>JAWNLK010000167.1:5040000-5275000 GCA_035042385.1 Drosophila engyochracea
CTGCGACTCCGTCTTTGCTGTTGCCACTGCGTCTGCCTCTTGCGCCGTGCCTAGAGTACAGCCCGATTGTACCGCTAATATACATACATACATATATATACATTCACATATTAAACTCAACATAGGAAACGAACTACGAAGGAGCCGACGATGAGTCTGCGTATCTAAAATTGCAGCATGCAAGGCTCAGTCGTTTAACTGCCGCGTCCCAAGGCAGTTTAGCGCGCTTCCAACAAACTGCAATAGACGACTGACAATCTTACCATGAGCAAAGAACCAGTAAAGTTATACAACAGCGACAATCTGTGTTTGTACATATACATATATAAATGTATAAGGCAACTTTATTAGATTAAATCCCTATGTGCAAAGCGTCTTAAAAGGTCCAGGTGCTCTTCTTATATATTTTTTTTTTTTTTTTTGTGCTTTTTCCTGTGAAGTGAAAGAGACATAAATAAATTTTAATACACGCAATATTAGACTTCGATAAAGAATCTGTTAAAATGTGGCTTAAACTTGCAGGTAACTATGCCTATGGTTGTTGATTAACTAAAAATTAACATATTATTGATTGCTTGCATTAAGTTTATTATACTATTGTTGGTATTAGTTAAATTATTCCGATTGCTTTACGTTGACTATGTTTAATTTTATTTAAAGTAATAAAATAATTAATATTTTTAACATTTTATACTATGATTGATCATCAAGTTATACAAATGTATGCAACAACACATCAAAGTAACCTTATAAAATATATATTCAACTGATTTTCATGAATTTAAAAATAAAATTTTCTAACTTGTCTGCAGATGCAATTTTAACTAATTTCGTGATAAGTGCGAACGAGCATATTGGAAAATTACTTCATAATACCGCTTATAGATCTATTAATTCAGGAAAATAAATACTAGACTTCTCAGATAAATATAAAACACGCATGTAATTTTTCGGATAACTGTCTTCCATTACCACCTTAGCAAAAAAAGACAATTTTAGCCGTAACTTTGCCGTCTTATTCGAAAATGTGGGCAATGCTGTTCAAGATTAGATCGAAAAACAGACTTTGAGAAAATTATTAAACTATTTTTAAATTTAGTTATAAATCAAATACTTCTTAGACACGTCAACCAATACACTTTAATACAAAATAAATAAAAGGGATTGACTGTGAAAATAGGTTTAGTTTTGACAAAGTTATGGCAGTGGAAAGCTATGAATCGTCCCTAAATGTAATTTTTTGTTGCAGAATTGTTACGTAGCCGCATCTATGAATTGTGTTACCCAATTTATATGTACTATCTGTCCTGTATCTGTATGAGCAAATGGATATCAGAACTTATAAGAGCAAGAAGATAAGTTTTGATTATAGGTATACCAGACTCATATCAAGTTTACTTTATTTGACTCCCACATCTCACGAATATCGAAATATTGATAACAATCGAAATCGATTAATCTGAGAATAATTTTTGTAACATATGTATGTTCATATTTATATGGATGTATAAATAAATAGAAATACATATACATATGTTTATTTAATAAGAAATCAGATTAATGTATGTACGCTTGTATAAGTAGTGCTCACTTTCATAACATCAATATATATTGAATATTCTTCTATCTTTCATCGTGTACTAAATTAGTTGAGCCAATTGATGGGAGCAGCAACATGTTGTTGCTTTTGACGTTGTTGATGTAATTGCTGTTATATTTGTGCTGTATCATATCGCACAATTGCAAAGGTCGAACAAAACGAAGAGCTGCAAAAATACAATTCTGTGCAAATGTTTCACAATGAATTTTAAATTGCATGTTCTATGGATGTGGACGTGGGGCCGTCGCTTATGGTATACCATGTGGAGATGACTTCCACTACGACTGCTGCTATTAGCAATCCGTGCCCAAATCGATTGGCAACAATTCTAAAAAGCATTTTATGCAGCAATCACAATTTCCTTTTAGCGCCGCGACGCGACATAGACTTCCACACACATACTTGCATTAGTATATAGATATACATACACACATATATACATATGTCGAATGTATGCAAGTGTTTGTGTATGTGTACTTTACCACACATACAAAGGACACCGAGTCCGGCAGGGAAAGCGAAAATGGCCAAGCGTCGGGTAAGTGCCAAAGGCTGCAGTTTGCGTTCTGGCTAGCTTGGCAGCCAGACGTTTTCACAATATGGCAACGATCATTCGCACCATATGACGCTGAGAGATGGAGTTGACCTCCTGCTGCTGCTGCCAGCAGCTCAGAGCCACTAGTTCAGGGTTCCCTGGAAAACCTCTGGCCTTCTGCTGCGTTCAATGCAATTATTCGCGAGCCACGTAAGCTGCGTTTATCGGTTGGCCTCTACTTCATTCATGATTTAGTATTCTCTTTGGTGTAAGTAATTTTTGGTCGGACAACCATATACATACATTTATAATCATATTTATAATATATTTTGTGTATGGTTTCCATTTGTGGCTGATTTTCTGATTGTCCTTTTAACTAAAGCGCTTGTCAGTTTTTGAAGCGAGTGGCATAAAATGCGCTCAGCAAAAAAAATATATATATTCGATGAACTGTAGGCGAAATATGTTTCCATCGCACATCGCACATAAGAATGAATTGCTCCGCAAGTCATAAGTACTTCAATTAAACTGGCTTTATTCATTTGGCGTAGAGCCCCGTCGACAGACTCTTCATGAGAACTTCCCTAATAATTTCTTCTGCTTTTCGATTTATACTTTTAAATGTATTGAGAAAAATAAGCCGACATCAAATTTGCTGTTCTTTTATACCCCTTAAATATATTGCTCAAATTAGTTTACATGAAATAAGAAATTTGTTTCTACCAATTTTTTTGAAATTTCGGCTTTTCTTTCGGCCAGAGATACAGATTTCCGGAATACCCTTTACCACTTAATATGCAATATTTACAATTTATATACAATACAACAGTGACATACACAAGTAACGACGAATAAATAAATAATGAATTTGGAACTGGGTATTGCATTTTTCCAGACTCTCTGCTTAGTGGTTTCTCTGATTTGGGCATTTTTTTGTTCAGATTAGTTCCTGAACAATCCTTTAACAAGTAAAATGCATTCAGATTAAGGTAAAATGAGTGTTTTATAAAATTAAACTACCTGTGCACGGATCTGACAAAATTGCACCTAATATCATATTGTAATAATAACATTTTGTTGATTATTTTGCTTAGTGCAGTATCTGTAGTCCTATTTGCAACTGGTCCTCCACTGAGAGTAGTCTTTAATCAAAAACCAATTAAAAGTTGTAAGACATTTTTTCTCCGTCTTATTTCATTTCTTTTAGGCGATACCGTCTGCCGTAAGACACGTACAGACACACACACACACACACACACACACACACACAGCACACACAAGTAAATAAAATATAAAAATGGCAATGTACTCCGAACACCATTGCGTATTGTTTATTATTTACTGTTTCATTCTGAGACTAACGCAGTGGCAATATGAATGACGCCGACTCCGCGGAAGTAGTTAAAAACAAGTAAGAATTTTCTAATCAAAAATATTGGACTAGGGTATACCAGAGTATTTAAGTCGATCAAATTGCGTGAAAAATGTGCATAAACTTATTGTATGTATTTATGCATGTGATGTGTGCTGTGTGCTTTGACAGACATGGCGAAATCTACTCCGCTTTTGATGCTGATCAAGAAACATATATAAACTTCATTATACCCGAGCAGAGCCGTCCCTATGGCTTAGTCTATAAAACTTTACTGATGGGGTTTTCTTATTTGAAATTACTTGGACGTATACTTGAACTTAAAAAACACAGCTAGTTAATACTACAAAAAACAAAAACATAGTGGCAGAAGGACAGACGAGTTGAAAGCTATGCCGACTCGACTAATTATGCTGATCAAAAAAATTAGAATACCTTCCACAATATTATAAATACTGACTTACCGTTTTTCGCCAAAAAAACTAAACACAAAAGTTTTTTAATATAAAAATCGATTAATCACTAATATATATACCTAATGATCGGAGACGTCTCCTTCGGTTTTTTAGAGCGTGTCAGAATAGTAATAATAATAATAAAAATTAAGACTGTAAGTATGGGAGAAAGATATAGATTTTTTCCATATATATTTCGAGATATAAGTTGAGCTAAGTACAGGAAATCTTTTAGTCGGGCAATCTGCCTGGCCTAGAGCGTTCTTACTCCTGCTTTTAATAGGATTTAGTTTCAGGTCGCAGTTGCAATTAAATGTGTGTCTGTTGCTGGGAGGAGACAAGTGCAGAAAGTTCTCTAAATTCAAGGTGTACTTAGCGAGGGAAACCACGTAAGTGAGCAGAGAGATTCAAAACGTTTGACCTCACCGGACCAGTCAAGCTGACTTTGCCTGGAGTGCATTGCTAATAAACGTGACAGATTTCTCGGATGCTCAAATGACTGTCACACACATACAAACATATTCAGCCGCAAGGACTTAGGAAAGGTGTCTGCTTCTAAGATCCAAGACAAGCCAATGTGGCATATGGTGAAGCTAAGAAAAACCTTAAAGCTTACTTAAATCAAGTCAGTTTTTGCTCAACTAACACAAAATTCAATTTATAAGCGGGTTCACTCCGTCCGCACACTTTATACATATATATGCATGTGTGTTTGTCATGTTTGTAGTATGATACAAAATTTAATTGCATTCCCATTTTGGTTTTAGGCTTACGTCTAATAAATGTTTCAAAGTTTCCTTGATTCCGCTTGCCATATTGTTACAGCATTGCAGGCTTGTGCTTTAATAATTTACATTATAGATTTCATCAATTAAAAAATTCAAAACATTTCGATCACTTTCTTACCATTGAAAATACTTGTTAAATGGCTTATTTTTATCTACATCCTTGTTGATTGCTAAAATTGAGAAAGTATTTTAAAAGTCGATCAGTGAATGACAAATAAGAGTTGTCTAATTGACATTTTATACCTTTAAAGTGCAAGAAGAAAAAAGAGAACTGATAAAAATGGTTGTCCTATTAAAAATTAGAAAAAGGATTAAAAAGGATGCAACCATATTTAGTCGACTGTAGAAGCATCTCCGACCACAATCAATTTATATATTCTTGATCAGCATCAAACGCCGATTCCAATCCACCTGTCTATCTGTCTGTAAGCCCTTTCAGAGTGTTGCCTTGAAAATCGAAGATGTGTAAGACTTGGGCTCAGGGTACCTCCTAGTCGAGGTATCTAAATTAAGGCTTGTGTTTTGCTGTGATCGGCAAATTACTCTTTCACGTGTCCAGACGGCGAGACACTGCAACGGAAGTCCCTTAATTTCTGTTCATTTTCCACGTTCAGAATTCATATCCGTTTATGCTTTAGCTTTTAAGGGTTGTTCTGGCGATAGGAGGGTCACTTGTGTATAGGGGAAGTAAGCAGCGATGTTGCAGACAGCTCTTACAAAACATTAAATTAATTTTCAGATACAATTCTTAAACATAGCACGATTTATTGATACAACGTATGTAATAGCTTAAGCGCCTATAATCGCAGAATATTTCCAATTCGGGCAGTTCTGACCATAACTTTTAGTTAATTTAACAGATTTAATGGGTGCGTGGTATAACAAATGAGAGTGCAATGAGACTTTATTCCATTAACTGTCCAGTTATAAAGGTAATTGAATTACTTATCCACAAGGTATAAGCTAGTATGTGTAGCAATCCCCTAGATATATAGAAAATGCTCGCTGTACGAACAAATATAAGAGCTAACCACTTCAAGATTGGAATATATCGATAACTCCGATTCGCGAATATCGATAAACATAGTTATCCGATAGCAATAAAAGGCGTAATTTTAAACACATTATTGATAAACAAGAAATATGGCAGCAAAACTAGAATAACATATTTAATCACTGGGTTCGGGGTATCTCGTAGTCGAGTTCTCTCGATTATAACATTCTTACTTGTTATATATTTATCTATCTAAGTACCTTCTTACATACAACCTGCGCTTTGCATTATTGTGGTTTCATATTAATCTCATTTTAATAAACTCCACTTGAAAAAGTTTTTAATCACTTCGAAAATGTTGTCAAACATGTCTGCACACTTTTAAGCAGCTTGAAGCTAAAGTAAACCAGCAAACCCAAAAGCTTTTCTGGCTGCCGTTGTTGGTGTTGTAATGTTAATAAGTATTTTAACCGTCAGAGCTTTACCGGTGTATTCCACTTTTAGTTTGGAATTTGGGCAATAAGTTAAAGATCAGTAATGTTGTGTGCAATTCGAACATACCAAATTATCTAACAAGTTTCTCAAGACCGTTAATACATTTCGGAAAACAATCACAAACATGATATATATGAATCTTGTGTGCTTTCGTACTGGAACTTTAGTTTTAGAAAAAGAGTACTTATGTTGCCAGAAATGACAGACGTGCCCCTAATTTGCTGGAATTGTTGTTATAAAGAACACTTTCTTTATTTATTTTATTTAGATATGAGAGATACTCAATATTTGAAGTCTCCACTTCTTAAATAATGGCTAGATTGACACGGCTATGGATGCTGAGCAAGAATATATATACTTCAAGGGGTCAGAGATACTTTTTTCACAACTTCATTATACCCTTACCTTTATTTTTAAAAGGTCAACCAGCTGACACCTCGACTTCATCATAAATTTTAAAATGCGACGTGATATATTTTTTTCTTGATGCTGATAGTTATTGCTCAAACGCAAAAATGTGTGACTTAATTTATATATGCACAATATATATATATATTTATATATATTGTTCGTAAACCAATTAAAACGTCAATATAAAAAGCATCACGGCAGTTATTATCAGCACTGGGAATATGTCTTTATTGGCTTGTCGGTGTCAAACCAAGTATATAAGTTGGCGGTTGGCTTTTCAATGACATCATTGCCAAGTACACAAGTACTTCTTCTTATTTAAGAAACTGAGTCGACCAACAAGATGCAACACAGCATAATGTGTTTTTCCATTGGCTTGCGGTTCAAGTATATATTCCGTCTGAGGATGCTACATATTTTCTTTAATTTCAATGGGGGTCTGCGCTTATAGCAGGTGGGCGTCACGACGCGTTGTCCTGCGACGCGTCCCTGTTAGTAAAATGAAATGTGGCAGGTAATTAAGCGGGCGGAATTGCTAAATTATTGCAGTTTATAGCGCGGGTTCCAGGGATACCCATGCTCTCAAACACTACGTCTGCTCAGGTTAATGGGATGTTAAAATGGAATATCTGCCCGTTGGCTGAGCGCGATTTAGTTTCTTGAACGTTCTGATTTCACATTTTCACAAGCCCTCTTAGCTTTTTTCCTTGACTATTTGTTGAGCTAGCAGCATCAAGTGCTGTTAACAGTTTTGAGCTGTTTAAGATTCTGCACCTGCGTTGCTTAATGACGTAACTATTATTAATATGCGTGCTCGTTGCTCGGCTCTTAAATAGTATTAACAGTCATCACATTATTGGTATGAAACATGATCGCTAATCGCATTGGATTAAATTCTTTACTTCTTCGAATAGTATATATCACTAGATTTGAAACCTTCATGTCGACCAATAGGCAACCAATATTGTCGCAATTTAATGATTTAGTTTTAATTATTAATAGCTGAAACTAAACATTATTAGAATCTACAAATTTGTTCCAAGCAATCTCTGTCGCAAAATTATACCCATACTCCTTACTCTGCTATTCGAGATATACATTTGTTAATTTTATGCAAATGACCCCAGCGGCCCTTAGCCGTTGGTCAGCTTTGGTTGGACGCAACCAGCAGTATAATAAGGTAGCGCGATAAACTGGAACTAATTTAGCAAACAAGCTATGGAAAAAGGCACAAGCCGAACATGAACATACTTTCTTTTCAAACCCCACCCTAAATCTAAAGCAATTCATGTGTGTGAGCGTGCACTTCACGGGTGAAATAGCAGCAGCAGCTCATTTTCAGAAATTATAGGTAACAAAACCAACACAACAAGCTGGTCTTTCTTTCAAATTAACGTATATAATTATGTATTCGATATATGCTATATGAATCCTTAAATTTTCACACTTATTATCATAATTATTGAACACTTAAGTAGACGTCTCGATTTAGTCTAGTCAATATAGCCATTTCCGAGATCATGAACTGGATAGCGAAGGAGTTTGTAGAAGTCGAACGGATTAATAGTAGACTAGACTAAATATTGTGGCTCCTGCTAATTGTGTGTAAACCTTATTAGTATTTTCTTTATTTGTTTGTTGAAAATAACTTGAATAGTTGCGGTACGATATATTCAAACGTGCAACCATTTAATAAGGGCTACAGTGAAGAAAGATTTATGTCGTCTGCTCAACTTTCTTCTCTTCTCCCTTTAGTTCGTATTCATACTGGAGGCAGTTTGACTGCAAAATACGCCGAAAAAAAAAGATGAATTTCCATACTTTCACGCTTCGTAAAGTACTGTTGTCCAGTCAATGGCCCTGACAGCGCAAGCAACAGTTGAAAAGGTGGGCGGCGTAAAAGAGCCGCACGCAGCGCTGTCGACGTCATCGTCATCGTCATGCCCCAGCGCTGTGGGCAGTAAAAAGGTAGACAGAACCAGTGCACTGTTTCCCCGCCGGCACGAGGCTCGGCTCGTGACACTGATTTAGCCGAGCAAGAACGAATGTTTATGGAGGCAGGCAAGAGGCGTAAATAGGGTTCCACAGCCACTGCCACTGCCACTGCCACTGCTAGTGCCAGTGCCAGTGCCAGTGCCACTGCCACCGCCAGAACCAAAGAAGGGAATGTGAATTCGATGCGCAAGGGATTTCTCCTCACAAATACAAATTTATGCAGACAGACATACACGCAATAACACCCACCGCTTACACGACTCGCCCGTGCTCGTGGTATTTCGGATTGCACACTCGTGTTGGGGGTTGGAAAAGCATCGTTGCCGTTAGGCTTACCATAGTACTGGTTTTACTGTTGCCCTGTAAAGAGTTTTCATTATAAATGAAAATCAGTTGTTGGCTCATTCGTTTCGTGACGTTCAAGGCGGAAGTACACGCCAGACGCATAGCAGTGATGGCTCAGGGTCTCTAGCTTTTGTTGAAAGTGTCGGTCTGAATATCGGGTCCGCGTGAGGCAAACGTCCCTTTTTTAATGGTGTCTCACATCAGTTTTTGTTTAAGTGTAAATACAAAAAAAAAAACAATGTGAAACATTCAACAGTATAAAGAAATGCAACTATATTCTTTGGCTGTTTAAGAAACCAATTGATGCAAATAGCAAAGTCGCAACTAAAAAGCTACAAGTAATAATATTAATATGCGACAATATTTACTTATGAATATAAAATCAGTGATTGGACTTTCAAGTGTAAGTATTACACAATTACTCCACATACAAACCAAATATACACTTAAACCATTATAAAACTTATGTATCTACAGAGCGTTAACAGGTGTCCATTCAGAAAAGTCAATTGTTATTTGATTTTACTTCAATTTATTTAACCTTAGCCAGCTTTAAATTTTATGCAAGGCGGGAGTTGAAACGGGTATAAGCTTAATCTTAAGCTGATGTGCAACCCTATTGGTTGTTGTATCAAATCCCTAAAGTGTTCATAAAGCACAAAAATTCTTAGCCACTTTGATGTGCCAGCTCCAATGAACTCCGATTTATATGATAATGTTCGTTGGTTTTTCCTAAGCAAATTGATCAATTATAATTACTAGGAACGGACCAATTTATGTGTCTTCTCTTTGCAACTTTCTTAATTAAATATTTGGTTTACTGCAAATTTAATGAAAAGACTACTCAAATATGTAAAATTGAGCCAGTATCTATATATTACAGGAAATCAGTATCATTCATTCTGCGAAGCGCGGTAAAAACGATCCAAAACCACTCAGTCACTCAGCAATTCAGTCAGCCGAGGCTTTGTTGCACAATCGTCAAACTCGTACGTTTTAATGTTACCTCACTTGGCTTTTGTGTACTCATTCTTTATGTTTATTGATGCACAATTAAACCGCATTTGGCCAGCCAACCAGACATTCAGACAGACCGTTAGTCTGTCATCCGGCCAAACAGAACAAACAGAATCTTTGTATACTGTCATGGTCTATTGCCAACCAAATTTACTAGGAGTGTGCTCAAATGGAATCAGCTATAGGCATAGAAATGACCAACAGCTGATACACATTAATACACACATAAGGTCATGAATAAATACATATTATATGATGTGATAACATATAAATGTAAATACATAAATTATAAATATGAATTTACATTTAGGCTGTTGATTAATTTCGAAAATAATAACTGAAAAATGATAATCACGAGTAGATAGTAGTATTTATATATATACATTTTCTTCATCAGGTCTGTCCGTCCGATCTTGTAAGGTTTCTCGTATACCAGATGCGAATAAGTTTATTTTTGCTATTTTAATATTCCCATTGTTTCCCCAATTCAGCGAGTGACTCTTCTTAGTTTTAGGTTAAATACTGACGTACTAATTGCTGACTTGAATTGGAAGACTCAATTTCCAGGTTTTACCTAATTAAGTAGTACCCTATCTTCTATATGGAACAATATGTGAAGTGATAAATTCACATGCACAAACTCACAAATTACAAGTGGGATTCTGCTCCTATTCTTTTAGCAAAAAAAATATCCATATCGGATTACTAATTCTAGGAACAACTGATTGAAAACCTGATTTATTTACCAAGATATCCTAATCAAACTCAATAATTACGCCTGCCCAAACGCTCAATATCATATAGCTGCAGTCGGTTTCTTAAATTTATAATGAAATTTATATTTATATATTAGCACGAGACAATGGTGTTTTCGAACATCTCCGACATTCATCAATTGAAAATTGTCGTCCTTTCCAGTCCAGGCTTTAGCAAAAATGATAACATGACTGATGTCGATAATGGCGGCTGAGAAAAGACAAAAGTAGCACTTAAACAAAAGGTATGATAGACATTTTCGCCCGTCAACCCAACGACAAACTTAGTCATTGATGTAACTGATAAAAGTACTGAATACGACAGACAGCAGAATCAGCGGAAATGTGCGAGTTACAATAAACACAGAGATACACACCCACTTAGCGATAGCTGACTGGCTCAACTAGTGGCTGTTGAGTACTGAGTTTGCCAACTTCCGCTTTGATACATTGCATACATGTATGTATGTATGTATGTATGTATGTACATACATACATACATATGTATGTCGTGTATGTGCATATATTCGAAAGCACTATTTGCGACAACAAAGGGGTTTCACTGCATCCGCTCTTACATCCGCACTGTACGAGTAACTGTCGCATTTTACCGAATGTGGTAAAATAAACTTTAAACTTTTTATTCTTATTGCTTTAGTTTTAGACTCCTTCACCATCAAACATACTACCAATTTATATTTAATTTTATTGTCGATGTAGTTCTACTCACAAATAGGCGCCTTCTGTACGAGTCATTTGAAAAGCTCCACATCTGTATTTATTTATTATCATACAACAGTGTACAGCGAATCTCTTACAAGTTATTTGTTTGGCCATCTGTTTTACTAGAGCTTCCCATTCTCCCATGAAGTTTTATTTTCTAATATCTTTGAAAAACGCATTAATATATTATGTAACTGATTTGGACAATACGTATACTTGTGTCAATACAACCTTAGAAACCCAGGCAGTCGATTTCACCAAGTGGTAAGTAACGCATCCTCTCAATTTTCAATAGATCAACAACAAAATTCATATATACATTTGTGGCCTGCGGACTCTTATAATTTTTTTAATCTTTACTACAGCTATTTTAATTGCTATGATACATTTATAAAGATAAGTATTCGAGGAAAAAAGAAGGCTGAACAAAATATTCTACGACTAACAGAAATTTGTTTAAAATGCGAACCTAAATACAAATTCTTTAATGCAAACAGCTGCTTGGTTACTAGGTCTGCAAGCATTTTAAATTATCTTTTTACTCCACTTTTTTCACTTTGTATTTGTGTGACAGAGCACTGAAACACATATACATATATATGTCTTATTTGTTTTGTAACATAAAAAATAAAAGCATTCAAAAGTCATCCAAGCATAATTATCGTTCCTCACCGTACCAAGCCAACTCTTATAATATGACACTGAGCTAAACGATATGTGGAAAAGTAGTTTTGCTGACAAATTTTACACATGCCAAAATTTTAAATGTGCTTACAATTTATTTATTTTCATTTACTGCAAGCTGTCAAAATAATTACAAAACCATACAGAAAACATAAAAATTGCTATTTAGTTTTAATATATCAATCGCTGAATAGTTTCAAAAGAGAAATGTATTAAGTAGGCTGTAAACTGATTTGTATTTTATCAGACCACGGTTTACATCAAGCCAAAAATTAAATTATCCGAAAAAGTTGGGGTTCTTAGAGCGACGTTGGATATACTCCAATAATAAATACAATTCCCTGCTATTGATTTTGTATACACTTTGATTTTGATTTTGTGCAATGTCCGTGATGCTGTCCGTCAGTGTACACCCAACTTTTTTTTCAACACACTTAAGGCTAGAATCTTGAAACTTGTAATTTATAATCGATTATGACTGTAGCGAACAATTGCTTATCTTAGGAATAGGAAAATTACGTATGTCCCTCTGTAAAACGACTGCAAAGCACTCGATTCGCTCTAAACTCGGTTCACTCTGACTCGTGTCTGCAATAAAAGTCCAACTCCACCGGCAAATATGCATCGATTTTTAAGAAATATAGCTTATCGTGGATAACAATATATATTATATAAATAATTTGTATATAAATAATAATATAATAAGTTATCGTTTGTGAATTGAGTCATCTAAGTAAATAGTTAGACAACACAGTTTATGCTGTTGGCAGACTACATTTAAATTTTTTACTGCGACTTAACAATAAATTTACAAGAGTACTCAGAGTGGCATTTTCTATCCTCCTGACTTATACAGCGCTTTTGCACTGTTGGCTGGTCCTTTCTTCTCCACTGTCTATCTTTCACTGCCCATATTTTATAAACATGACGGTGGCAATACAAGCAGACTACTAGCTAAACTGCCGTCTCGCGCACAGTGCACATTTCTGCTGAAAGCAAATTAAATTTTATTTGATTTTAAGTGAATTATTTACTTTCTTGTTGGTGGCGTTTTTACCAGCCAACATTTTCATATTTCACGTTTTCTTTTTGCGATGATTGGCATATATATTCTGCAAAAGGATCTTTATAGCAAGTAGCAAGTTAGTTGGCGAAGTTTCTCCATATTGATAAAAACACAATCAGTTTTTTTCCAATCTTGTGAACCCATTTCACTTTCAAACTGTCATGTATATATATGCATAAATTAATAATTAATTGTTATTCTTCAGTTATAAAGTATGTTTGTTTGAACCGAATATAAGCAATTCGATTAGAAGCCAAACAATCATTTGGCTATGCGTATATATTTATGTAAAAGGTTTTTTAATTGTGTTCTTAGACTTGCAAAACAAGAGACGTCTCTGGCACCGTAAATTATATATATTTAATTTATTAGCCGAGTCCTTACAGCCATTTCGTTCTGTCCAATTTTTGTAACCCTTGAATTAAAAATAATCTTGATGAAACTTTGCTACATAAGTCGAAGATAAACGGATCGGACCAGTATATTCTATAGTTACCACAGATCCAATCTGTTCCCTATCTGGAACATAACATAATATTTCGTACTCTTAATATATATTATTATCCTAGTATATATTAGCCGACACAAGCACACATACAAGCCTATATCCAAACAATAAGTGTGCGCCTTTTTTCACAGTGTTGAATAAATAAAGACTTGGGCTCAGAGTATCTTCTGCTCGAATTCTCTCGATTAGATCCTTCTTACATGATTTTTTTTTTCTGAACCTGGGCCTTACATTTATCAGAAAACACCATATTTAGAAAAATTTAATATTTAGTGTAATCAGTATTTGGTCTTCTTTTTACAAAGGAGGCATCTCGAACCATACAGATCGCATTCATACTTCTTGAACTTGCTAAAATAAAATTACCACAGTCTCAAAATCAAACCAACTACAAAAACTTGATATCCTGCCATTCTCCAAAGGCTTGCGACATACATCAGGTTGAAATGTACAAGTTATATAGGTTATAATATATAAGATAAGATAAGTGTATATTACACAATAATATATCTGTTGTATATATATGTATATGTGTATATAACACAGTAATAATATAATATGTTATTTTTTATTCATTTTCTTACAGATAATATGGACCACTGCAATTGATAATTGGCCTAAACGTATTTCGGGAGCGTACTCGAGCCTAGTTGGCAGCAGAGGTTTTCAGTTGCTTTTGAAAGGAAAGTGTCGCAGGCAAAGTATATTATATTATATTATATATTTGAGAAAACCGACGAGGTCTGTAGTGTGTTCCACATTGAGCTCGGGTTTCGTCAGCAGCGGGCTGTGATGATTAAAAAACAAGTTCGTTGTCGACGAAACCTGCATACTGTGTGGAAAGTCAACGAGTTCCACTTCTGATCAATTAAGTGGACATATGTAACACCAATCGAGCAATCACAAAGTATATATCTTAAATGTGCTAACGGGAATCTTCGATATCCCATCGGGGACTGGAAAAATTAATCCAAAATGTTATTGGTTTGTGGAGGTTATTTGAATTTTGTGTTCATGACTTTGACAAGATGCAGCAAACCGACAGACGTACTCCACTTCCATATTTATATATCGCCCATATTGTTATGGCTAGAATAAAGCATTTTTAATGCAGATTCCTGGAAACCTTCACTAAAACAATATGTATCACTAGCCTCATTGTTTCAATATATTACCTTGTCTACTAGGCTACTGCCAACTGCATCGTTCAAACTTTTTTTACTTAAAAAATAATAACATATAAGCGTATATATGTACATACATTGTGAACGGGTCGCAATCGGTGTTAATGTTAATGTCAGTGATAAAAAGAAAAATAATCGATAATACCACCCTTAAGATGTACACTCAGAATAAAAAGACAAAATCGCCCTGAAATAAAGAAAAACGCTTTAAAATTAAAAACTTTCTGAAAACTAGAACGATTTTTAGGCTTTAGAGATAAGTTTGTAATATACAAGAACAAAATCCTTTTAAATATAATGGCCTTGCTTATCGTAGCTCGCCGTAAGCCGTAATTTTTTTTTTCAAATTAAATTAAATGAAATTATAAGCCATCTAAAAAGTTTAAATATGTAGAATCTTAAAATATTAATGTTTAATAATTATAATAATATAAATTATAGAAAATCTAATGGAAAAATTTCTGTACACATATTAAAAAGCACTTGGATATTAGACAAAAAGAAGAAAGAAAATAAAAACCCTCGATTTTAAAAATATACCTTCTATATATAATATGCTGGGTTACCCATGCCGCCAAATTCTAAAATGTAGATCGATATTTTCTGAGTGTATTCAAATACAAACATTGAAATGAAAAATCGCTTGGTTATCAAGTAAATAATGAAAGTAATGGTAGAATATGAAACCTAAGCCCTAAGGCCTTATCGTACCCAAATATGAAGTGAGCTGTATCTACACTCAAAAAACAAGTCGCTCTAAAAGTTAGATAATCGGCGTAAGAAAGCGTTTACGGTTCTTAGATAATATTTTCTATTACCAAGGAATATTATATTAAAAAATAATATATTAAAAAAAAAATCCAAGCTCAAACACAAATTTTACAAATATATAGGTCATCCATACATACAGCTACAGAACTTGTCAAAGTGTGAAATTAAGTTAAAGTGTAAAAATATGTATGCAATACTATAGAATTTGAATATATTAAATTACTCTCATTGTAAGTTAGACATTACAATTTTTGATATTAAAATAAGAGTTTCTAATAGCACAGAGGATATATGCACCAATATACAATAATATATAAATAACCATTACCATTTGTCACTGACAACAGCCTCGAACATCGGAAACCCAAGTTAATACCCATGCATTAACTAAAAAACAAATTACACATACTATATGACGATTTGTACACAACTCTGACCCACTATCTAACCAAAGCGATAAGAAGTAAGTGCGAAAGACATTTATTTTTTAGTTTTCTTACAACAGCAGTGGCGCCTACACTTTTATTTCCCACCTTGAAAAAAAAACTGTTTTTGTTTTGTGATTACTATAAACACCAAATTTATTTTTTAAAACATTTTCTGACTTGAATTAATGTGTGAGCCGAACATCTTGATTAAATACGAACGCATGCCATCTGTCACATTTAGGTAAGAATAGTTGAAATTTTATATTTTAATTATAAAAATAATATTAGAATGTGCTTACACAAAATTTGCTTAATAAGTGGGCTAGTTGCCTAGCACACATAATTTTAAGTAACATTATTTATATATATATAAAACATCAAATGAAAAAATATTAACGAATTTTAAAATTTTGCCATAAAGTGTGTAACGTGTTGAAGCAAATATTTATTATTATTATACTTGCATCAGACTGAATGTCTTTCATCAATAAAAATATCTATATCTATTGTCAATTGAATCACTGTAGATAACTAAGATCTTACTCCTATTCCGTCTCCAAAAAGCCTATATCTGCCTCAATTTGACAGCTACAGTTGTAAAACTTGGAAGGAACGTTATTAGCTTATATATGCCGCAATTTGAGAGGCAAGCTTGGACAGTACTTCTTGGCTACACCCATCACGCTCCTTGTTACTTGTTATCCTCTGTAATAACTTATGGTATCAAAGTATTTCGCAGTCGATGACGCCCGACTACAAAGTTCTGTCTTGTTAAAACTAAATTTGTTGCACAAGTTTCAAGTGTTATTTTTCAGTACCCAGTCCGAAATGTGTTGGTCTTATATTGAAAATTGTGTTAATCTGTGTGTTAACAGCGGCAGACAAAGAAAGCACAAAAATCGCTAATCAACTACTCAAACGTTGTCTGCCAGCTTATGTTACTGCCACAAATATTTGAAGCATTCAGTGTCATAGAGAACTTACTGATGTATAGCTGTACAAAAAAAAAATCAGCTACTGAGTCGCGGAATCAAGTCATTACAATAGTCAACCATTTCACACCACTCTTTGAATCTTAGCCCAACAACATTTTATTATGTCGCTAACTAACTTAAACATAAATGGCTTTTATGAAGAGCCGATTTTATTGTGGAAGACAAAGCAACGCGTTCATTACAGAGATGATGTGGCGCGTGCCAAAAAGTTCGTGTTTTCTATTGAAAGTTAATGAATACATTTTATTGTTATCAAATTCAAATCACACACATTTTAAAGAAGCAAACCATCAAATACCTTTAAATTGTGTGTGTGTGTGTGTGTGAATGTGTGATCAGTGTATTTTAAATGATGTGTTTATTTTACACTATTTATTTTGATTTGATATCTATAAAATATCTACTACAATAACAACATATACATCGAAAATTATTATTGCTGCTTGTTACTTAGACAACGCCACTACCGATAACGACATGGCTAATATGAGCCAGCAAGTTATTTTTAGCCCTTATTGAAATTCAATTAAATTCATTTGTGTAGTTCGTGTATGTTATTTATTTATGACAGCGGCTAAATTATGGTTTTAGCGCCAAGCATAACTCAGCTCATTATTCAGAAAGTTTTTTTTTTAATGTATGGCTGTGTCGCTCTAAAAAACTGAGTTTTTGTTTCTTAATTCCAACGCACATTTTTGTAAAAATTATAAAATAGACAACCATCTAGCGTGTTTTATTTAAACATTTACATCAGCTTTTTTGTTACTCTTCTATATATACAAACACTTTTGATAGTTAATAAATTCATATAATTTAATTTGAAAAGGTTTTCTCACAGCTATCGCTAAATTTAATAAATAAAGCAATTCATGTGATCGCTGCTGGACTCCGGTCTTCAAGGGTATATCAGTCAGCTGCGGGTCTAATGTGGTCGTTCTTTCTGGTTATTATTTATTTTAAATTTGGAGATTCTAGCTCTAAAACTGAGTCAAATACAGGTTTTCGAATTTTGTAGTAGCATTTTCACAGTTTAATTTTAATACTTAATTATAATATATTGTTTTAAAAAGATTTGTACAACTATTAGTTGCCAACGAAAATGCAACAAACTTAATTCCAATAGCAACAATTGAGCATAATATGTAGGCGTACATAGCACTTACATCGATTCATAAGTATTTATATATACCTTGAACTGTTTTCACCGGAGCTTCTGCTACTTCAGCACAAAATTATATTTGATATTTCACTTAGCTGCTCTCCGTTAATCGCATACAAAGCTGATTAGTGTAAAATTAGCACGGAAAGTTTTGCTTTTTATAAGCATCACGCATATTTATGTACATATGTACAATGTATGTATAAAAATAAAGTGCACTTCGAATCATGATTCGCCTTTTTGAAAAAGTCCACCGAGCTTTGATATTATAATTTTAAAAAAGGAGTTGTAAAAAATGGAATATATATTTATGCAAACAGGTAAATTTAGATAACAGTTATATAATAGATGAGTTCAAGAGGTTCAGGATCTGCATTTCCTGATTTTAGGATAGATTTTTCTAAAATTTTGAAAAATACGCCTAATTTCTTCATATATAATTCTTATATTGGGGTTTTTGTTACCTATTTTTCTTATTGAAAATTAGTGTATTTTAAGATTTCACATATACAAATGTTTTACATAATTACTAAATTTCCGGACGGTTTTTTCTCTGAGTGTAGATACAAAACGGGAAATAAAGAGTAGCGTAATTATGAAATTGCTCATGTATGTTAGTTTCATTAAAAAGCAAACATTATTTACTCACTGCTTTAATAAAGTAAACTGCTCGACTAATGGACTTCATAAATTTTTCGCAAAACTTTATATGTGTGCAGCTACAGAAATTCCAAAAGATATACACTTTGCCAGGTTTTTTGTTAATAACAATAATAATTGATAAGTAGCGAAACGGTAATTGTAAAATTGAAATTATATGACATAATTTTGATTTAAACAACAAAAGCTACAGACATTCAACATGGTATTGATGGATACAGACTTACTTATTTATTGTGTTATCAGTCGGTGATAGCTTTGTAGAGTTCACCGCCCGTGTGCTGGTCTTAAATTGGCTAATTAGGTGTGCTTCAGTCCTACCAATGCTAACTCCGTTATGAACGTGCAATCATTGCAAAGCCAAACACAAAAAAAAATTAATTGACAAAATCAATCAAAAACCAATCAGCAACTCAAGATAATACATACTGACCAGTGAGGGCACATCCATCTTTTGAATTAGTCGACGAAAAACCGTGTTCATAGTTGACAATAACCAGAAGTTTGTTACGGCAATGTTAGTTCATGTTAAAATTTTAAGTTGAACAGAGCTGGGGATTTCCCAGCGTGTCTACTGTGCTTCTACAATTGCATTCCGAAGTTTTCACGAAAATTGTTGAATTCACACCCGATCTAACGTCAGCAATCAAATACTTAACGACAGTTGTCAATTTATTGCAATAAGGCCGAAAAAATCGATATCCTTCTCTCGCCTAACTCCGTCAACGGCGCTGGAAACGCCACTCAACTTTAGTTCATCGATTGCCGCCACCTCGAACTCTGTAAAACGATACGCTCGTACCGCATGTGATCACTGCGGCCATCATAACATACCAATTATGTCACACCCAATATCGCCGCTTGCGAAATCGCAGAATAATTTGGAGCTGATGGATCCAAGTAGCCAGCAGCGGCAGACACTTTTACCCGTGCCAACCATTGGCATGCATCGTGATGACTCAGCTTGCACACTCCAAGTGTCCCGCCGCCCTTCTATACTTCTGCAAGAGATCCTCACCCAGCGACCCCCTGGTGCTGGACGCAAGGATCCCAACAATTTTCTTCATCCACACAACTCTAAAAATGCAGGGTATAGCTGGTCTTTAAATTATTTACATATACGTACGCCTGTTAAATGTTATTAACTAATTAAGTTAAGAAGTCGCTGTCTTTCTCATTTCCATTTTCTTTTATCTTTTCTACCTAAGAAATCCACATGGAACGGTTAATGGCAGTACGGCGACTATTAATTTTCAAAGCGGATCTACCAGTGCTCGCAATGGCTCGAGTGCCAACTATGACAGCGGTGCAAAAAGCTTTCAGGCCAAGCAACAGAAAGAAAAGAACCGACGAACGGGCAAGTAAGAAAGTCCTTAGCCTAAACCTAAGATGATGCAAGATACATTTGTTTCCCATCTTTATAGCGATGCCATCAGCTCGGCATTGTCTGCTACTTACTGCAAGCTACTAGTGCTTTTAGGTGTATGCCTCCCAATTACTGAAGTCATCTCAGATCAAATACCTACATATGTTTATCAAGGATTTTATGTTTATTTATATGCTGGTAGCATATTATTTGTGATATTTGTTTACATAAGTGCATTTCGAAATCGATCGCTTTTTAATGCACTCAAGGATTTTCGTAAGTCTAATAATAATTTATAAATTTTTAATATACGAGTATGTTTCCCGTTTCATTTGTGCTTCAAATAAGACTTTTTTTAAGTGAAAGGTTTTATTTACTAAAAAAAAATACACTTTTATGTAAGAATGGTGTATTTGATACTCACCAATTAAAAGATTACACATACTCAGCCCCACATAAAATGTTGAGTGCGTAAATATGGCAGTGCTCACACCAATATGACTTGACTTAAATTAGCTTAATGGCCAATAGATATGTAAATAACTGCAACCATAATTTATACAAATGGTTTTTGTTTTTTTAATTTATAATGAAATTGATGTCAGATGTCGGAAGATGGACTGATGTCTGCAATGTTATGTAATCTTCGGCATAGCTTAAATAGCCGTCCTATAAACTTAACCCAATAAAAATTAGTAAAAGTGCTATAATGAAAATGTGCAAAAGTTTATCGATTTATGTTGAAAATTTGAAGCTGTGAAACTGGAAAAGGTCGTCATTATTTACGTATTGAGCTTAACAATTTGTTTTAATTCTTGATTGTTTTAGATGAGAAGAATAGCAACATACACCTAAAGCACAAAGTGACTCACTTCGGAAGTTTCTACCTACGCGTGGGTGCTATTGCCTTCGCAATTGGTACAATGGTGTATTCGGGCTTGGAATTTGGTCAGTTCTTTGAACTGAATGGTCATCCGGGATGTCACGACGCCTTTGTAGCCATCACCCCCATCTGCCGTATGGTCTTGTGCATTGCACAGGTACAGTTTATCTTTCTTAACACCACGTATATGGATATGGCGCGTCATAAGGTCACCTCGCGATTTGGACTTATGCACATGGTGGCCACCAATCTGTGTGAATGGTTATACGTACTGGTCGAGGAAACAAAGCACGAAATATTTCATATTGGCCACCACGATGCGGGCCAAGATCCGATCTTACATAACGGTACACATGGCGGTCCCGATTGGGCGGCTCTTAATGATTCCTTACATTTGCATAGTCCCCATCAGACTGTATCAAATATGCAAGCCAACTCCACTTCACCGCTTCACAAGATATTAGTAAATTTAACGGCGACGGTTGGTAATACCACAGTAGCAGAACCGACTTATGCCCCTTTTACTGGATGCTCCCGTACAACAATCATGGGTGCTTTGGTGCAACAGCTGTCTCCGTTTCTATTTCCGTGCACAATTGAATACTCGCTCATTTGTGCAGTTATTTTATTCGAGATATGGAAAACCGTTAAGTCTATACCAGATATAGACAAGACGCGTAAAAACTCGGTGAAGCCAGTTGCGCAGAAGCCGGCACATCACTTCTCTGTCGATTGCTCCCAATCGCACAAGGGTCTGTTCTTCGGTATACTTATTATTGTCATGACCATAATCTCAATGATTATGTACTTTGTATTGTATACGCAACCCGGCTACGAACTCATCGCAACCCAGGAAGTCACACTCTGGGAAACATTTATGTACTTCATGTGCGCCTCCGCAATAATAACCGGTCTGTATATTAAAAGAGTAGCCAACTATATATATTATCCTAATTCTTTTGTGACAGGCATGTTTCTAATGCGTGATCTGAAGTTTGTAAAAGATACGAGCGATGAACACCATTCAATGGATTTGGATAATCTTCTGCTGGTGGTGGCCCAGACAGGCGTCTACTTGTATGGAATGTTCAGCATTCTTGGTAGCTACTTTGCCAAATGGGATACCGTACCGGATCGAGTTGAAGGCATTATCGCGGAGGTGTTTGGTGTGGTGCAGACATCTCTGCAGACCATGTTTATACTACATGCTAGCCATCGACGCTGCAAGGGATCAAAACAGGTCCGACGAAAACCCGGCCGCGAGATTATTACCTTCCTTTTGGTCGCAAATATTGCCATCTGGTTTGTCAACACGCTTATCAAAGGAAGAGCCGTGTTTCGTGAATCGCACCTTGAGTTTTTCGGCGTTTGGGGATGGACGATTATCACACATATTTCAATGCCACTGGCGATTTTTTATCGCTTCCATTCCACGATTTGTCTATTTGAAGTGTGGAAAGTAACATACAAGGCCAAGGCTCATTAGGTTGTGCTGGATTCAAATTTATAAATGTATTTTCCATGTTTTTTTTATTAAATTATTTTTAGCCTTACCGTTTGACTATTCTTTTGTTAGTATTTATTATTGAAACAATTGCAACAGCAATGGGAATTTCGAATTCACATATTCGACGACAATATTTTAAATCCAATTCAACGCACTTAGAGGGATGCTCTTGAAATTGAGTGGGAGTGATAATAATATTTATTAATAATTTTTTTTCAGATTATTCAAATAAAATAGCTTGCTGAATGTTGACCATGGATAGGGAAAAATATGTTAATTGAACTGAAGACTCAATTTATGAAACTACAATTTATTTAAAATATACATTTTTTTAAATTTTAATTTCAAACTCAAATCTAAAATTGTAGACGTACTTCAACAGTTTTTTAAGAGCTTTAATTTTTCACAGTGTACTTTTTATTAAGATTACAATAAATAAACTCAAATTTATATAGCATTTTTTCCCCCAATAACAAACAATTTTAATTCACCAATGAAATTCAAATCTATTCCATTAAAGAGTTGTTTACTTTTTAAAGATACACAACGGTACTTGTCAAAAGTTAAGAAAAATAAATTTCTAATACACTCATAACTTTGACTTTTAAATAATAATGCAAAAATAAATATTATAATTTATTGCAATATGTTTGTTTACAAAAGCTCTACACCTGTTATGAATAGAAACACAAAATATTAAACATAAAACAGTAAATATAGAGTCAGTAGTTAATTTAAACTATGATTCTTAGAAGACTATTTAATCTATATTTAATTTAATTTGCATTTATATATAATATTGCAATGGCCTTTTTATACCTTGATACCAAAGGTATCATATTATATTGGTTTCGTGCAATGTCCGCATGTTGTCTGAACTTTTTTCCACACCCTTCGAGATAGAGACTTGAAACTTGGAACACATTCTGGTCTGTACCCGCGTCAGGCAAAAATTGGAGTGCTCCGTCCACTTGGGGGTTGGGAAATCGATAAAATCGATATTCGCAAATCGCAAACCACAATTTTAAGGCAACAGTCACTAAATTTAGTTGGTAAGTTGTTGGCGATCTCCTTCAAAGACCGGCATGTGGCACGCCCACCTCCGCCGCCTCCTCCCATTCCTAAACATTTTAAGTGGCTATATCTTCCTCAGTTTTTGAGTTAGAGCCGTCAAATTTGGTAGGTATATTACTAGTAGCCACCTTTCAGAGCAACAGAGCAACAGATCAACAGAGATAACATATTTTTATAGCCACGCAATCGCAAATACCGATATTTCGGAAAGTATAAATCGACAAATCCGCACATCTCCCACAATTTTAAAGATAAATTGGAAAGTAACTTGCTGGTAACCTACTCCGAGGATCGGCATATAAATTATCAGACCACACCCGCTGCGCCCAGGAAATTTAACCCCAGAAATCGGAAATGCGCATATCTTCTACAATTTGTAAACTAGAGTCATAAAAGTATGTTGCTGGTAACTCCCCTAAGAAATCGATAAAAATTGAATAGCCACGCCCACTCCGCCTCCATAAATCGATACACTTGTTAGTGTAAATCGATAAGACCATATATCTCACACAATTTGAAAGATGGAGTCACCAAATTTGAAAGGCATATTACTCGTAACACAATTCAAAAAATGTATTTAAAAAAATGTTGGACCACATTCACTTCCGCTCCCAAAAACGATAAAGGCCTAGCTTGGAAGGAAGATTTGTAGGAATGTTCTCCATAATTTCACCCTTCCTTGTTCTCTCTTGTTTCATTTTAGAGCGAAGAACAAAAAAAAAAAATGAATTTTGTGTGTCTTATTATTTGGCATTAATTATTTTTAATTGAAAACTAACAGAATCAGTAGAAACGTTATTAATAAATAATATTATCAACATTTTCGATGATATATGTATATATATATATATAGTTATTACATTATATATAGTTGACAGGCAAGCTAAGCAAAGCTATGAAACAGAGTACAGCTTTACGTATGGCACTAGATACAATTTACAGTAGCACATATCGGTTTGGTTTTGTTATCGGTCTTATACGTTCATAAAAGCTGATCTCTTGTTCATCTATCTTTTATTCATTATGTAAAATTGAATCACCTATATAATAGGCACACTATTAACTTCACTCTATTAATTTTTAATACGTAGATTGGCATTAACCAAACTTTAACAACAAGTGCAAACTAGCTGTACATACATATCTGCCTACAATATGTTATCGTCTTTTATGTGATTCATTATATATTGATATACAATTTTATATGCAGCTTTTTATTGTAAGTTTCATTGTTAAAAATATGTAACTTTATTAAAATATAGATTACGAATTTATTCGGCCTATAACATTTTTTATACGGTTTTGTAAAGATAGCTTACTTGAATGTTGACACATGCATTTGCATATATACATATAAGAACTTATATGCTCTGGAAGTAAATTAGTATATGTAGCTTTTGTTAACATGTGAGCTTACGTTCCTGATTGGTGCAGAAATCTCTTACATATAATTCTCGATCAAAATTGACCGGCTTCAAGTTATATATTGCCTGTATATAGGCAATTGCCGGAAGAAATATGATTAATCTTTTCAAAGTTTTTAAATGTACAGTTTAAAGCTTAGTTATTGAATGTTGAAAATTTGATAGATATGGTTCATCATCATACTTTTTGTCTGCAAAAGTATCTATATAACTTCAATCTTACTGTTTTATTTTGCACATCAATGCTTCCAAAAATAGTTTTTATTAATTTGAAACTTTGAAAGTGATAATTTTTTTATTTTTAATATGTCAATGTTTAGCGAAAGATATCGTTTCATGTTAGGAAGTTTTTCACAAATTGCATCTGTCTAAAAATAAAAAAAGGAATTCAGTTGAATAAACGACCTTAGGATACCCTGTACCCAAATCAAATAAATCCCTTCACATAAAAAATACTTATTTGTATAACAATTATGCTTATAACCAATCATTATGCAATTTTCAAGATATAGAGATGATATGCGAAAAAAAACCACGCTAGACGTTTTATTTTTATAATTTTTTGAGAAGTTTTCGGTTTTATCAAAAACTTTTAGTGAGCTTAATTTCCGTATGTATATATGTACTATGCTATACGAGCTGGACCTGGTCAACTGTTGATGCTGATCTACGATATTTGGTTAAATTTCTGTAAATGATGTTTTGTCTCTATTTAGATCATTTTTATAAAACGTATTATACCCATTTTATAAGTATCGACCTGGGAATTGAGAACATTGAAAATAATTTGAATTAGGGGTAGTTCACCGACTATTAATTTATTTATAGTTATGTTTACGTATACATGTATACGCAGACCATATGACTTTAAATTAAACTAATTCTAATGATATTAAACACGGAAATTGTTATCAAATTTTCCAAGAATTTTTTATGGATAATATTATTTGACAATAATATATAGGTAAGCTTTCCATTACATATGTATAAGCTTATATTTATAACGAGTCATAATCGATTTCTACATCCATATTTGATTTTGATTCTTAAGACATTTCAGAACTTAATATATGTGGTGTGATAGCGTTCAATATATACAAAAGTTCTGTTTAACCGTTGCTGAGCATTTATATATAACATACATACATACATATATATTTTACTTTAACACACCTCGCAACCAATTTTGAAGACAAAAGCTATTCCTAAAAAATTATATGAATGGCTAATTTTTCCAATTCAAGTATTTCAAAATCTTTAGTCAAAATCTAATTTAAACCAATATTTAACAACTCTTTATAATTTGGCTAGCTGCTAACGCTCTATTGTATTTAATTGTTCTTTTTAGTGTAACTTTCAACTTATAATATTTTAGAATGGATAAAATGCAGCTATGCTGGAAGTGCTAGTAAAATTTAGTATCACAGTATTTTATATAAGGTCAAATTTTGTTTTATATGTATGTTTATTGTTATGCAACATTAATTGTCAATATTCATAAGTAGCATTTTTATTGTTGGATACATAAATGCAACTCAAATGAAACAAGTATTACGAGAACCTAAACAATGTAATTAGTTTTCAGTGTAAATTCTATAACCAAACGAATTCTTAAACAAAAAAGGAAACTCAAGTTTATAATATTTTTTAAGCCCAATTATTATCTTAAAGTTGATTCACTAAATCAAAAATATATTGCTAATTAATATGTGTTCATAAATAATTATCAATAGTTATTAAAAAGCATCGATTGTTTTTGCAAAAATTCATTGAACTATTTTCAGATTTTTTTTATAAAAATTCAAACTAAAATTCTGATGTCTTCTACTTCTCTCAACTAGCTTTATTATAAAATAGAACAAGAAAGAACGGCTATCTCAGACACGTTGAAGATTACATACCCAATGCTGACATCTAAATAAATTAAAAAACCGATCGATTGTTTCTATAGAGGTTTATATAGTATATGGATGATGCTTGTCCAAATGTAAGAAGCAAAATAATACTTATAGCAAAAGATTTTTGAGAATATGCTGATGATGAAGCAAAAAACTGTTATTTTTTCAGCAAAGAGAAGGATGTATCCTAAGTTTAATCCAAGTTTAATTTTAAAGGGGATCAGTTCGTATATAAGTAAACAAACGGCTAGATCGGTTCGACTTTTGATATTCAATTATTAACAATCAATAATAAATTTATATAAATTTATTATATATATTATGGGGTTGGAGATTCTTCGTACTGTCTTTTAAATATATATGCATAACGCCCTTTTACCCAGGCAGTGTCTTACCCCCGCCACTGTCCTTTTGCCCAACTAAAGAAACTTCCTCTCAGCGCGGAAAACAAAGACCAAAAGGGCCACTTTGATGTTGTTTGCTCTTAAGCATTTGAAATCAATGTGCTTATACAGAAAGTAAGTCACTAACTAAGAAATGTCTAACATGCCTTAAAATTATTTTTAAATATTTAGTACGTGAAGCTTAAGCCAAACATAAAAGCCAGTTTTGAGATAGAATGGCCTTCGGCTATTATTATAAGAAGTGTTTGTATTTATGGCTAGGAATTACATTATAATTGATAACTGGAAAACTGTTTGTTTATGGTACACAGTCTAAGGAAGTTTATGTGTGTGAGGCGCGGATTTGACGTGGAATTGTGCTATTTTTTATTGTAGATGGATTTATAGAGATGTATATATATTTATGTGTGATTCTATAATCTGGGGGGACCGGCATAAAATGTTAGTTCAGAACTGTTAGTAATTGGTTATTAAAAGTGTTTTCATATATGTAAAGTCAAAAACAGTAGTCACATATTGATGTTTTGGCATTTCTGCTGGCACGGTCCTTGTCGTTAATGTTAACATGGCTAGGGACCCCCATGAATTTCATTTTTTAGGTAATGGGAACTAACGGCTACAGCCTTACAGCTGGTATTTTGAACATTGTGTTTCGAGGAATCTCTAAACAGTATGTTTGGAAAGTAATTTAAATATAATTTTGTAAACTATTTCCACTGTACTTATACCTTATAAAAAAAAAAAAAAACATTTTATACAAATGTTGCTCGTTGTTTTCTTTTGCGTCAGTTTGTAATCATTTCTTATCTGATTGTAGAAAATATAATATACATATATATATTGTTCATACTGTCTTACTTTTGAAGAGAAGCGTAAGTATGCGATATTAAAATGTTGTAATGGAATGTGAAACGTATTGAAGACAACATACCGATCACATAAAGTACATAAAGTACCTAGATACATGAATACTTGACGAGTATCAACAGCAGAGCCAATCTTCTATGATAGCAACACAAATCTTTCCCTGTTTTTATTCAATATAATAATAATTTAATAAGATCATTTTTGATAAGGGGTTACCCATTCTATAGTCTTTAATGGAACAACTGGAAGTCATAAGTTTTTCTTATTTCATAAAAATTTCGTAACTTGCATTGCTGCTTTTGTAAGATTCATACAAATGCCGAAGTTGCACGAGTGCTCAATAGATGAAATACTTTCCTTCCGAACGATCTCACTAACTGATAGGCAATTAGTCGCTATAAACATTTTTGTAATATATTAAATTATAAATTATTAACATCGGAAAACTGTGTCATAGCTGTAGCTGCCATAGGGTCTGCAAAGGTATATAATCTTCGGGGTGCCGAACAATCTTTTCATTTATTGTTGATTTATGACATCAGATGACGAATGATAGAAAATAAATGTAAAACGAAGTAGAATCGATTTTCTCATAATCTAAAGCCTTTATTTGAATACAAGCAGTATCGCTTTTTACCTTTAAATATTCTATAACCCAAAAACAGTTAAATAAAAAAAAAAGAAGAGCGAATCATTTGAATAATCCCAGACTAATATGAACTTTTCTTCCGGACCGCGTTTATTCAGAGTTTACATGCATACACATATGTATGTAGGTATATACCGTTAAATTTACGCTTATACATACATAATCAGCAGCATTCTAGAACAGTGCAAGTGGTATCTCTTAATTAAGTATCCGCTTATTTGTATCTAACGTCAAATAATTTCCAATCATTTTAATGAAAACCTTTGCAAACACTCAGTTGTTATTCAACATTAAATAAATTGAGGTGATAAATGTTAAAATCAAATTAAATGCAATGACTCATAAATCAAAATTGGACTTTCGGCCATATCGTTTATTAAAAATAATACAATTAACACAATAAATGTATTTCATTGGACAAGATCAATGGAGAAATCAATATAACACAATAATTTAAATTAATTAATTTTAAGTCTTTAAGGTTCCAATTGACTACTAAGGCCTGTGTGTTTAATGTTCGGCAATTATCATATAAAAAATATTTTTGTGGTGACTTAAAAATTGCTTTGATCTTTGCAAACTGACCTAAAAACAATATGTTTTTACATATTTCCTGACGGAAAACTTTTTCACAATTGGAAGATTCGAATCTTATGCCTTTTATTTTTAAGTTACTGCAATCACATTAACTTCAAACACATTAAACGATATTATGTTTAACTAACCTTTCCCAAAAGTTGTATAACAAGATGGCACTGAATCGGAAGATTTTTTGAGGTATTCAGGCAGTTTTTGTTTGTGGGAAATTAAATTGACTATTATGAAGGTAGCTCGTTTCAAGAGTTACCTAAAACTAATATATTTTATTTAAAGTGAATTTTTTGAAATGAATATTAACACTCAAATAATAGTAAAGGCATGCTTAATCCATATAATTGATTTGATATTGTGTACAAAAAAAAGTATGGACAAGAAAGCCAAATTTAAAATCCCCTGTTCATTTTGGGATTGGGTATTTTGTATTTAAATATATTTTTATAAAAAGTAAATTCAATTATCTTAAGCAAGATATAAATAAATGAGTTGCTGCTAGCAAATTAATTTAAATAGTGATTATAATCTTTGGAACAATTTTTTTTTCTTCAGAAAATGGTCTACCCAAAACTACGCACAAATTATTAAATGTGAAGTTTTCACATACTTAAATATATTTTCACTTGCTTTTGAGATTATTTTACTACTTACAATTTAATTATTTGTGGTAGAGGCTAGTATAACTCATGTAAGTATACATGCTTAAATTTGATAATAATAATATATGTATTATATTTATACATATATATATTATATATAACATAATTATATATTTATACATATATAAATATATGTATGTATATGTATTATGTATAAATATATGCATGTATATTTTGTTTTATTTGATTTTTATAAAGAGTAATACATACAAAATTGGGTCTAGCCCGATTTTCAATGAAAATAAAAGAGAGTAAGATATAACTCAAAGTGGTTATTTTTCCAGAAATTTTAATTTCGAAAAACTTGTCGTCATGTTATTGATGTAGCCTTCAATAGGTACAGTTCTTAGTTAATTTATGTAAAATCAATTATTTTAAGTAAAACGCCATAATACTTCATTACTTAGATCCAGCATAAAAACTACATTCTATTCTAGAAATATTCTACTGAAAAATCTCTCCGTTCCAATATTTGAACCTATATCTCTGTCGTTGTTGTTCCGATGCTTCATCGGCAGGTTATTAATTAAAATTAATTGGTTTCGATTTAATTGGACAAAAATAAAATTGCAGTCTAAATTGCAAGTTTTTATATGAGCTAAATTATCTAAATCTATTAATTGCTTGCCGTTGTTGCTGTCTTTTTTTAAAAAATTTGCTGTGGTACAAATGTATCCGGTTGATGGTGGAGTTGAATGCAGTCATTCCACATTGCCAAACTGGTCTTGTTCAATTGGCTTTTTTAACCAACTGCCAAGGTCCTCTCGTTTGAATGCAGAAAACAGCTCCTGCTTCGCCGTCTGCAAAGAATAATGGGTATATGTATATGATGAAAGCTTTATATATCAAATAAACAACAAATACCAACCTGGTAATCCTTGACATCCGCCTTTGTTTCGCCGTAGTCCTTGATGACCTTGCGATTTGGCATGCCAGGCAAGTTTTTCATCAAAAATCCATATTTATCAAAGAAAGCTTGTTTCGTAATCCTTGACACCTGACCACCAATTGTTCGCCCGGTTAGAGAATTTACCACCTCCAATTCCGTATCACCGATGGTCCAATTTATTCCGAAGTTTGGAGCCTTTGCCTGATTGCGCGGTTCTGCAGAAGTAACCAGAGCCAGACGAGGCTTGTTTAAATGATACGGAGGCGGTAGACCTTGTATAGATTTCTCAATTCGGCCGCACACTGCGCGATACATGTGCTCTGGATGCAGCAGACTGCCCAATACAATGGAATGCAGGTACACTGGCTCGATAATGGAAGACAGTAGCGAACCCTGAATACCCACAATGTTCCAGCGCGCAATTTTATCTGAACATGACATCGTTAGCAAACGCTGGCCCTGTGAATACCCAATTTAATGTAAGAATCAATTTAATTGAGTGTTTTGAACCAACCTCACCCAGCCCACTTACCTGCAGTACGCCATCCCAGGTTTGTATGCCATCGCTGCTTTTCACAGGTATAGTGCCTTCGCCCGATTCGATTTTCGTACGCAATTGGCCGCGTGCTTTCCTATTCGTTAGTAGTGAGTAATGTGTATGTTCCCAGTGTAATGGGTTATGTCACGGGAGTCAACAAATTCAGTATATCAACATATACAACGTTTATGTGAAAGTCCAAAAGCAGTTAGTTGCATGTTTTATGGGCAAGCCGAGAAATGACAAAAGAGTAAATTATAATTATAAATTGAACCTGATTCTCTGGATAGTTTGTGGCACCACAAAAAGTATCTTTTCTTTTCTTTTTTTTTTCAAGGTAACAAACAACAATCTGTTAAGTGTCTACTATCTGCAAACACGAAAAGTACACTGTAGTTTAGTGTTATTATTTGTAATCTATATTAAAATTTGTATTTATGTATGTAAGTATGCACCTGCAAACTTTAATCTTTTATGCATTTATGTGCAGTCAACCTTCTTTAACTCGGACTTCCGTGAGACGAATGGAATTTTGTTGTAACTGGAATGGCAACAAGAGAGTTAAGAAACAATATTCTATGCAGTATTGTCTTCATAACTCGAACTGAAAATGTTCACAGGTCATACAAACACTGATCGCTTGTCTGTTTATTTCGAATCATTATAAATTTATCACAATATGATTAGTTTGGTTGATATATTTCGAAATCGATTAAATGTATACGTCGTGAGTATCTATATATTTTTCTCTTGTTCCCTTAAAGCTAGAGACTTGAAACTTGGACAATATATAACTTGTATGTGTCCGCGTCAAGCAGTGTGTTAAATTTTGGTTAAATCGATAAATGCAAATCAATAAACTACATACATATATCCCACAATTTTAAAGTTAATCACCAATTTCGGTTTGTAGATTGCTGGCGATGTCCCTTAAAAATCGACATCGGTTCAGTTCCTTTAAAGTAAAACAAAAAAATACACTATATACTTCACAGCTTTTCAGCTAGAGGCACTATATTTGGAGGGTATATATTACATCGATAAAAAAAAAGTATGGCCATGGCCACGCCCGACTCCCAAATCAATATATCTGAAAGTGTAAATTGATAAATCGGCATATTCTTCATCTGAAGAGTCAGCAAACTTGGTGCTAATCAAAGATCAATTTATACTTTTCGAGCCACAACCAACTTATTTATTAGCTATTTCCATTTATGTGTCCCGCAGATTAGATTGATAAATATGAATATCCTTCTAAGATTGCCACACACACACACACACACACACACTCTGCTCGACTACCACATTTGAATGCCACATCACAACTTTGCTGTAAGACTGCTGGTGATTGGTGATTGATCACGGGCTGGCATATAGAACTACCACTATATCGGAGCTTTTGGATAATTGTATCCTAGTCGAAGTAAAAGGCGGACGACTTTTCGTTAAGTGTTCGCATACGCATACAAAAGAGTGAGACAGGAACAGATGATAAATTTTGTTAACTCACTCTTCTGCTCTCGTTTCAATTGTGCTCCTTTCGTCGATTAGACAAAAAGACGAAAAAAGGCAATACTTATTACAAATTACAGCCGCAATTAAAAACAAAAATCTTTTAAATTATTGTTTACACACATATAAAAGATTTGAGTATAAAGTCAATTATATATGTTAAATATATTTTTTATCCAGATGTCGTTTTTGTATTTTGTACTTGAATATAGTACAGCACAGATACAGAATATAGGTAAAAAATGAAATTAAAGACGCGCATTTCAGACTGTGTGCTTTGAACTCTGATATACTAACGGTTGTGTGCAAAGTCCCTTATGCTGTCCGAATGTCCGAATGAACACAACTTTTTTATTGACGCACTTGCAGTTAGAAACTTGAGGCATATACATATATAGAATATATACTCCATTATGTCTGCGTCAGACAAAATGATGAGTGTTTTATTGATTTACCACTATTCGGTTCGGTAAATCAATAAAAGCTCAAATTGTTGCATAATAAACTTTTTGTATTTCTTAGAAAACTCAGTGAGAATTCTACATGGAAATGAACATTTCTCGTTAAGTGTGAAACGCATTGAAGGAGACGTCTCCAATCCAATAAAGTATATTTAAGCATACATTCTTGAAGCATCTTTATGAAATTTTGCTGCCGCATATTTGTTGCACGCAGTGCATATGCCTGTTAAGTGGAAGCATTACGTCAAACAGAACTCTTCGTGGTCGAAAAACTAGTTCTTGTTTAACAAAATATACAATATAAATGTTGACAAATAACTATCAACATCGAAATTTTTGTATTAATAATTAAACGAAAATATGCGCAGGTGAACTCTAATCTGCAAAGGTACGTAATCTTCGGGGTGCCGAAGAAATCAGATCTTTCTTATTTGTTTTTTTTTTTTGTTTTTTTTTAGTTTTAGTAGTAGAAATATTTAGATATTTGTTGTACGAACCTATTTGGATGCTTATCAACACCAGTGTCGTTTTCGTGAGGACTAAATATCCGTGCATCCCCACATGGTGCTGTATTTATATACAAATGGAAATGTACCCCGGATTTTAGTTTATAAGGGTATTGCCCGTCTGTATTCCTCACGAAAATCGACTGATATGCTGTTGCTATAATTCAGAAAAGAGTAAATTAGAATAATAAAATATATATATAAATAAAAGTTAGGTTTGCAGTTTGAAGCTTCAATATATTGATTTTAAGGTTTATTACCATATACATATATACATATATATATGTACATATGATTACACATACATATATATACACATATACATATATAGCTTTTGAGATATTTTTATTTGTTCTTATTATCTAAGATTAAAAATCTGAATACGGATAAATTTCACAGGAACAAAGTCTTTAAAAATTACTTTCAAGGACAACTGAAAATCATATATTTTTCGAATATTGATAGCTAATATGGAGGTTCAGAGCAGCATCCGTCCCCAAAATCAATTAATATAAATAAGGATTATAAAAGGTTGAACTCTTATTGTAATATAAAAAAAACTACAAAACATCATAATCAATAAAATTCTAAGAGTGACGAGTCTGTGTCATTTTTACTGGAAATCAAAAAATATTAAGTTAGTTCCTTCGCAAATGTAAGGCTAAGTAATTAAAATTAGATATTTTGGTTTAATATACATATGCAAAAACAAGTTCATTCAAGTTTGCGCATTATCTTTTTTTACGTACCTAATTTTAAACATGTAAAAATGACTTTTTGTTTGAATATATGCAACAATGAATGGCCCAAAGCAAGAAAATCATACGTATGAATGAACAAGTCGAAAGTGCTCCGATTGAGCAGATATGGTGTACCCAGGCCCGATTTTCTGTACCTTCATCTTCATGTATGTACGTAGTCAATCAAATGAAGAGGCACACACTGTAAGCTAATTCTAATTAAATGAAAAATAACTGAGAAAGTGCAATTTTACTAGCTAAATCGACCATTACGCGAAGCTCGCTTTTCTTGCGAGCCAAAAATGACACCGTTTAATGACTATTATTAACCAATTTTACCGGAGGAAGTCCATAATTTTACATTGTAAAAAGTAAAATTATATTTTTTGGCATGAGAAAAATTAGTTGATTTTTGTGAACACTCGTTATGTCTTTGTACCATATTCATAGGTTAGTGACAATCAATTTTGCTGACCAAATGCACACGTTTTTAATCAATTTGTATTATCAACTTATATTATTTTAAGCTATATATATATATATATAGTAGAGTAGTTCAACAATCATTTTACATAATTTATTTTTTATAACTATGCCGCGAAATATGCACAATAAGCAATTCTGACATTCAAAAATTGATTCAATTATGCTATTAATAAATAATGGAGTTAGAGAGAAACTACTTAGATGCATGCTATTTTCACAGCACAGCAAAGCCGTACTAGCTGTACATACATATGATGTCTATAAATCTAATAAATATGAAACTTCGAACTTTAAGCATATATATATTTATATATAAAATATATACAGCATAACCTACGCTTAAAGAAACATAATATTGTATTAAACCATACCCTGATTACACTGGAGATCAAGTTGTGCATACAAATATTTTAGGAGGCAACGCCTGGACACTATTTCAGCATGCGAATCATTAAGCACAGCCCCATTTACACTCATGTGTTCACCGCTGACACACTTAGTGCCCGTCGAAACCGAAATAACCTGAAAGGAGGCCATATTTTGGATAAGGTATTACTGGTATAATTTCAATACTTACTTTGGCTTCGCAAAAATTCATGTTGTCTGTCATAACAATGCCGGCCAGCACTTTTCGCCGCGAGTACGCTTCCTGACCTTTGATAACTTCCATGAATTTCTCCAACACCAACCGTCCGATAGTATCTGCGTGTATTTGCGGCAATTCCATTGACGACGATTTATCATCAATGGGCAACGGTGCGTTCTTCTGCGGTGCCATCATTGGACTATACGAGATATTGCATAGCGAGGCAAGCGCTGCCTTGGCGGCTGCATTTTTTGCTAGCTTCTTGGAGGGACCTAAATAGCCTTAATTTGTAATGCAATTATCCCAAATAATTGAATAATAATATACCCACCAGTACCATCAAACTTTTTATCATTGATAGTGACGGTCATTTTAAAGCGACAGTTGTTTTGGGCGCCGTCAATATTCATGCATTCAAAATTAACGTCATTAAATAGCTCGTATAATAACATAACAGGGCCCTTATCTGGTACTTTTTTCTGTCCATCGACAGATATCGCGCTTTTTGACGCATCTAGTAATTAAAAAAATATTAAATTGTTCCGATTTTATTGTATATTGTATATATATGGCGTATGGCTCACAAATCCTAGCTTAAGATATTTAATCTAAGAAAACATGTACACATTTATAACAGTTTCTATTTAACGTTTAAAATAATAAGGGTATTTAAGGCTTTTAAAATAAAACAAAAATCAACAACACAAAAAAAAAAGTCGTTGAAACTCAAAGATTATTGAATGTGCCTCCAAAGCTATTCTGGCTGTTTGCAAATTCATATTTCCATACATTATTTGAACTATTTCGTTTTCAAAATAGTTTTCTTTTTTTGGAAAATATCATGCGTAAGAAGATGTTCGAGTGGATCACAAAAGCATTAGCGTTATGAGGAACGAGTTTTTTGGGAAAGTTTCTTTACAACTTTTTGTGGACTTTAAATATGAAAGCCCCTTTTGTTTACTAAGAACTTAAGTAACGAAAACACAAACATGAAAAAATTACTGTCACTGTGCATTGAGCCGCAAATACAACTCTACAACTACATAAGTTAAAATTACCAAATAAATATAAATAAATTAACGCAAAAAATTAAAAAAAAAAAAAATAACATAAAATTCTAATACTTGCTGTGGCTCATGCAAAAGACTTGTGGGCGCAACGTGGGTTGTTCAAGCGAGGTAAGGTTGGATTTGTTTTCAGGCAACATCAACATCACAAGTTCGACTAATTCTGCGTTGGACACGTTTTCAATACCATTTTCCAGATGTTCATCACTGGTAAAGTCCAAGTTGCCAGCAGGCTTCAGGGGTGATAACACTGCGCCGTCTTTAAATTGTATAAAACTGCGTAACGCTGTGGCTGCAGCTTCAATACGCGCTACCTTTTTACTGCGCCCTTGACCCATGTACTTTTGCCCATCGACCTGTAAATAAATAGCGATTGAAAATTATTTATAAATCTGTTAGAGACTAGCATATACCCAAGTATATCGTAGATGTTCAAAACTAACATGTCGCAAATGCGAATGGTTACCGATTTTATCATTAACATAAAATTTATAATTGATACAAATTTCTTAATCGCACAACGAGTGTTGATAAATTTAGAAAATCCATTCGATTAGGTAACAAAAAAATATTGAACATGAATTTTAATGAATTATTAAAATAGATTTGCCCGTTTCTCTCGACAACATCTCTCTTAACAGGACAAAATGAGCGTCTGCACTAACTAACCTCAACGGAGATCGTAAATAACGGTGCATGCACCGGACCAGTCTGTGACTCTAATTTGTATATCAGTCCTTGCCGCAATTCATTAAGCATTGCTACTGTATTCTTCGGTTGTGGTACGCGCTCCTTGCATAATTTCTTTTTTGGTGACGCTATAAAAAACGACAAAATATTAGTAAATAGCAAAATATTATAAATATCAAATTGAAGATTTCGATTATTAAATTCAATTTACTTTACTTACCAGCATACTGTGGCATATCATAGCGCCGTTTTTGGGGTAATTTCCGATTGTAGCCGTTCATATTCTCCTCCGTTGATGAATTCACGACCTGAGTATTTCAAAAAAATATGTAGTTTAAAATTTGTATATTTATTTAAACATAATTAAATGACAGATTTTTTCAATAATCGAGAGATGAAAGCATTACTACACAACACAGACAATAAAAATGCCGTTTACACACTTTCATATTGAACGATTACAAAAATTACAACACTGATATGGTCAAGACTGATGGACTGATGGATTAGAAAAGCCCATACATATGATAATACCCAACTCATACCCACACATATAACATATACATTATTATTATTATTATTCACTTTGCCGTACTCACTTTATATTTCGACAGTGTTGGTAATGCAAAACATCGCTTAAAAAACCCCCGTTGAAAGTTGGAATCTGCGCACATGTGGCGACTCTGATAGCAAATCGCAGATTTGGCAAAATTCATGTTGCGGAAATGCATTTTACAACACATACGTTTTGCATTATAACAATCAGCAAACATTTGGTTTTGTGTTCTCAACGATAAGAACAATTAGTGAAACCGATACACACACACAAAAAAAAAGCGGATAAAAGCGGATAAAAGCGTCTTATTCGGCTGAGAGTGAGAATTCAACTGACTACAATTAAATCAAAATGCACAAAATCCATTTGAAGCACAACAAAATTATTTGAGAAGTATTAACATACACATATACAGATACAGATATGTTCAAAGAATTTTGTTTTTTTTTTTTTGTATGAATAAGACAGCCTACCAGGCCAAATGATTTTAAGTGCACTTTAGCATAAACCGTATAGCAAATGCTGATGCTTTTCGGTTGATAAAACATTCAGAGTGCCAACGAAAAATATACGAAAGCTAATTAACAGTGTACAGCGAAACAGTCCGGAGAAACTTTAGACAGCGACAACGACAAAGAAACAGCCATCAGCAAAATATTTTTAACTTTATATTCTTAATTGAAACAAGGGTCCTCTATTTGGCAAGCCGAAAAGTACATACCCTCTTAGGCCGGGTTTAATCTGCTAATATTTTAAATTTAGTTCCAAGTTTTAAATACTATTAGGTTTATGTTTAACAATTTATTTCTATGCTTTTTGTTTTTACGACTGGCTTTGAACTTTGAATATTTAACATTTATGAAGTTATAGTGGAGCTACGGGATATATATATCCGATTCGGTCCGAGATGGATATGTGCTCAATTTCAAAAACGATATCTTTAAAACTGAAGAAGTTCAATAAAGGTATAAAAGTATGCGAGCTACTGCATTTTGCTAATGAATAAATCAAAAGGAGATTTAAACTTGAAAAATTGAGAGTCACAAAGTAAAGTATTTGTTTGAAATTATCCAGTATACAATGTTTTTCAGACTGAATTGCAGACGAATCTAAATTTAACTTGAATTGCGTATAAGTATGAAATCAACTAATTTAAGAATTTACAACAACAACAACAAAAATGGACAATCAAATAAAAGAACAGCTGAACGGCCCGAATAGTAAAGGGCTGCAGAGCTTTATAAGACCAACGGAAAATGTACATTAATAATGTTGTTGTTATGCTACGATGCATTTCAACCACACATCCATGCACCTGCACACCAAGTGTCAACCGAGCGACAGCCGTCTGTTCGTCTAAATGACTTAACAATAAGTTTATACTAAATTAGACAACAAATACAGCCAGGCAACGCACCTGTCTTTTTAGATCTTGTGCAAAAGAGCATTTCACAGAATGTGAAAAACGCAAGCGCCTCACAAACATTGACTGAACCACAAGTCCTGCAAAAGATTGAAACTGCTTCGACGGTTCGTGAACAATAAAACTACTACTAAACTCCAAAATTCAATCCAAAAATTGTTTATACAGTTGAATAATGTGTAAAGTGTTAAAAAAAAAAAAAAAAAAAAAACAAGAAAAGCAATCTTCGAATTACATTTCTTTGAAGACCGAAGCCCGCCCAGCTGCCCACGATTAAATTTCATAATAAATTTCGAAAACCGACCTTTTGTTCCTATACATGCTCAATATGCTACAGTACAGTTTAGTGCGAATAGTTTTATTCCAATATTGAGAGCAATTAAATACAGAAATTGATAAGTTTATCGGTTTGTACAAAGCAACCTATTTGGCAAATATACGTCTGATAACCCTATCATCTATCTGCCATGTATAATGTTATTTTTACACTACGATCGAATGCAATTTTCAAAATAAAACAACTTTCGTTATTTCGTTAACTTTCATTATTCTTTCGCTTTGAAATCCTTGGTTTTTTGTAGTATTTTCGTGTTCAGTTATAGGCAGCCCATCAACAATTTGGCACGCCGACTAAATCAATGATGGTTTTTTTAATGTTTCACCAACGGGCAACGGGCAGTGAAACATTGCCTTCAATGTAAGAAAATCTTTTGTGGTTTCTTTCTTGGCCGAGTGCTGCCATTTGGCATACTGACACTTCATTGACATTTAAATGGCAATGCGGGGAGCCTGCGCAAAATTAACTTTTTCAAACATGTAGACGTTGTTTGTGTGCCGGATCTAATCTAATTAAAAAACAGCACACTTTTCGATAATTTGTTAAAAAAAATTATAGATAAATAAAAAATAAACTTGATCTGCGTTTGGTATTCGAACACTTATATTCTAAATTTGGAGTCTCTGACATTGGACGACAGACACATGGACATGGCTAGGTCGACTCGACTCGACTTGACTCGACTTGACTTCCTTATCAATAATAAAGTGCTTACCAACTTTATGAGGCATTTTCGTGTCAAGACTAACCTCAGAGATAACAAAGACAGATGTTATCATTTTTATAGCTCTGAATTAAAAGATATGCCAATTTATTGCCGGCGCTTTACAAATATATACAAATTTACAAGCACATACATAAATCTTCAGTAAATAGTTTAAAGTTCAGAATAATATTTTTACAATGTGCACAACTGTTCAACTACTAACAAAAATAATCAAAAATAATAAATGAAAAAAAGGCAAGCACAGACGAAAGAAACATAGGAACATTCTTGAATAGTTGAAGGTTACATAAACTTAACAAAAAAAATATGTGAGCTCAAAACATTGTAAGTTTCATTCAAAAGAAAACTAAACTATGCGAAATATGTACAATATTATCAAATCACGTTCAAAATGATTTGCATACATTGTGCATTTGTGCATATATATCTAAATATTCCAAATTTGATTTTATACAACATACATATTAAATGTATGCATGCCTACCACGCTTATGCTAGAAGTTTGAAGTTTGAAGCTGATTTAGCTTTTATCTTAAATTGAAAGATCATCAAGTAATAGGAGTGAATTGCATTAATAATGCGTATATGAAAATACGCATTTTAGCACAAGTTGATTAAATGATTTTTGCAATAATAAATAGCATAAGCGTAGTCAGGGATTTAATAGAAATATATTAATGTGTCTACTTACATGCTGTACAATATTGTTATTGGCGCTGTATGGCATGATTTTTCCAATTGGAATTGCACGTACTTTGATGGTTTCTTTGTAATTTTAACTGTAGTTTTGTAATACTGCAATTTTATAGAGGAAAGAGTCCGCTCTTGAATTTTTCGTGAAATATCTGACATATAATTATTGTAAATTAAAAAACAGTTAATCGAAGTACAAATTATAAGTTATATATTTTCATAAAAAAAAACTTGTGCATTTGTAAATTAAATCGGGCAAGCTCTAAAAGGTATTTTGTATTTAGTCTATTTTTATTTTGAAATGGAGGATTAATTTTATTTTTTTTTTTTTGTGTATGTCAGTATGGCAAGACGTTACTATATTTGTAATTTGTACAGTTTTTAGTTGTTTGCTGAAACATCACGTGACATCATTATCAAAAAGTTATAAAACTATTTAATTTGTAAATGACTAAATGACATTTTAGTGAAATGCAGCAAATTAAAAATGCATCTACACATACACATTAACACTCATATATATACATACATATGCATCTTTGCAAATTCATACGTAACTTCAGTGTGTAAAAACAAAGTGAAAACTTTGAAGTGTAAGGGTAGCCGCACACGAGAGAACAGCTTTGCCTCTCTCTCTCTCTCTCTCTCTTTCTCTCTTTCTGTCTCTCAGACTCGCTTGGAGAGAGAGACAGTTGCAGCAGCATCTACGTATTATGCGGAAGTATTTACTGAAGAGAGTACGTCGACGCAGGCAGGTCGATAGAAATTTGCTTACATATGTACTCACATAAATACAGTATGTTTTGGTTCTATCGGCCAGCCTGCAGTATGTAAAAAGTCGTTTCAACCATATACGTTTGATACAATTTTTCAAAAATATTGACGTCTTTTTTACATTTGGGTATGTGAATGTATATAATAAGATATTATTTATTATATGCTGTATCGATTATCCGAAGCATTCATTTAAATAATTGAAACAAATACATTTGCTCATGCAAAGAAACTATCTTTGTAGACACGTACTTATTACGACGGCCATCAACGTGATTTTAATTCATTTACATATGTATGTGGCTCACATGGACATAATCGTTCTTTTCATAAAGTATTTAATTTTGCGTAGGCTTCTTTCACTACACGCACAAATTTACATACAAACACAGGTATGTGTATACATAATTACGGAAATTTACATATTCATCCATATACATGTGCATCAATTTACTTAATTTGTTTTTTTTGTTGTTTTTTTTTTGTTTTGAGTTGCCACTGCCTACCTTACTTGGTATTTCGATGGAGCTCTAATTATTGATTTTTACATCACTTTTTTGTTTTGCTATTCCATGTTACATTGAATTGCACTCGACAAATAAATGGCAAAAAAAAAAATATCACACAGACCTAAACGACAAGCAATGCAACTTTTTTGTTTTTTGCCGCGGAGTGCATCGAACTAAATCACAATGCAAATCTATTACAGCTGCTTCTTTCGAAACGTGACCGTTTGATATACCAGAAGAGGCAACACCGACTTAAGTTAATCTCCACTTTTTGTTTTTGGTTTAATGGTGATATATAACACATTCAAGGATGGCTAAAAATTATCAAAACGTATGTATCGATAATTTGCCAATTTCACGTTGATATCGATATTTGGATATACAACATAGTCTCGAATCATGGAAATCAGACTGCGCAGTCGAGAGTTAACATGCCGCTACGTTGCGCATCTACGTCACAAAAATCATATGCTCTATGCGCTCTATATTGAATCGATAACAGAGATGCAAAATGCGCAACTATGTATGTATGTAAATGTAAAAATCATATATGCCGAAAATCATGAGTTAGTTATTTCTACTGTTGTCTCTAAAAATTTGCTCTCTTCGTTTTGCGGCAGTGCACAATGGACCAGATTGACAATTATTTGTTGAAAATAATTAGAAAAATGTTGTTACACAACTGTTACTTGAAATATCTAATAGGCACTAAATGACAATAATTATAAAATTTTTTTTTAACCAATTCGGCCACGACGCCTATATTAAATTAAATGAATATAACGAAAATCGATTTTTTTTTCAAGATATCCGAACATAACTCACTAGATATACTATATATACATATATTATATTATATACATTTTATTGCCTTTATAGACAATTAGTTCTCACATGAATAGCTTCTTTGTTTAACAATATGTCCTAATCAAACTAATTTTGCGCGTTATGATTTTTAAATTTGTACAAGACATTTCATACAGCTTCCATAGGAACAATCTGTGCAAGCAAAAGATGAGTGAGTCTGCAGAATTTGATGTGACCAAGCACACGTGCAAGTAGAGTATATACATATAATAATTTAACATATACATATAACTATCAAAAGTTAATTTGTTAATTTGGAATTAGTACCGAAACGGCCAGAAATTTACTTCTCTTATGCTGGCGGGCAGAGCTCGAAGAGAGTGCTGTGGGATACACTTCACTGGTCTAGCGGTCTAGCACACGGGCCAACATCTGGGGTTGATTATACTAATGAATTTATTATAAATAGGGTAGGCTCTCTTAAAACAGTCAAATCAATTTTCGATTGATTTCCAACCAAATTTCGAATTTGTGCTTAAACAAAAATTTCCATCTCGCCCAGTGTGCAATGATGCAATGGTTATTTATGTGTAAGTCCATCTGCATTTTTTGATTATGTGCATGTGTATGTTATTGCCATTATTTGCATAAATCTGAGTCTACATATACTCACAGTTGTATAGATATAGTTCATTTTACGAAACGGTAAACTTACATTTGCTTGGAGGTAAACATGGCCCCAAATTCAATATGCAAAGAAGCCATTTTCACCACATTGCTTAATTGCATTATGTGCATGTGTATACTCACAATTGTACATATGTATTTGATTTAACATACGAGTTATGTTACACTTATATATTGGTAAACACGAAACCAAATTCCATGCCTTAAAAAATAAATCATAAATGACCACACTCGTCCAAGTGAGTATATGCTTCGAGATGTGCCGCCGAAAGTGGTTAGTTAGTATCGCTAGCACATCGAAATCGAAATGAGCATACAATGTTTGTGGATTATCGATAGGAAATCAAACTGGCCCAACAGTGCCAAAAGAGCGTATGCTTCGAGAGAAGCAGTTGAGTTTTGAACTATCGCTAACACTTCACAATGAACATGCGATATTTTTGGACTATCGATCGAAATTCAGTGAACAGTTTTGTGCAAATGTATGTAGAAGCACTAAGTGGACAATGCGCTGTATTGTATTGCTTAATGGTAAAAGGCAGAAGGCGGCATTTGCGACCCTTTAAAGTATATATATTGTTAAACCGAGACAGTATGAGCTAGAGACTTCCAATTTGGAATATAGGTTCTCGTATACCGCCTACAGATCAAGTTTTTCATTTTATTGATAACCGTGTCGCAAATATAAATTCAAATTTTAAACGCAGAGGATTCTAATTAACATATAATATATATATATTCACTAATAAGCGCGTTCATGTGTGAGAAAGGGACGGTATTATAATGGACGTGAGTTTAATTATGTTTGTGTGTATTCTGCAGTGCCCCGTTACCTACGATTGCGTGTCCGTGTATATGTAAGGATATGCACGCGTTTATCGCAACTAGAGGATAAAAAAATTAGACAATCTACGTATACTTACGTATGCAAAACTTTTAAAGGGAAATTCGGTAATAATATTAGAACATAGTTAACATGTGGATTTACGGTATATTGTAGTCGAACTCAATCGACTACAACAATCTTACTTTATTTGTTATCTATCAAGCTTACTTAGTTGTATATTAACTTTTCTATACAGACGCACAGCAAATGCTCGCTCACTGTTAATATCAAAAAATAGCGAACAGATGAGTGAACGTAATGTTATGGGTCGAGTCACAAGCGTTAATGTTATGTTGTGCATCATTCACTGCAAACAGCATGACTCTATTTGAACCATTCTGCAAATAACACAATTGATTCGTTGATGTATTAAATTGTTGTGTCACACAAAGTCGGGTCATATGTGGAGAAGAGCATTAGTGCCGGAGAAACATTGATGCTTACCCACATCGGTGTTTTGATGTTTATTGGAGAATGACATCGATGTATCGATGCACCGATGGCGAATTTTTCAAAATTGTATACTAATGCCTACAATGTATGTATGTTAAGCGATTGTGTATTTCAAATAAATAATAATCATTTTCAATTAATATAATAAGCAAATTGTAATAAAACAAAAGGAACAAAGAAACAAACTGCAAAAATTAAATTACGTTCCAGCCAAAAGTGAGTTATTCACTTAAATACTTACAAATAATTCCAGATCAGTCGTTTTTATTTATAAGAAGAAGAATATCCACATTCTGCTTTCAACAATTTGCACTAACATATCAGCTGTGTCATCTCAAGTGCAAAGAAATCAAGCAATGCCATCTGTCGGTCATTATAATGCAGCTGCTCGGCTAGGCCTCACCAAAAACGGTGGCTATAAATAACCCAAATTGAGCCCTAATGAAATAAAATAAATGCAAGAAGCCGCTGCGATATCATCCAGCCCAGCTGAACACCATCAGCCAGATCATTTACCTTTGGCATCAGTGAAGAGCAGCTATTTCGTCAGAATGGCGCATGAGCGATTTCAATTATTCTTATTCAATTATTGTTATATAGCTAACTCTGAAGGAATTAACAAATAAAGAGTTAAAAAGAAGAACATAACAAAAAAGGATCATTAGCATATTTACATACATATGTACGTAAGTATGTATCTATATTTCAGTTTTTTATTTTCCAGCTTTCAGTTTTCAACTTTTCAGATTTCAATGCAGTTCTATTCTAGAGCTATCGATCAGAGCAACTTGGTCTACGACAAGTTGTATTTTGTAGCTCTTATAGTCTCTGCTCCTACAGAAGTATTTACAGTCGATCAATAATAGTCGCGAAACAGGTGCAGTTATCAGACAAACAGACAGACAGTTGATGCTGATCTGGAATATATATATTTATATATGGTTTATGGGTTCACAGATGCCTCCTTTTTAATAGATAGAGATGAGGAAGTTGCCTTGGGAAACTGTTCAAATTGTGCTATTTGGAGCATGGCGGCAACTAGCTGCTGAGAGAGACAGAGGCAGAGAGAGATGCAGGGAGAGACAAAGAGAGATGAAGAGAGAGATGCAGGGAGAGACAAAGAGAGATGCAGGGAGAGACAAAGAGAGATGCAGAGAGAGACAAAGAGAGATGCATAGAGAGAGGCAGAGAGATATAGAGAGAGGCAGATATAGAAAGATAGACAGAAAGAGAGACAGAGACAGAGAGTCTTCAAGTACTACGTAGTACCACTAAACAGATAATAATCGGTTAGTTGATCGATCCCTTGTGTGTGAGTATATATATGTTTGTATGTATGTATGTAGATAAAGCTCCTAAACTGAGCTAAATTGGCATTGGCAGATTGGAGAATTTAGTTTGGATTGCTGAAACTTTGGCGGATGGAATAAATATATATATATAATCGTAAATGGTTATGTAGGTATGTTATGTATATATTTCATATTATATCATTTTTATCATACATGATTTCATTTTTGTTTTAGCTTTTAGTTTTAGCGACTTTTCTTTGAGTGCAAAATGGTAAAAACAAAAAAAAACATTAATATTTAGATAAAAACGTGTGACAAAGAAAAATTACAAAAAATTATTATGTAATAATCAAAATAAATATTTAACAAAAAATAATGACAAGTGATAAATATATGTATGTGTATGTATGTATGTATGTATGTATGTATTTAGTTTGGTTAGCTTACAAATCAGATATTGCAAAAGTTTTCCATATTCTTCAGTTGGTTTTTTTTTTGATTGATTTTTATTATTATTTATAATATTATTGCGCTTAAAAATAAGTTTTGCATATATGATAAAATTGCGTGAATGTGTGTGTGTGTGTGTGTGTGTGTGAGAGAGTTTGTTTTTATTGTTTATATATCAATATGTATAAATATATAAATAAATTTATAGGAATATATATGTGTTGGTTTTTAGGCAACATTTTTGTGTTTTTTTTTTTGCTTTTGTTTTTTTTTGTTAATTAATTTTTCTTTTTTTTTTAAGTTAAGCGGCCCTTTTTAAAAGCTTTACGAATCGAATAAATATATGTATGTGTATGTCTGTGTGTGTGTATGTATGATGTGTATGTATGTTGCCATATATAATTATTAATTAATGATTTACTTTTTTTTCTTTTTTTTTTGCTTTGCTTGTTGCTGATATTTTCAAAAAAAACGGAAGGACTCGCGACAAATTGTTCCTGTTCCAGTTCCAGTTCCTGCTTGTTGTTGTTGTTGTTGTCTACGCTAAATTTGTTGTTGTTGTTGTAAAAACGTATAAAAAGCTAAATAGGCTTGTTTAAAAAATTGTCTCGTCAACTAGATGTGTATAATATTATATATAAATATATATTATTCCTTTTCACATACATATACATATGCATGTGTATATATATGTATATATATATGAGTGTGTATGTGTATATGTGTGTGTGTACATATATAAACATGCAGTTTGATTTTAATTTGCATGTAGGATACACCTTTTTTTGTGCGATTTTCTTTAGGATCTTTTCATGTTTTTTCCTTATATTTGATTGGTTTTTTTTTTCTTTCAAAAAATTACTTTTTCTTTTCTGACATAGTCTACACGTTATTAAAACTCTGAAAATTGATACGTGTTCTTGTTGTTGTTGTTGTTGTTTTTGTTGGTCTTGGTGTAGTTATTGTTGCTAAACACGTGCTTCTTGCATCATTGAAGATTGGAAGGATGCTTGGAACTTAGAATTCCCATTGGGTGGCCGAATCGGTGCCATCGTCCAGCAGCTTAAAGGCGCCATTTTTGGTAGCGCCCAAATATTTTCCCTGCTGCGATCTGTTTAACGATGGAGAAAATTGTTAATATTTCAAATTGAACTTATCGAAGACATTCAAATTAAAAGACAAGCAAATCGATAACATCGATAAGTGCAAATCGATATAATTTGTAAACTAGAATCACCAAATTGTAATCCCATATCTGCCCCTCAACATTGGAGGCAAATGTTACCCAAACTGGGCAGGGCAGATTTTGTGGTTTCAACCAATCTTCTCGAAATTCGTTTTAGATTTAGGAGTAGGCGTACAATTAATGTTTATTCCAAGGTTGGGGGTGGGGGTCTCTTACCTTATGCAAATCCTTGTTGGCTCACGCAACTCCAAGAAGAAACCATCGGTAGGCGCATCCGAGTCGACGGAGATGCTTTCGCCATCGATGCGCCAATATTTGCCACTGTGTGCCTTCAAATGGACGAGTCCCTTTTGGGCACGCTCCACCAGGATGGTCTCATACGTGGCCTTGTTGCACTCCAGCTTAAGGTTGCCGGGCGTGCGATATCCGACAAAGCCCTGCTCGCACTTCAGCACCAGAATAGGTCTATTATACCAAGCACACAACACAGGTAAGTCAAATTGGCCAAGTTACTAGCAAAAGTATATATGTGGTTCTGTCTGTCTGTCTGTCTGTCTACCTTAAAGCCTTAAGCTAGGAACACACTTCTGGTCTACTGCCGTTTCTGCATCAATTTCCTACTAGAGGCTGGCATATCTATAAAATCGATCATTGCAAATCGATAAAGCCGCTTATCTCCCACAATTTTACAGCTCCTCCCATAAAAATCAGAAATGGCTAGCTATATTACCGGTAAGCCCCCATAATCGCCAAAAGCGATATCTCTGACAGTGTATAGATATAGAGTCACCAAACTTGGAAGGAAACCTGATAACCTTTTTCACAGATAGTCTAGTATCGGCATTCTCAAACCACGCCCAGAACTGCCGCACATAAAAATCGGAAATGTCTACTTGCTTCTTCCACAATTTTTAAGCGACAGTCACCAAATTTGCAAAGTATTTGTTCCTCTTAATAGCTACCCTTAAAGATCAATTATAGAAAAGGCAGATTAGGAAAATCTGCCTCAAAGTTGGGAATTTCTTGGCTATATCCACTTATTACTAATTACTTATTGGTATCAGAGTATTTCGCCCAGCAATATTCTCACTTGGTTTACTGTGAGACTAAGGCACTCACCGATTGATCAAATAGAAATAGAACTTGGTTATCTCCTCGATGGACTCGGAGGTGGCAAACAAATGGCCCGAACGCTTGGTGGCCAAGAATTTGCCATTGTTGGCCCGGAACGACAAGGAGCCGTCCCCATGCCAGATTAGCTCGAATAAAGCATCGGCACAGCGACGATTGCCGGTGGCCTGAATGCCGCCGCCCGCTGACAGGCACCAATAGCGATCCTGTGTGGTGCGCAATGCCCAACGATGCGCCGACCAATCATATTCCAGCTGGAACGTTTCATTCTCAGCGACCTCGTCCTGATTGGCGGTCACATCGACGCCCTGCTTAACGCTCACATAACGCAAATTGAGACCGGCAATGAACGATGCCTGCGGCAATGAATCCTCCAGCGAGAACAGCTCATCCCGTGTCACCGTCGACGAGCGTGACTTTAACACAGCCTTCGAACCGATCGGCGACAGATATTGACCCTGACGATCCCGCAATGCCAAATGGCCGCCATGGTATTCGGCACTGAACAGGCAATCCTCGTTGCACACCACCTGCAGCTTACCATTTGCATTCAGATATCTGCGAAACCATAATTAATTAAATTAAAATTAAAATCAATCTCTCTCTTTCTCTCTCACTTGTTATTGCACGTATGGAGGGCATAGCGTCCGCCCTCGTCGGCACGAAACTCGAGAGTGAAGAGCGTATCCTCGCCCCAGGGTATATTGGCATCCACATGAATCTCATCCTGAGATTCAGACAAATGTGCGAATCGCTTTCGTCCAATCGAACGTAAATTCACTTGGGGCCGGGCAGCCAAATGTACCGTCCAAAATTCACCGGCGGCTGGCGTTTTGGCCGTACAATCGAGTTTGTCGGGTGTGCCGCCCAAGAAATAGCCACGCGACTCATTCTTAAGCGCCCAGCGACCGCTGCCATCCTCACTGATGCTGATCTGGAAACGGCTGCCGGCATCCCGTTCGTCCGTCTCGCAGAGCACGTTGCCAAACTGATCGACCGATAGATATTTGTTCAGATGAGATCGTAAATAGATAATACCTGTGTGGGTCATAAACAAATTGATACATGATTAGCAACTTCTTACACTCAGTTTATATATCATTATTTAAGATGATAGTTAAAGACTCTGGTTCGATTAGCGCCTGTTTACTGATTTTTAAAACAATTCAATATAAGATGGAAAATTTCTTCTTTTTTTTTTTTTAATAATTTCTCAAAAATATAGTGTATAAAAATAGTCACTAGTTGCTACTGCTGCCATCCCCCCTGTGGACTCAATATTGCCACCGTTATGCCATCTTTCCATGCGCTCCGCTAGATGTCGCTCTCTGTATCAAAGAGCACTTTGAATTTAAATTGTTGCGCGCAATTAGCTGTCAGATGGCGTTGCCATTGATGTCGATGCTACAATGTCAGCTGGCAATGCTGCAATGCAACGCTTAATTACCTATCGATAGTTCGAAACCGTTTGAAGAATGCGCGCGAGCGAAATGGTCAAGAGTATCTCGGTCGAATCAGTCGTTTTTATGCGTGTTGGTTGGTTTTTGTTTTCTTGTATGCTTAAAAGTGGATTATTAAGCAATTCAGCAACTGATCGTTATCATTAATATTAACATTGCATCATGTGGCTGGCTGGGCAAGCCAAGCCAAGCCAAGCTGCGTCGTTTCAATTTTCAATTTGGATGAGCTATTTTTTAATGGACCGTTCGAGAAAACATTTCGTATTAATTGCCAGCAGCAAACAGCAGCAGCGACAGCAGCAGGAGAGAAAGAGCCGCAAAAGCCTTTTGGCAACGGGTCGCGGCAAATGGCAAACGGGTTGGCTTTAATTATATTTGCTCAGCCAGCACGCAGTCAACGGCTCCAGCATCAGCAACCAGATCGCCGATCGCATGGCCATCACATATATATATATATATATATATATATATATATACATACATACATATACGTATAACAAACCCAATTCCATTCCAACTCCAATTGCAATCTTCAGTGGCCATTGCAACTCGTGGCGTCTTGATAAATGATGCCAAATTCGTGAGACATTTGTAAGCTTTGTTGGCCATGAACACAGTTAAGCTCCTCACTCTTCTGCTTCTTCTACATTTTGTGTGTTTTTTTGTGCACGTCAAATTAGTGCAGCTGTGGCTGAAACTATTCCCAAATGATTTATGTGTTTTAACACACACACAGATGAAATACCCCAGAAGCACACCAACATTCAAATACCCTCGTGGAATGGAATTTGATTAAAAGATTCCACTGTCAACGTTTCTTACATTCTTTTCCCGTAAGCGAAACTTTCGTTTAGTATCGAGTATTTCGTATCTTTGCGATGACTTATTATCGATTACCATATCGATGTTTTGAAAAGTATGGCAATATTAATGCGACAAACTCAACTGATATTGTAAAAAAGCTAAGCGGCTATTTTAAAATGCAATTATAAATGATTATTAATTTAAATGCGGAAAGCCAAATATAGAAATACAACTACTTTGAATTGCTTAAATTTGTTTCTTATTTATTGGTTGTGTTTGTTTTGTTATTCATTTCGCAAAGAAAGAAAACAGAAAAATAAACCGATCAGTTGTTTTATTTAAATCAATCTGTCATTTTGCCACTCACAACGAGGACTCGTCAAGAAATATATCCTTTAATGCGTCACATACGATACGGAAAAACTGCTATATTCAACGTAAGGGTATGCAATGAAAAGCAAAGCAATTCAAAAACCAAAAAACAGAGATGATCATTGTGATTAGCGAGCCAAATGATTTATGGCCACCAATTGAGTGAGTCATGGCAATGCAACTAGCCTGATAAACTGATAAATGCCAGTCTGATAATGATGCAAAAATAGAAGAAAACGACGACAACAACAATAACAATGGCAACTGTAATCAACACGTATAATTTCCATTTCCCTTTTCTGATAGTTCATTTAATATGCTTATCAGTCAATGGGCAAAGAGATAACAGCATAGATACAAATGGCTATAAATATGCATATATATCTGAACTATATGTATATATACATACATAAATATGGAATATATATATATACATATATATGGCTGGCTTTTCCCCCATTCACCGATCTATGTAAATTGATATACCCAAAATAGGTTAGTTCTTACAGTTAAAACTATTTCAAAGCCAAAACTTTCTCATAAGTAATCAGATCTGAAAAAATTAAAGCTTTTTAATCATGATTTGACTTTTAGATCCAATCTACATTCGAATTTGGAAACGCGATTCTTGGCTCGATTATCATGTTCAAATTATACACAAAACACAAATTGACGCTCAAATATACCGTTTTACTTTTACTTGCTTTCTTGAAAGCTCTTGTGTAAAACTTTTCATATTAAACAAACTACAATCAGCAAACTATATATACAGCTGGCTTCAGGATATCTTCCAGTCGAACATTACTCTTGACTAATTTGTTTCTTTTTTCTTTTTTTTGACTGTATGGAATTTCATAACGAAAACTTTGTTGACATTCCGATTTACAAGGTGTAGTTAAGTGTAGAGTTAAGTTGCCATGGCTGGTTAATCGGGATTTTTTTTGTTGGTTTTTTTTGTTATTTTTTTAAATCAACTTACTTTCACCGGTGTTGGATGGCTCCAGTGTCCAGAGCTGCTTCTTCTTGAGACTGGCGCCATTCGCGTTGAGCTTGAATCCGAACGTTTCGGCCGTCATATACTTGTGCTGACCGTTGATCAGCCCAATGGTCCACCAGCCCTTCTGTTGGTTCTGTGAGATGATGTCGCCATTGCTGTGGTTCAGCTCACAGCCCTGGCCGTTCATGGTACTTATTGGAGCAATGGTGATGCCGTCACTTTCTATCAATTGGCACCTGCCGGTAAGAATCTATATATCTCTCTCTGTCTCTGTCTCTCTCACTCAAACGCAGCTGTTGTTGCCTTCTGCTGTGGATTAAACAAATAGATAAATCAAAATTAGAAAGAGTTATAGATAGTTGCATGAACTAAGCAAAAGCAAAATAAAAGTGTGTCCTTGTGGAATAGTTTCTTCTCAATAAGACAATGTGTAATGAAAATATAACCCAAAAAATCACTTTACGTTTTTTGGCATTTCACTAATCTAAGTTGAAAAAGTCTGATAATATTGGAAAAGTAGAAATGTGATTTAATGAATAAAGTTTTACTGTTACTATTGGCCTTCCATTTCGTTTCGCATCAAAAGACTAAGGAATACAATCCTTGCCTTTTTTTTAAATTCAGATTGATTATTATATCTTTTATTCGCTTTCTTTGTCATTTTGAATTTGAATTTAACTTTAATTTTAAATTTTTGTATTTTATTTATTAATTTTTTTTAGAGATATTGGTTTACAAAAAGAGATATGAAAGGCAAAGCACATTCAACTAAGACAGAATTCATTGTTGAAGTTCATTCTGAATTGATAGCAGTGTCATTTTTATTTTTTGCCGGCACTGTAAAGTGCAGACGAGAAAATTTACATATGCATTTTGTGTGTGTGTGAGTGTCTGGGCTGCCTGACAGCTTGCCAGTCTGACTGCCATGTGTGCCATGCATGCAGAACAGGCAATATATCTTTATATATTTATATGTGTGTATGCACATATCTGCGGCCCGTTGATGATATTGGTCTGCCATTTATTTCAATGTCGCCAAGTCGAACAGGAAACGTAGATAAAGCCAATGGGCCTCTTCTTCTTCTACTCTCTTCTTCTTGTCAGACTTTGGCTGTTGACTTTACATGAAGCGAGAACAACAACAACGATGACAACGACGACGACGGCACATGTTGCCAGATCTGACTCCGATTTCGACTTCGACTTGAACTCCAGCAGCAGCAGCAACGGCAAATTCAAATAGTCAACATGACAACGTCAATTTAATTAAAAATCGATACTGCCACAGCATCGATGTTAAGCGTGTAATCGATACAAGAGTAATTCGATAATTTCAAAGCGGACGTTGAACATTTTGGAAAGCAGCTTTGCATTATTAACATCACTGCTGCTATTTATGCTTGTATGCATGTGTGTGTGTGTGTGTATGTGTGTGGCTCATTAGCGTGACGCGTGCCTGCTAATCAGAGCTAGCGAATCACTCGAATGACTCAACCGGCTAAAAGCCGCAAAAAGAACTACGCTAAAGACAGGCTGAGACAGTAAAAAGTTACTCACATTTAGATGTGTGTATGTGTGTGGGGCCGGCCCAGATGCAGGAACAGATAGTTATGTACGTTTTTATGTATGGAGCGAGCACAGGCAGCGCACTTAACAGAAGAAAAAAAACGCTATTGACAACAGTGTTGCCAATAGCCTTAAAACAGTCAAACTTCTACAAGCCAAATTTGCCGCCCAACTCAAATCAAAATCATTTATTTTTATTTTGAACCAAATTGATTTTGAATCTCTTTTAAAATTGTATTTATGGCTTCTTTTTTTTTAAACAACCTACAACTGCAATATTCAAGCCAAACTTGGCGCAACAAAATAAAAGCCAAATGATCAACACTGATTGTGGGCAAAGAGAACGACAACAACTGTAGGCAAAAGGTGCGCAGCTGTATTATATTGCTGTAGTTCTTAGTTTTCATTTCTCATTCATTCTGCAAAAAAAAAAAAGAAAAAGGGAAACGAGCCAAGCCCGAGAGCGCTGCTTGCACTGCCTGATTGGCAGCAGCAAGCAAACGAAAAAACAACAAACATATATATAAATATGCACTGTACATGATAAATAAAGGAGGCGACGCCCAAAGTGTGACTCCTTTTTGTGTGTTTTGCTGCTGCTGCTGCTGTTGTCATTTTTGTAGGCGTTGGCTGACCATTTTGGCCAAACGATTTTCATTTCCATTCATTATAAGGCGTTGGCTATGCTAGCAAAACAAAACGCAAAAAAAGGTAAATGTTTGCCAAAGGCAAATCGGATGGCAGATTACCATCACATTAAACGCAAATGAAAATGAAAATGAAAACCTGCACCTTAATGGATTATGATAATCTAGCATCTTAAAAGAAATATAAAAAAAAACGCTGTGTGCGTGTGCACACTTGTGTGTGAGTGTGTGTGTGTGTGTGTGTTTGCATTTGTATGTGTGTTGGTGTTGATTTCTTTCTCTTTCCACATTTCACGCTTTGGCAAAAAGTGAAGTCAATGATCGCTGTTTTCTTGTATCGTCAGCAGCAGCAGAAATCCCCCCTCCCCCTTATGTATACTATTTTCATGTTAACCTGAAATGCGATAGCGCCAGTTCTAGAAATCTGTTTCGCAAATAGTCGAAATTAGTTGGAAAATTAATTGCTTTCTTTAAATGATAATTTCCACATAATTTGTACAACAGCTAATTAGCAAACCACACATAAAAATAGATGTTTATTGTAAAAAAGTATACAAATGACGACATTTAATTTATACCCAAAAGTACATTCAGCAATATTATATTATCGATATTTTGCATCAGTGCAAAACGGTAAAGATAAAGTAACTTTTAAGCGATTCTCCTGCCGTAGAAGTACATCTTAACACTAATTGAATTCCTACCGGGTATTAAATCATACTTAGTTGTGCATATGCCAATTTGAGCAGCGCATACACATACATACACACACACACATATGAAGCTAGGAATGAAAGAAAATATATGTATGTATGTGTGTACGAATGCAAGAATGGAAAGAAAGGCACTGTGGCGACGCAAACAGTTTAAACACCGTTGCATTTCGTTTAGCAGAAGAGCCGACAGCAGCGCCAATTACTGCAAATGGTGTTGGCAACAATGGCCATGCGGAACACCAACAAGCAGCGTAGTAGTCAACAAAATCGAGATCAAGAACACCAACAAGAGAAAAAAGAAACAAAAAGAAATAAAAAAAGAAGAAAAACATCTGCAATCCTCAAGTAGAGCTCAGCTCATCAACAGTCGACAACTCATTTACACACAAACACAGACACACAAATACACTCAATCAAATTGAGTGGCATCAGTGCCAGGGCAGTTTACCGCTGTCGCCCGCTTCTTCTTCTTTGATACATTATTGCTTCTGCTGCTGCGCTGCTCACAAATCAATTAAATTACATTATTGACTCTTGCCATATTTACGGAGCATGTGTGGCATTATTAAGCGCAATCTAATTAAATGAAATTGATTGCATTTATGTATGTACATACACACATACGTACATAAATATATTTATGGGTGTGTGCGTGTGTATGAGCTTTTAGCAAATTATGAAAATGTAAAATCTAATGAAATTTTATCGCATCGCACACACCTTTCACCAGGCAGCAACATTTTTCTCGTATTTTTTGCGTACTATGTGTGGCCTCAGCTCATTTACTAGCTCGCTCACTCTTTCGCTCATCTGCGTGTGTAGCTTGTTAATGATAACGGTAAACTGATAAACGCACAGCACACGCACAGATTCAAACAATGCGAACAGCTGCTGCTGCTGCAATTATGCATATGTTGTATAAGGCGAAAGAAAGAAAGGAATTAGAAAATGGTGAATGGGATGGGAGAGGCTGAAGTGGGGAAAAACGGAGAACGAAAGACTTTGTGGAGCTTATCTGCATACAATTTGAACTAAATCAGCGACAGCATGTGTCGTAATTTTTTTTAATACTCGACGTCTCGTGAGGCTGGCCATCTAAACTAACATGATCAATGACAGCAAACAGCTCACAATAAATTTATGTATGAATGTTTGCTGCTGCTGCTGCAATGTTTGCTTGCTGCTGCTGTTGCTGCGACTGCACAAAACATACGGTATATTTTAACTGTAACATCAAGAAGACGAAGCAGAAGAGTTAGAAACAGCAGCAACACAAACAAGCAAACATTCATACATAAATTTATTGTGAGCTGCTTGCTGTCAATGGTCATGTTAGCTTAGCTGGCCAGTCTCACGAGACGTCGCGTATTATAAAAAAATTACGACACATGCTGACGCTCCAAATCTCGACTTTTAAGCAGACAGCAACAACGTTCTAAAAATACTCACTCACACACACACAGAAAAACGTACGGATGCACAGATAGAGCCATCAGAAAGGAGGAACGCAGATATAAATATTAGAGTGGCCCACGTCTTCGTTTTCAACTTTCAAGTTGCTGCTGTTGCTGCTGCTCAGCAGAGCGTCTCATTTGCATTGTATACATTCATATATGTATATGTATGTGTGTGTGTGCAGGTGCCTCAGAATGGGGTGAAGAAAGGCAGAAGGATCACACTGCACACTGGTCCACCACAAAGCAGCTGCTGCGATTAATCCCATTCTATATAAATGCACCATGTAATTTGCGGTACTTTGTAAGAATCATAAATAAACGAATACTTGCAAATCGAAGAACACGTAGAAAAATACAGAGTTTTACACTGTGCATACGGAGTGATAAATTTAAAGTAATTTTTTTAATCCCCCCTTTATGCAATTTTCACCATATTCAGATCAAATATAAGTGAAATTAAAAAATATGGAAATATATTTTATGCTTCTTTAGAATTTAGAGTATTTTGGGTTCAGTTGTATTTTTTTTTTTTATTTTTTTTTTTAGGTACGCTATGCCACTTAAGATTTTATTACCGCTGGCTAATAAAAGTTTTTTTTCTGCCCTTGAGTGCACACGCATAGATAAATATTGGGTACACAGTTAATATATGGGTGCACGGCACCACTGTGCGGGTTGGGCGTGTCACCCTGTCCCAGTCTCTCTCTCCCTCCTCGCTCATATTGCTGTGTGTCTATGGCTGCGACTGGGACTTTTTATGGCTGTCAAGAATGCAAAAACGATGTCGAGACTTGAACAGTACTCGTTAAATGCAAAAGATTTTCGATGCCAGCAGCAGCAAGAAGAAGAAGAAGAAGAAGAAGCACAACAACTTGTGGGCGATTAATAATACTTAGTCCGAGGCTGTAGTTGTTGTTGTCGTTTTGCTTGATTATTGTTAGGCTTGTTATTTATATACAAAAAAAGAAGAAAAAAATAATAATGCAGGCTTGCGGTTTTTGTGGCGGCGAAATTGAAGCCTTAAAAAAGCAAGCCATCGACTCGCAAAATTAAACAGTAAAAACGGTCCAATCAAACCGCAAGCAGCACCTTTCCAATTGTTTTCATAATTACACATTGTACAATTATAAAGACGCACACACACACGCACACATAGACCACTTTAACATGTTTTGTTTTCAGTAATTTTTTTTTAGAAAGCGCCTAAAACAAGTGCAGTAATCAATTATTACGCGACGAATCAACAAATTGTTTTTTGATTGGACGAAAAAAAGAGGAAAAAAAGTAAAAGTTTCAAAGATGTCAAAAATGAACAGATGCACTGAGAGAGAGCAAGACAGAGAGAGTGAGGGAGCGTCGACTTTTGACAAAAACCGTTAGAACAACGTTCGCTTCATTTGTAATGGAAATTGTGAATGAACTTGTTGAACGACGGCATCGTAGGTGCATGAGAGCAAGAAAGAGACAGAGAGATAGCAAACCGGAGCTTTTTTTTACTTTCTGCATTTACAGTTGGTTTTGCTTGAGTTTGATCTTTGAAAACAATCAAAATCAACAAGGCTAGCCAACACACAAACAATATGAAATGATCTTAAAATAAAAAATTTAGAGAAATCAATGAAAGCCACTAAAATGGCCAAGGCAAGCGAACAAAAACGGTTTCGGGTTTTACTTATTTTTATTTTTTATTTTTGCGCTTCAGCTGTTGTTGTTGTTGGTGTAAGTTGGATTGGATTGAATTGGTTTTGCTTTGCTTTGGTTGATTGGACGCACCACGTTGCACTGTTCAAATGTAAACATCTCTGTCTTTATACAAACCATCCGTCCCCTCCTATTCCACACCACTTACATATCTGTAGCAAAACAGTTAACTGTTGTGCAGCTTTGAAATTACTACAACTCGGTATGATTTATGCGTCAATTACGTACATACACACATACACACACACATACACACACACATACACACACACATACACACACACACACATAGAATGTCTCCAGGCGGAGGCATGCACATTAATAAAAGGCGTAACAGAAAATGTATAAAAATATTTAATAACAATGAGCATAAATATTTTGTAGCCCCGCAAATAACATAGCAGACAGCTTTTCGTATGATGGCTGTAAGGAGGCGGCAAGGCGAAGACGAAGGCTGCTTGATATTTAGATGCAGACAAGCAGACAGACAAGTACCGATATTGCGATATTGAAAAGAAACAACTTAACCCGTTTAAGCTGAACTTGCACTTGCACATGTATGTGGAAATTTTGAACAAAATGAATTTACAACGACACCTCCTTCAAGCTGAAGATCACGATGATGACGACGACAATAAAGGCCACGGGCGCACTTTAAAACGGGCGCATAAATCAAAAGCGCACGAGTGCCATAGCTTTAATGCAGTAAAATTGACGGCGGGAGAGAGAGGGGAGAGAGAGAAACGAGAAAGAAAGAAAAGTCAAAGAGTTTTTGAGTTTTATCGGCGAACGGAAATTGTGGTTGTTGATGTTGGTTGTTGATGCTGCCTGGCAACGCTTTAAAGTGCACTAAAGATTGCGGTGCATTGAACTGCGCACAGAGTTCAGCAGCATATAGCATATCAATTATTATGATTATTGTAAGCAAGAGGAAAAGGAAGCCAAAGACATAGCAACAAAGATGGCTGCGACAATAATCCAAAAAAAGCACAGCAAATGTATTCAATGAAAAAAAGGCACCACTGATTTGATATGCAGCAAGTGCGTTGTTGCATTGATAAAGACGCAAACCAATCATATCTGACTAAATTATGCATATATATGTATATATATATGAATCACAAGCATAGTTTGAAGCCAATTGCGGCGGTGTTGAAAGCGAAAAAGGAAAAAAAAAAGGAGTCAAAAGTACAACAACAACAGCCAGACGTGACTCAGCAGCAGCAGCAGAACAAAGAGCGAAAGGGTGTGAGCAAGAGAGGGATAGCCAGACCCACCGGGCACAAAACAAAACAAAACACAAAAAAAACAATAGAGAAGAAAAGAAATGAAAAGGAGAGAAAAACCGCAAACGAGAAAAGGGTTAAGCCAAAAGCTTTACACTGACGCACAAAAATGTGTAAAGAAAATAACAAAAAAGTTCAAAAGTTATGCGAATGCATGCCAAATATGCTAAGATAAGCATAAATATTTCATGTACTTGCAAATCGAAAGCGAAATCAAATGCAATTAGCCAAACCAACATACAGAAAATAATAATGCGGGTAGGGGACGTCATTTAGGGAAACGGGATGTGGGATGCGGGTTGTAAGTAATCGGAAAAACTGTGCGTAAAATGCACGTTTCAGTTTTGCTCTATTGGGTTATTTCAGCTGTTGTTCTTGTTGTTGTTCTCATTGCTGTTTTTCTTCTTCTTTTTCTTTTGTTCTGTTGAGCTGACAGCTGCACTTGATGGCCAAAACTGTCATTGCAGTGGGATGGAGGTGGAGAGTGGTGTTGATATATAGACATATGTATAAATAAAACATATGCATTGCATACAGTGTGCACTACATAAAATGAACACTAATGGAAAAAGTTGAAATAGATATTTGTCCATGTTGTCCATGATAAGCCCAAGAATCGATAAATAAAAAAGATCCCATAATTGCCACCAAATTTGGATGCTAAATTAATGCTGGTTGACGTCTTCCTAATGATTATTGATGAATTATTCAATGTTCGAACCACGTCCAAAATTCCATTTAATTTAAATATGAAAATTGAGTTGTTTCGATCTGATTCGGCTTTTTATTTTGCATTTAAGTACTTCCAGAAATCTTATAAATATTTCTTACTCATTCATTTCACACAAATGATAATTTCTGATGACTCATCAAAGCGCTTTCTACTCAAACTGTTACTTAATTTATTAGATTTCATCGGTAAAAAGATTTCCGATAAAAAATAAAATAAAATAAAATTTCACAATTTTATTTCATTTTATTTGCGAGAAAATAGAGACTCGTCTTTAAACGTACAGCTGCACTTGTGTTTATTACAAAAAATAAACAAAAGCAATTCAAGATTCACTCTATTGAGGGCCCACTGTAATATGGCTTGTGCATTATTGTCTTGAGCCAGAAGACGATTCTGTCTGGCGACAATGGGGCTTCTCTTCCAGCACTAAAGTCAAGTGAAGCGTATGCGCGTGTGTATGTGCATGTGTGTGTGTATATATATTTATATATATATACCTGATTTCCGGCGCACAACGGAAGCATTCGATTCGAGCTAAAATCGTTGGGTTGACAATGCAATCCAAACTCAAGTCGAAGACACATACACACTACACTCACACACATACACACACACATGTATATATAAGCGAACGTGACTCAGTAGAGGTGGGGGAGTGGGGTGAAGGTGGCGCAGCATTTATTGTCTGGCATACAAATTGCTAATTGCTACGGCTCGAATGCAAATCCTGTTGGAGAGTTATTGATTTGCCAGCAGCAGCAGCCGCGGCAGTGACAGGATGGGGGAGACAAGGGAGAACGGAGAACGACGGCGTGCGTGCAAAATGAAGCTGAAACGAAAACGCAGCAGCATGGGGTGGGCGTGGTGTCGTCGCATAAAGCACACGCCCAACGGCAGCAATGGCAGCAGGCGCAGAATGGAGAACAAGAGATACACACGAAATTCTCCTGTTTTTTTTTCCAAAGGAACAAAGGAAAATACGTGCACGAAAATGAAAACGCTAAAAATTCAAGCCAGAGAAATAAAGGCTAAGCGCTCAGCACTGAAAGTTGACATTAGATGCTGCTGCAATTGAGAATCAGAATCAGCGCAATCTACAGTTAATAAAATGCGAATGTCTCGGTTAAAGAGTGCCAGCCAACAAATTGATTGACAAGAACAGTTAGGAATGTATATACACACACACGTACATACAATATGTGTGTGTGTGTGCCGTGAACGGTGTTAGGGTGCGTGTTACATCTGTTAGCTTTTGCGTGCTGTCTTTGATTGAGACCAAGAACAAGAAAGCAAGAAGATGATGATGAACAAGAAGCAGAGAAATTTGCAGGTAATCATCACTCATCTCGCCGACGCTGACAGAGAGACACACAGAGAGGGAGAGAAGAGAGCAAGCGAGAGACAGAGCAAGCGGGAGAGCGAGCTTAATGATGGCAGTGAATGCCAATGTCAAAGCAATTAGCCATAGTTGGAAAAGTCAACAACGAAGCGCGGAAAAAACAATGCCAACAGCAAGCCAAGAAGCAACAGCAGCAGACGAAGCCGAAGCCAAAGAAAAGGAGAAGCTGATAATCAAAACCTATGGAGTGAAGCTGCCATAGATTTTATGACGGCACAAAAGCAAAGATGAAGCAAGCTTCAAACTTGAAGCTTACACCTGCAACTGGAGCAAGAGCGAGATAACGAGAAAGAAATATATGTATATACGTGTGCCTCTGTGTTGTGTGTGTGTGTGTGTATGTATATATAGATATATATGTGTGTGTGTTAAAGAGAAGAAGAGTTGGGCTGGGAGTGCATTTGGTGCCATGTTTGGGGGCAAGGCATGTTGAAAGGAATTCACTTACTTTCTTTGTTGTTCGCTGAGCCTCGCTTAATGTTTGATAATTTTGTTGTTGTTGGATTTTGGTTTCTTGTTGTTAAATTACCGTTTTAAATGGTCGCTTCTGCTTGTTATCCTTTGCACGACCGGTCTCTCTCTCGCTCTCTATCTCTCTGTGTCTCCTTGCCGCTCTTTCTCTTTATCTTTGCTCCGCTTTCGTTAAGCTTTAGTTTTTCTTTCTTTGCCGTTTTCTATTTGCGCTCCTCTTTTGCTTTTGCCGGTGTTTCAACTACTACGTCTGTGTGTAGAGTTGTATTCGCGCGTCTCTCTGTGTGTTTGGTGTGTGTGCGTGCGTGTGTATGTGTGTGTAAGTCTGTAGCACCCTTCACTTCTCCAAAACGAATTTAGTTGGATTGATGAACAAAGTAAGTTTGGCCGCAGTTCGAGTTCCACTCACAGTTAAAAAATCAGAAAAAAAAACGTAAACAAATCACAGACGATGATTATTAAAAATATATGTATGTTGATTGCTTTTTCTCAGGTAAATTAAATTTGTAAGTATTTAATTTGTTTCTTTTTTTTCGAATTGAATGCTTTTGATTTTTTCTGCTGGCGCGCCTGTTCACACTCGTGTGTGTGTGTGCGTTTCTTTTTTTTTGTATGGCAAAAGGATTTTTCACGATTTTTTCAAATTAGCTGACAGACGCATGCGCGCACAAATAGGACCACAAAGATTCGGATAAAGAACACAACCGCTCACGACTTGCTCTCAAATTGGAATGAAAACCCGTTGCCAGAGCCATATACAATTTAAATCGAACCGCTTTCTAACATAATGCTAATGGGCTGTTAGCGCAGCACATCTGTTAACGCAATTTTCAGCATCACAAATATGTGTATGCCATTTACAAGAGCCAATGCATAAGAAAAATCCTCACAATTAAACGCAAGACGCGTAGCAGCGTTAGCATAAAAACGAGACGAGTAACTTTAGTTAAGTATTTGCAATTTTGCAAACTCATTTCGATGCTGCTAACGTCAATTAACAGTGTCTTCTACACACATGTTATATTGGACTGTTAATTAACATTGTGCACTGTGGCAAGTCTTGCCAACTTGGCGAAAGTGCTGTTAGGACGTTGATTTGAAAAAAAAAATACAAATAAATAAATACAACATTTGTAACGGTAAATGGGCAAAGGAAATGCGCATAACTTGAACTTGACGAATTGCCGCTAGATAACTGACGCCACGCCATTTGGTTTACAGCTATCCCTACAAGCCAAATTAGTAGATTAAGTAGCCAACCAGCCAGCCAGTCAGCCTAACGTGCCAACTGCAATCGACTACTTAACATGCTTGGCAAACTCAACTGGCGCCATGCTCTGTTAATTTCTTGAATGCATCATGCATCCATCCAGCCACCCATCCAATCTACATATGTATTTCTTTTTGGATGCACTCGGCATTAGCGTTATTGCTTTTCATTACATCCATTTGGCACGTTATTTTTCGGTTCGGACTTTTCGAACGTAATGAGAGTGTGTTAAAAGCCAAAATGTCTGAATGTCTGCAAGCTAGAAATGGCAGCGAAAGGTGGTTTTTTCGTTTTGTAATTTAACACGAGTCAGACACGAGCCACAATTTGTAAATTGAATTATTTGAATATGCAAACGAAAATCGTATTAATATTCTATTTTTAAAAAAAATTTCACTCCACAATTTAAGTTGTCTTTCTCTTGATTTTCTTGCTTCAAGTCAGCTCTGTTAATTGTGGAATTATTAAATATAAAACGTTGTCGTGTCACTCGCTCATCTCTAAAAGTGCAGCTGCAGATTTCACCGTCGTTCGAAGTTTTGCGCTGCAGACGGCTTAGCCGTACCAAATCCTTAAATAAACAATCCATTAATATTTATAATAGCCCACACACATACACACGCGCGCGAACGCACACACACACGCACTTACACACAGCATATGCACAAAAATGTTACAGTTGTTAATCACTGCATATTTTCAAAGTTAAGGTATTTGTGCATTGCATGCCGTGTGATTTTCAGAAATTTTAAACAAGTCAATTATGAGCAGTGCAAAAAAAAACAAATACAATTAAAAGAAATTAACCAAACGAGAAACAACAAAAAATAAGACAAATAGCAAATTGCAGTCAACTGTTAATCGTTTCGAATTTGTAGCAGAGACTTGTCAACGCGCTTGTCACCAAGTTGGCAGCACCAATGTTAATGTGAATGCCTGTATGCATGTGTGCGTGAGAGGGCGTGTGTGTGAGTGTATGTGTTGTGTGTGAGGTTAACAGCTGTTGCACAGCAGGCAAGTCAAGTTGACAGGCTGGTCACACAACCAGAAACAGAACAACGCGAATCAAAATCGAAGCAGAATAATGCTTAAGTTAACTTAAATCTGAATTTTTTCGTGATCCCAATTATACTGTGTGTGGCGGATACGGTGCACGTTGTGCGTCGTGTTGTGTTGTGGGCAACCGGAACAACTACTTGCAACGTTTTTCAATAGAACAAAATACTCTGATTTCTTTCTGTTTTGGCCAGTTTAGTTTAGTTTACTTTACTTTAATTTAGAAATCAAAATTGCCTCACAACGCGACAGTGTGAGGGAGTGAGAGAGAGGGCCAGCAAACAATAAAAAGAGAACACCAAGCAAACAATCGTTGTCGAACATATTTTTTTTATATTTTTTTTATATGGTTTTTTGTTGCACTTTCGGTAATAAGCAGCCCAACCGGAAAGGGGTGTTGGGGCGGAGGAACGCCTCAAACAACAACCAACATTGAATGCGTGAGAGGATGGCGCGTGCAATACAATAAAAAAAACCAAGAATTGCACAAAGCAAATAAATAATCTATACACACACACATACGTATGTGTGTATGCGTATGTATATGTACGTCATACATATAAAAAAACGCTCAAATCTACAATTGTGTGCTGTGTCAAGAGGGGGGTTGGACACAGCTAATATCCAATGCACAAACCCAAGTGCAAACAAAGTAAAGCAACAACAACAACAACTGCAGCGGTCGCAGCCGAGAACGTAGCAAAACAACAATAACAAAACGTTCTCTTGTCACACTACCTCGCTCCGTCTCTGTCTGTCGCTCTCGCTTTCTCCGTCTATCTCCCGCTTGCTTGCCGACAAACGTTTCGTGTGCGATTTGGCGGGGGTGGTCACAAAAACAAAAAAAAAAAAACAGGAAAACAACCAACAACAAACAACTATTGCAAAAGCATTTCCGCATTTTCAATATCAACAATAACAACTCAGGCGACCCGTTTAGGCTTGCAAAGAAGGAGAACAACAACAACAATAAGAACAGGAGGAACAGATGGATGTCCTGGAGATGCTCCGTGCGAGCGCCACCGGCTGTTATAATACAATATTCTCCGAAGCCTGGCATCAATATGTGTACAAGCAAATCGCAGCAACGGTAAGTCTACAACACTCATACACACACACATCTCACACACGCACACACACACACATCACACACACACACACATCTCACACACACACACATGTGTGCAAACATCGTTTTGTGTATTTTTCTTTGTTTATTTGTCATAGCACCGATTGCGTTTTGTGTGGGGAAAGGGGCTCGTCATGACTCATGTTAAGGGCAGGATATTTGGTTTGTGTCTTGACGAATGAAAGAAAAAAAAGGCCTCTGATCATTGCACGTGCCTTAACAGCTACTGTTACTGTTATTTTCCCATAGGCATGTACACACTGTGGTACACATGTACCTAAATCTGATTCTTTTATTTAACAACGGACAATCAATTGTTATGTTAAACATTTATAAGCCGCCCATGCGTGAAGTTTATAAATTATGCACGCAGTTTTTTTATTGATTACAAACTGGCAAAGTTCTCACTTTTAAATATTTACTTTTCAAAATTTCACATCGCATAATGGATGAATATAGTTTTGTTACTGCCGGTGTACCAAGCAATACTTCTAGCTGTAGTTGTAGTTGTTGCTGCTAGGTGTTTATCATTTCATCTCGATACAAAAGATCTTTTGGGCTATCACACGCGCAAGCCATATACGTGTGTGTGTGTGTGTGTGTCTGCTTGGCATTTTTTTCATATATTTATTTTTTTGCGCACACTTCCGTCAACATAAACGTTCGCTTGCTTTGATTTTGATTCGCAGACAAAAAAAAAGCTCCCAACCTTCTTATGTAAACATGTTCGCACATGCATGCATAGATTTGACTCTCTCTCTCTCTCTCTCTATCTATGTGTGTGTGTGTGTTTCCTTTCTTATCTTACAATAACTTAAAGCCTGACCCCGAAAGCGCATCAAGAGTGCTTAGCCTATAACTGATTACAATTTTGGTTAGTCATTGGGATTTGGTTTTTCCGTTAAATAACGTGCACGTGTAGATAAACCAACAACCACCCACCACCATCCACAATCCCCCACTTCTCCAGTCAAAATCAGTTTACAATAATTCAATTAACCCCTTGGGGCCAAATCAATTGAGAACTGTCTTCTTCTTTTTTTTTTTATCTGTTTCTACTTCTTTTGTTGTGCTTTGCTCTTGCCTTGTGATTTGTTGCCAGGCGTTGATCCAAAAAGACAATAATAAGAACAACAACAACAGCGCATTTTTGTTGTTGGGTGTATGACCATGAAATACCCTACAATAGAACCAAGAACTAAAATATTTTTATAGTCACATTTCGAATCTCTAGTTGTTTTGCTGATGTGTATATGCATACATATATTCTACATATATACATATATATATATATATATATATATATATATGTTTGTTCTGCTTCTTGCATGCGCATAACTTGGCATACCCGTTTCACTGGACACAGACGAAGTATAAGGCATAAGGAATAAAAAGACTGATGGCAAGTGCGTGTGCATACTTCACACACACACACATACACATACATGATACGTGCGTACCAGCTACTCACATATGTATGTATGTGTATATGTACTGTACAAAGAAATCACAGTTATTTAGAAAATTGTGTTATCGTGACTGGGACGTCAGCAGCAGCTGGTAAAAGCACCTGTTACGATTTTTTGCAATTAATTGAAAATAAGACCATTGGCAACAAAATTATCAATCTTTGTTGTTGCCATTGTTGTTTTATAATTGCGTCTACGGCAATTCCAATTTGAATTTGCTATGCCTCTGCCTCAGTTGTTTTGATTTATATTTGCCGCACTTGAACACTGAAACCTGTTACAAAAATAAACCATAAACAAATATTAACAACAACAACAACTATAATAGCAGCAGCAAATGCGGAAAAGGCAGCGGCATGCATAACAGCAAAAGCAATAACAACACCAAGTGTTGACAGCGAAGCGACGTCAACATTAACATTAACATTGAGCGACTGCATGCAAAAAAAGTGTCAGTTCAAAGGAAGACGGACGTGTGTATGTGTGTGAGAGAGAGAGAGAGAGAGAGAGAGAGAGAAGAGAGAGAGAGAGAGAGAGTGTGTGCGCTTGTAAGAGAGTGATTGAGTAAGTAAAATTGAGTCAGGCTGTTAAAGCGCTCTGCTCATATGCATAAATTTTAGCTTGTGCTTGAAATGAGAGATGGGCAAGTATGCATGTGCATGTGTGTGAGTGTGTGTATAGAGAGTGTTGCAGGTGTTTTAAAATTGTGACAAAATATGTAACGCGTTAAAGTCCATATGTGTATATATATAAATATTTATATACATACATATGTATTACTGATCAATATCAGCCCAGTCGAGTTGAAATACTCACGTATCTTTGTTCTGAAGCTACATATTTAAAAGACATGACTATCATTTATGTGTGTAGGCAATGATATTAAATGCATTGGTTTTTTCTCAACTACAAAATTGGTCCACTCTGCAAAAATTCTTATTTTGGTTTTGCTCAAAGACTGCTAAAATGAAATCCATACCGTTAACCCACTGTTAAGCTGTGTGGATTTTGGGAACAGCTGTCCGACGGTGTACAAATAATGTATTTTAAATATCTAATCATGAAATCCAGATGAAAACAACAGGTGCATCGGAATAGCAAAAGTAAATTGTGGGAAAGCTAATGATTTTAAATATTAAGGAAAAAGTGTCTTAAATAAAGAGCGTAGAGGCGGGAAAATTAATTAAGTGATGTTGTTTGGCACTCAGCAGATCTTTTTCAATTTTTTTGTTAGGTTCCACAAACGATATTTTGTTTTTAATCTGCAAAGTGACCTTAACACTGATTCTAGTCTTCTTCTTCGATTTCTGAGAGACACTCTTAAACACGGCGTGCATTATCATTGTTATCGATAACTTTTATTTCGTTATATCGATTGCAGATGTACTGGTACGGCGCTCTGTTTTTGCTCGGAGTGCTGTTAATCGTGTGGTTCCTGTACTTTAAACGTTTGGCACGTCTCCGTCTCCGCGATGAGATTGCCCGATCGCTGAGTGCGGTGACCTCGGCGGCGACGGGTGTCGATCATCGAGGCTTGCGGTTTCGGAAACGTGGACAAGATGCTTTTCTATGGCCGCCGGATGCTGCGCAAAATGAAGAACGTGAGCGGACAGATGTACAGCAGCGGGAAGGGCTACAAGCGGCGGGCCGTTATGCGTTTCGCCCGACGAATCCTGCAGCTGCAGCGCGAGAATCGACCGCTGGAGATGAAGACGGTGGAGCCACCGGCCGAATATCTGGAGGAGGCAATCGAAGGCAGCGATCGTGTGCCGCCGGATGCACTCTATATGCTCCAGAGTATACGCATCTTTGGGCATTTCGAGAAGCCGATCTTTCTGAAGCTCTGCAAACACACCCAAATTCTGCAGCTAATGGCCGGCGATTATCTGTTCAAGATCACCGATCCCGATGATAGTGTCTATATCGTACAGTCCGGTATGATCAATGTGTACATTTGCAATGCCGATGGCAGCACACTCTCACTGAAAACGGTGCGCAAGGGTGAGTCTGTCACCTCGCTCCTCAGCTTCATTGATGTCCTGTCGGGCAACTCAAGCTACTACAAAACCGTTACGGCCAAGGCCATCGAGAAATCTGTCGTCATTCGGCTGCCCATGCAGGTAAGACAATCGACCAGCTTTGTCCCATTCCGATTGGGATTTCATTCGTGATTTCAAACTATTGCCTATACCCTGTACTCATTGAAATTGGGCGTAAATAGAGGGTATGCTGAAGTTGTCGAAAACTATTTAACAGTCTAAAGAAAGGCGACCACATCAGCTGTATAGCCGAAGAGTTAATTTAACCATTTTTTCCCAGGATATTTCCTAGTCGAACTTGCTCGAACAGCATTCATTCATGTATTTATTTTGTTTTACTAAATTCTAAATTCTAAATGGAAAAAAAAACACAAAAAGGAAAAAATTGAAATGGATAGAAGAGTATGAATTGAGTAGTCAGACTGATCACGATTACGATGAGACCTGAACCCCAGCTGTTAAATATGTATCGATAAATAGGTATCGATTAAATTAAGAAACTTGATCTGTGCGAGGTATACAAAAACATACATTCAGAATGAAGTTTTTAGCTCTTATAGTCTCTGGGATCCGACTGTTGCACCTGATCAAGAATACATATATATGTATATATATATATATATATATATATGGTTGATGAGGTCAGAGATGACTTCTTCTGCCTGTTACATACTCAGGCACAAAACTTGTATACCCTATTGTATTCATTTTCGATAGTTTCATTGGCTATAAAGAGAAGAGTTTTTCAAGTTTTTCGCTTGTAATTAAATTAATACGAACACTAATTGCTCCTTCTTCGTCTTCTTCAATTATATGCATATATTTTTTGGGGCAGGCATTCGAGGAGGTGTTTGAAGAGAATCCGGATGTGATGATCCGCGTCATCCAGGTGATAATGATCCGGCTGCAGCGTGTGCTCTTCACAGCGCTGCGCAACTATTTGGGCCTCAACGCTGAGCTCGTCCAGAACCATATGCGGAACAAGAATAGCAGCAATCCAGTCGCCACTGGACAAACAGCTAGCAATGTGCAGTCGCAGACGTCGCAGACAACACAGTCACGTCCGTCGGGCACGACAAGGACACCAACATCGCCCACGTTGCGTTTGTCGCGCGAGGAGCACACATTATCCGATCCGGATCCCAATCCCAATGCCAATACCCTGCACTATCACGAGATGCATGGAGATGCGCCCTACATTGATCAATACCATTATCAGCAACAGCAGCAGCAGCAACAATCCCTCAATTCACCACGACGCAATTCCACGACGCATGTGAGTGAAGCTGCCGCATCCAGTCCAGCGTCCAGTTCCACGACGATCGATCAGCGGCTGGTGCAATCCTCGGCCGTTGACAGTCTGCGTCGGGAGCTGGGACTCGGTGAGGAGGATGCTCACATCATAGAACCATTTGTTTCCGTCCGTGAACTCGAACCGAACGTGACTCTAATCACCGAGGGCAATGCGGACGATGTGTGCATTTGGTTCGTTATGACCGGCACCTTGGCCGTCTATCAGAGCAATGCGGACGCGACGCGTGCCAGCGCCAAACAGGACACCAAGCCCGAGATGCTCATCCATTTTGTGCACCCCGGCGAGATTGTCGGCGGCCTGGCGATGCTCACCGGTGAGGCGAGCGCCTATACGATCCGTTCGAGGAACAATAGTCGCGTTGCCCTTATACACCGTGCCGCGATTTATCAGTGAGTAGCGAATCCCCAATTGAGTTCCATTATCCATCCCCACTCGTCTCATTCCCGATATCCGCTCAATCATCTCTTTTGCAGAATAATGCGTCAGCGGCCGCGCATCGTTCTCGATCTGGGTAATGGGGTTGTGCGTCGTCTGTCGCCGCTGGTACGTCAGTGTGACTATGCTCTCGACTGGATATTCCTGGAGTCGGGACGTGCCGTCTACCGGCAGGATGAGAGCAGTGACAGCACCTATATTGTGCTAAGCGGACGCATGCGTTCCATCATCACTCAACCGAACGGCAAAAAGGAAATTGTCGGTGAATATGGCAAGGGTGATCTCGTCGGCATTGTCGAAATGATAACGGAAACATCGCGTACGACGACAGTGATGGCGGTGCGGGACTCGGAGCTGGCCAAGCTGCCGGAAGGACTGTTCAATGCGATCAAGTTGCGCTATCCGATTGTCGTCACCCGTCTGATCAGTTTTCTCAGTCATCGGTTTCTCGGCTCGATGCAGACGCGGGGCAGCAATGCGTACGGGACACCGGTCGAGGCCAATCCGGTCACGCACAAGTATTCCACGGTTGCCCTGGTGCCCATCACCGATGATGTGCCCCTCACGCCCTTCACCTACGAGCTATACCATTCGCTGTGCGCCATTGGTAAGCACTCTAATACTGATCATCAATACCAGGTGCAACAGCACAAGGGAAAGAAATACCCATCTGTGAAGGATGAATTCCCTAGTCATCTATCTTCCAGGTTTGACCGGAGCAGGTTACAAGTAATTTGCTATTTAAGCTTGAGCTAGCTTTAAGTCTGAAATAGCGGATGTTACTAGCAGTATAAATTTAAAATTTGGTAATACTAGCTATCCAATTATGTGGGTTATATGGTTATACATCAGGTATAACGATTTTGGGAGCCGGAGCTTAAAGATTGTGGAAAATGCGCGCATTTCCGATTAGAGATGGTAGATGGGCGTGGTCTGAAATATACCTTCCAAGTTTGGTGACTCTATCTTTAAAATTGAGGCAGGTAAGCATTATCGATTTATCGATTCGCACTTATCGATTTTTATAGATTTTCTACCATCTAAAATATTAAAGCTCCAAGTTTCAGTGCTCCAGCTTTAGGGGACGGACAGACGGACTATTGGTTTTAACCTTGCTAGCACCGTTAGTAACAGAGTAAAAAAGAAAACAACAAAATAACCATTTCACATTTCCATTTCGTTATCGGTCGTGTGCTCCCTCCACGATTCGATTTGCAGGTCCTGTGCTGCGTCTGACCTCAGAAGTAGTTGGCAAACAGTTGGGCGTCAACATCTTTGATACGGCGAACGAATACCGTTTGACATCGTGGCTGGCCCAGCAGGAGGATCGCAATATAATCACATTGTATCAGTGCGACAGCTCGCTGAGTCCATGGACACAGCGCTGCATGCGTCAGGCGGATGTCATTTTAATTGTCGGCCTCGGGGAGCGTTCGCATATGGTTGGTAAATTCGAGCGTGAGATCGACAAGCTGGCGATGCGAACACAAAAGGAACTGGTCCTCCTCTATCCGGAGACGACGAATGCGAAGCCGGCGAATACGCTCAGCTGGCTAAATGCCCGTCCCTGGGTGACCAAGCATCATCATGTCCTTTGCGTCAAGCGCATCTTCACACGCAAAAGCCAATATCGCATTGTAAGTCAACTCGCATCGAATCGAATCGAATCCTTTTTAATTGTGTCTGTCTCATCTTCTCTTCTTCTTCTTCTTCTTCTGCATCTTCTGTATTTATAGAACGATCTCTATAGTCGCGTGCTGCTATCCGAGCCCAATATGCATTCCGATTTCTCGCGTCTTGCCCGCTGGCTAACGGGCAATTCGATTGGACTCGTTTTGGGCGGTGGCGGTGCACGTGGCGCCGCACACATCGGCATGCTCAAGGCCATACAGGAGGCGGGTATACCGATTGATATGGTCGGAGGTGTCAGCATTGGCGCCCTAATGGGCGCCCTTTGGTGTTCGGAGCGCAACATTACCACCGTCACGCAAAAGGCGCGCGAATGGTCAAAAGTATGTTAACAGTCTGCTTATGATTATGTTAAAATTAGCATTAAGAGTCTGCATGTTATTATGTTAACATTAGCATTAACATTAACATTAGCATTACGGTATAAATTGTTTTTTTTTTTTACATATTTAAATCCTTTTGAGCTGCTTGAGCATGTAACAAGCAGAAGGAAACATCGCCGATCCCATAGAGTACATATATATTCTTGATCCGTCCGTCTGTCTGCCTACATGAAAAGTCTATCTCAGAAATTTAAATTTGTAATATAGGTTCTTGTATATATCGCGCAGATCAAATTTGTTTCATTTGATCGATAACATATCGTTTTCCAATAGCAATAAAGCCCATAAATTTTAAAGTAGCAATACAATTAGAGTCATATCTTATATCTTATATATATTATGTATTCTTAGTTGTTTTTTATCCGAGTTGAAAACTTATCAATTTGATTGTTTTATGTATGTTGTTTATGCAGAAAATGACAAAATGGTTCCTTCAACTGTTGGACTTAACGTATCCAATCACATCGATGTTCTCTGGCCGTGAGTTCAACAAGACCATACATGACACCTTTGGGGATGTTACCATCGAGGATCTATGGATACCGTATTTTACGCTCACCACCGACATAACCGCCAGCTGCCATCGCATTCACACCAATGGTGAGTGCTGCATCCATTCATCATTCCACACATCTCCATCCATCTGCTGTTGCGAGCTCTCTGTCTCCCTCTCTCTGCCTATCTCCCTCTACCTCTCTCGCTCACCAACTCATTTAGGTGCTTAATTAAGATTCATACGCTTTCTTTTAGTTTAAGCTGCTTTCACTTATAATGATGATGCCTTGTTTTTTTTTTGCTTCTTTTGTTTTATTTCAATTGTTTTGTTTTAGTTTATTGAATTTTATTATATATATATTTATAGTTTCTGCATAATATTTGGTTATTGGTTTGGTGTTTGAGTCTTTCTGTATACATATGTATGTGTGTATGTAGCTTGTAGGACAAACACAAAGACACAACACACACACACACACACACACATATGCATACATAGATACATACATACACTCGTACATACATTTGCTGCACACTTTAAAGAGAGGCACTGACGCACTCCACTCTCCACACAAAAGAGACAAATTTCCCCTCCTTCATGTGTTGCCCAATTGGAGACTTACTGAGCTTCTCTCCAAGATGTTATTACTGTCTGTGTGTGTGTGTGTTTTTTTTTTGTTCATTGTCGGCCTCCACGTTGTCTCTTTCATTGTCCTCTACATATATATGTATATGTATGTTGTGCGTTCGTGTTGGTGTCTCTTGGCTAGAACTAACCTGCTGCTACCAATTCGATCAAAAATAATATAAAAAACAAATTCTAATTCATGAACGTGATATGTGATTGGTTTTTAATTTTCATTCGCTCGCCTTCACCAAACTCAAAACTCAAAGCTGTTTCTCTCTCTCTCTCTCTCTATTTCTCTTCCCACACACACACACACACACACATACACTCACACTCTCACACACAAACACAAACATTTACATAACAATGCTCGCTCACTTGCAAAAAAATCTGTCGCAGGATCTCTGTGGCGTTTTGTGCGCTCCTCAATGTCACTCAGCGGTTATATGCCGCCGTTATGCGATCCACAAGATGGACATCTTCTGCTGGATGGCGGCTATGTTAATAATTTGCCAGGTAAATAGCAACTAGCAACTAAAATTAGAAATACGATTACCTACCTTCCCCTTTCCCTCCCTACCACACCCCCTACCCTCTACCCTCAACGATGATAATCATATCTTTCAATATAAAATTTTTCGGAATTTAGAGAGCGCAGAAAGTGTTGGATTTAATTTTTGTCTCTGACTGCAACTGTTAACTGTTAATTGGCCATGCTGTTTGGCGTTGCATACTTGTTTCCTTCTATTCGACTAGCAACGACCCCTCCCCCTCGCCCTCGTCCCTTACGAACACGCACACGTTCCTCTTGTTGTTGTCGTTGTTGTTGTTGTTATTCTCTTATTCTTGCTGTTGCCGATAAGAATGGTCTGTGGATCGTATTGCCAAAGTAGCCATCTTGTTTTCGTTTTGTTTCTCACTCACATTTTCTCATACATACATGTCTATATATACACCTACCCCACCTACACATACAAAGGCAAACAGATCACACAGAACACAGATCTTAATTAATTAATTTAAATTTGCTCTCTTTTCGATTTGTAAATTGTATTTGTTTACATGCACTAATAATGCATATGTACATATGTATGTATATTATTATCTTTTTAGTTGATTTTGAACTTTATCTATTTCGTATCTGTATGTGATTTATTTTAATAGTTTAACATGAATCTTCATCGTATCTTTGCACTAAAGTAAACAAAAAGAAAAAAATAACTGTACACACACACACACATACCTACACACACACACACAACAATGGCAATAAAATTGTTTTCTTTCTCTCTCTTTCTATTTACCTCCCTTCGCCCCCCTCCTACCCACAAAAACAAACAAACATACACCTTGTCCACGTCGACTTACACACACACTCACACACACACACACATATATATACATACAACTGTGCGCTTTGTCCTTTTTGCGTGATACCGTTATGTTCAGGTCATCTGTGGCGCTATTGTCGCGCCAGCATGTCCATTGCCGGCGTCTTTCCCCCCTTCTGTGACTATCGCGATGGGCACCTCCTGCTCGATGGATGCTATACGAACAATGTCCCAGGTAAAATTAACCGTAACAGTAACAGTCACAGGTAACAGAATCCAACACTCTGGCTCAACTGGACACATCTCGATTAACAGAAATTATTATTCTAACATTAACAATTGTTGCCAACACTTATTTATACATATGTTATTTTACATAATCAACAACAACAACAACACCACCACCACCAATAACAAAATAGCTGATGTTATGCACAATTTGGGCGCCGCACACATAATTGCCATCGATGTGGGCTCACAGGATGACACGGATCTGACCAATTATGGTGACGATCTGAGCGGCTGGTGGCTGCTTTATAAGAAATGGAATCCCTTCACCTCACCTGTCAAAGTGCCTGATCTGCCCGACATACAATCGCGTCTCGCCTACGTTTCCTGCGTTCGTCAGCTGGAGGTGAGTTCCTCTCTCCCTCTCTCTCTCTCACACTGTTAACTGTCACATGCTCAGCAGCGAAAAGACCACATTATGAATTCAATTCGTAATCTATACTTTAATAGTTTAATATATATATATATATATATATATATATATATATATATATATATATATATATATATATATATATATTTAAAATATATACATTTTACTATATTATTCTAGGATATATAGCTATATTAGACAAAAATCAAATTTTATTTTCAAGCCCAAAAAAGTGATCAATAAAAAATTAAAATCCACAATGTTAACTCACTGTTATCTGTGTGGATTCTGTTCGACTGTGTCAAAATAACAAACTTAAATATTTATTTTGACGGCAGTTATCGGCAATGGAAATAGTAAATTATGATTGAAACATGATTTTAATATATTGCAAATTTCGTCCTGCGTACAGCAGTAGTATTTCTAATAACAAATACAAATCTGTTATCAGATAAAGATGGATCAATCATTCACTAGTCGCCTGTTTGCGAATTTATCTTATTGTCCATTGATGGGTTAATTTCTTTGTTATTGTTTTTGTTTTTCTCTTTGATTTCTCTTTGGTTGCAGGAAGTGAAAAACTCTGACTATTGCGAGTATATACGACCGCCGATAGATAAGTATAAAACGCTTGCATTTGGCAGTTTCGATGAGATTCGGGACGTGGGATATGTGTTTGGTAAGAACTACTTCGATACGATGGCGAAGGCGGGCCGCTTGGGTCGGTTCAATCAGTGGTTCAACAAGGAGCCACCGAAGCGCGGCAATCACGCCTCCCTCAACGAATACACGTTCATCGATCTGGCACAGATCGTGTGCAAGCTGCCCGAGACATATGTCCGGCTGGATAGAGTGGATCTGTTTAGCGAGGATGAGGATGATGATTACGATGGATATATCTCCGAGCCAACCACTTTAAATACGGTAAATACAATTAGTATTCATCTATTCATCTAATCATCAGTATCATCAATTCACCAATTGTGATTGTGATTGATTGCAGGATCGCCGGCGCATCCAGTTGCATCGGGCGGGCAATTCGCTATCGTTCTCAGAGACTGAACTGGACTCCGATGTGGAGCTCGATCTGGACATGGACAGCAAAGTGGACAAGGCAACGCAATCGACGCCAACGTTGCCAGAGAAACGGAATGTCCAAACGCCGACGCCGACTCTTTTCAATCTGACGATGCCCTTAGCCGTGGTTGAGATGAAGGTCGAGGCGACAACCCAAACCAAGTCTCCAACCAGCAAGGAGGAGCTAGACGATCACGAGCTCGAACACGAGCAGGTGGTGGAAAAACAACAGGTGATGGATAAACAGCAGGTTAATGCAACAAATAACGATACCAAAAACTAGCTATAAATTGTGCGAAAAGGCGCCAATCATCAATCATCGTCTGTCTGAGATATTTTTATAGTTGTTAGTTTAAATAGCCGAAGGAGCAGGAGCATGATCAGATAAAGCTACGGCTGCTGCCGAAGCAGGAGCAGCAGGAGCTGCAAAGTAGACGCAGCCTGGCTAATCAGAATCTCCATTAATCGTTAAGTAAAACAGACAATGAAATCGTTATATTGTTTAATTATATACTAAGTGTATAGCATATTTAGGCATAGCTTTAGCTAATCACACACACACAGATACAACACTCAGCCACCCTGTACATACATGATGTATTATACATAGAGCTATATATATATATATATATATATATTTTTTTTGCGATATATTTGACATATATGCGACAAATCGGAGCTCTCTATCTCTCCCTCTCCCCTCTCTCTCTCTCCCTCTCCCCCCTCTCTCTCCCTCTCCCCCTCTCTCTCTCTCTCTGCTCTCTCTCTCTCTCTCTCTCTCTCTCTCTCTCTCTCTCTCTCTATCACCGAGTCCGCACCCACTTCATTCCACACTATTCATATAGATCCATATACTGATATGCTGTTAGCAAGGCCCACACCAAAAAAAAATAACAACTCAAAAGCACACACACAGTTTTTAGTTTTAGCTAATAGAAACTGAAATAAATTGTTTGTTTTTATGGTCGAATTTTTTTTTAAGATGAGCAAATGAAAATGTAAAATAAATAAACACAAATGTGAAACGACAAACTATTTTACTTATTACTTTCCTGTTCCGGTTCCTTATAAATAATATAAGATTTGATTTTAGAAATTGGAACCTTTGAAAGCATTCTATTGGAAAAATAAAAAGCTGAATAAATTAAACAAAAATTGAAATGGATTTGTGAAGGACATGGTGCGCTAGAATCGCCAGGACCAACGCCATCGAAGCGCATTCAATAATTATGGGGTGTCATCTAAGAGCCCAAACAAGTTCACTGTCAGAGAAAATGGAATCCCTGTTTTCTTGTAAACTACAAGGACGAATTGTTCTGGTCTTGCTGGACACGCGACGTTTGAGTTACGACTTAAAATCGCATTTCTTTTTTACAAAAAACAACGCTAAGTCGACGAAATCAAGGATGCGTATTGTCCTTTCAGTAAGTGGTCCAAAGCTTAAGATCCTTCCATAATTCGAAATCTATCTAAATATTTTACGTGTTCTTTGTTTATTAATCGATGTTGATATATCTGCAAATAAATAAAAATGATAACAAAACACACACATTTTTTTGCATTTATTCATTTCGAATTTAAATTTATTTAGGGAATTGCGCGAGCCATAACCGTTCAATAGTTATCGATATATGTCGATACTTATCGAAATATTTATTGCATAGCGTGCCTTTGCCAATACATTAATATATGTATATATATACTTAGTTATATATCAACGCAAAACCAAAAAAAAATCGATATATTATTAATTAAAAACTAGCGAAAAAAAAGATAATCGATTTTTGCTTTTACATTTCGAGTTTTTCTTTCTTTTTCTATATAGTTTAAATATGTAAACGTAATGTTTGATGCATGCATTTATTAATTTATTTATGTATGTATATCCAGTACACGCAGTTTCTGCTCCTTTATGTCTTTTGCTAAATAACTTTGATGCATTTCTCTTACATTTACATATATATATATATATATGCATATGATTATTACAATAATTGAAATTTGGGTTTCTATTTAATATTTACAATTATAATACGCCCCAAAACACGAAGATCAACGAACAATGAACAAAAACTGAAAGAATAAAAACATCATTTTACACACACACTTTTCCTCGGGTTTCAAATTGGTAGATTTAGAGGCGAGAAGTAAAAAAAAAAAAAATTTTTTTTAAACAAATAAAAAACATTGAGAAATGAAACAACAACAACAACAGCAGAGAGTCCGATAATCATCCTTCAGAGAGGAAATGAACGTTATGTAAAAATTACCGACGAAATTTATATAAATCATTTTGTGCTTTCTCAATTATTGCACCTGCAATTTAAAGTAAAATACAAAGTTTTCACGAATTGACAATTTAGACAAACCTTATTGTTTTTATACCTAATTCTAGTATTGAGATTCCAAACAGAAATTGATTAAACAAAAACACAAAATATATATGTATAGTTGTAATAGTTATTGCTAAGATTCTGCTTGATCGGATCTCAACTAACGCCATGGATTTCTAGTATTATACAATTGAATAGCAAACAAATACAATATTGCAATTATTTTTGTTAGAATTACTGATAACAAATTCACAAACATTCTCTTATGCAATTCATACTTTTTTCGATCGATGTGATTCTGTATTTTTACCTATGCGCTCTCTCTCTCTCTCTCTCTCTCTCTCTCTCTCTGTGTCTCCCTCTCTCCCTCTATTCTCTGTATTTCGTCATTCTACTTTCTCTCTCGCTCTTTCTCTCTTTCTTTCACGCCCGCCTGCCATGTTCCTTTACTAATTTCCTAACCAATTCTCACAATTCAAACAATTCTCACAATACGCTTATTTGTATTTAACATTCGTTTTTCGTGTTGGACTCTTTTTGTTTTTGATTACGTTATAAATGTTGTCGCATATGTTGATTTGGTAAACATATATAGTATATTTTATATATTTTTATATACATATATATTTATGCATATTACTACGTTTTCATTATTGTTAAAATTAAATTAATTCTTTATTTTTTATTTACTTCGTTTTCGTTTTTTACATGCACAAACTCATGAGGCCAAAGGTTGTGTGTGTGTGTGTGAGTGAGTGTGCGTGTGTGTGAGTGAGTGTAGCTTAAATAAACCTAACCAAATATCAAGACTTACTCAAGTAAATACATATGTATATGTATATATAGATGAATACCAATCGATATCCAATTTATATAATTTATATATATATATATATATATATATGTATATATATATATATATATATATATATATATGTATATAGGCATGTCGATTTTTAGTTCAGATTAGAGCAAAAAACACGCAACAATATTTGTAGGTCAATGTTTTTGTTTAGAAAGTTATTTTAAGTATGTATTGTGTTGTTTTTTCTGTTACGCATATAACAAATATATATATATATATATATATATATATATATATATATATGTACATATATATATGTATATATATATATGAATATATAATATATACATAAACATATATAGTATATATATATATATATATATATATATATATATATATATATATTTAGATTAATATTTATGTATATTGAGTGTGGATATCTTTGTCGCTTTGCCTAAATATTAATGTTAAATATGACTCTGTATGAACTATATTATTAGTTGCCTATATATATATAAATATATATATATTTATAATTTTGTATATATATATATATATATGTCAGAGCAGCAATTTGACTATAAATATTTATAGCAATTTATGTAGTCAAATTGCAGCTTCAATTTGCTTGCATATCTGGGCAACACAACAATACGGGTACAGTTGGAGGAGGATGAGCAGGCGAATGAAGTGGAAGTGGACATGGCGGAGGATGAAAATGAGTAGCGGATTTTAGACCAATTATGCAGTTTGCAGGATTTTTGCTTTCGTTTTGGTGCGCGTTTCTCCTTCCGCCTCGATCCGGGGGGTTCGGGTTCGATTCGATCGTTTAGATCTGGCCAACCAGCTCCTGGATGCTGCGCAATAAGTCTTCCATGTTTCACAAGAGATCCCGATGGAACACCCACGTGTGCTTCGTGTGTGCGAACTTGTGCGACAGCCACTGTGATTCCAGCAGATTGAAGCGATCCTGACTCAGATAAAGCGGCTTACCACGTCTACATTCGAAAGAGAGAACAAGAAAAATAACAATAAATATATTAATAATAATGTTCGGTGCACAAAGCGTTTTTTATGCACACACGAGACTTCAAGTCTGGGCGGTATTTAACTATTTTAATTAACACTTTATTTTTCTTACACAAAGGTGCGCGCGTTGCTTGTTCTAGTTCTTATTACAACTTGGCCTAATTCGATGGTGAACTATCGATGTTTTACTAAATTACAAGTGTTGTTAACATAAGTGAATAGGTTCCACCAGTGTCATGCAAAGCCGCGATAAATTGACAGCTGATATTGTGTGATCAGCTGTTTGGATTAGTTTGACCAAACAAATAATATTAATAAATATTCTGTATTTGTATAATAGTTATCGCAACTTGTTCCCAAAGGAATATATCAAATATATATGCTAATTGAAGCTTGCTCCCAAAGAAAACCAAAATAAGATTGCAAGAAATGTTTTTGCCAATTGCCAACTATTTCTCAATTCACATAAATAATAATTAATCACATTTGAAGTCATTCCAACGTGGGTTTTATTTTAGAAAACAACTAAAAACAATCTGATTTGAAAACTTTCGACGTTATTTGAAATTCTTTCTTGTGGGCTTTTCTAAATCGAGTCCAGGCAATTCGACTCTTTGTTGCCTTCAAAACTGCTCACTTCAAATGCATAATTGATGCGTATTTTATATTATATAAATTCATATATATATATATATATATATATATATATCAAATTAAAGTCCAAAAATATCGATTGTAATCGATTGAATTACTCACTTGAGATCACGATCCTCCTCATCGAAATCATCCAGATATAATGAGCCCCAAAGGCAGGCGCGTCGTCCCCTAATCACAATGATGTACGTTGAGGTGACCACCAAGAAGATGCCAATGCCGCCGCCGCAGGAAATTGTGTGCTATTATATTTATACAGAAAGAAATCAAATAATCAATAAGAAAATAATCGATAAGAAATCGCTGTGGTTGGCTTACCCGGACTGCCTCACAGCATTCCTTTTCGGCACAGCAGTTCTGCTTGAGGCACACAATGGTGCCGCACAGCAGACAAATGGAGCTCTCCTTGGGCACCTTGTAGCAGTTGAGGCAGGGTCGCTCATGATAGTACTGCAACGATAACCGATAACCGATAACAAGGCAAATTATGATATATATATATACAGTGTCTCACAGTTGATTTCGGGCATTGCCTAGCAAAAATTTTAAAGTGCTATAAAGTTTAAACAAAGAAACAAACGCAAAATGTTTAAATATCAATTTGTTTTATGTTATATCACGTTTGAAAAGGAAACTTATCCATAATACATGTCACCATTTATTTCGGACAGTCTTAGGAAAGTAACATATTTGGCGTATAAAAACTTAAATAAGGATGTTAATACTTAGTATGATATCCTTTAGCCTTAATAACTCCGCTTAACCTATTATCCATGGAAGATACCAGCTTCCGGGTAGTTTCTGGACTGATTTTGCCCAACTCATCCAGCAGAGCATTTTTGAGATCGGATCTGTGATTCCGGATGTTATTTTCCAGCAGAGCCCACAAATTTTCAATAACATTTAAATCTGGAGACTGGGCCGGTGGAATTATCATGTGGGGGCAGTTCCTGATAATCCAGGACTGTACTATTCCGGACTTATGCTTCGAGTCGTTGTCCTGGTAGAACCGGAAAGTACGTCGGATTCCTAGCTTCTCGGCACTTCGGAGTAAATTTTCCTTTAAAATATTGAGGTACACATTCTTGTCCATTGTTGGTTCAATAAACAGCAAATTCCCGACGCCGGCGCCGAGATACATGCCCATACCATGACACTTCCTCCGCCGTGCTTTACTGTAGCCTTTAGGTGTTTGGGATTCAGCTTAGTATTGGGCTGTCGCCACACATAATTCCGTCCGTCCGAGCCATAAATGTTGAATTTGGACTCATCTGCATATATGACTGTGTTCCAGAACTCCAAATCCTTGTCCAAGTGGGTTTTGGCGAACGTCATCCTAGTCCCTTTATTTTTTGCGCTTATAAAGGGCTTCTTCCGTGGTACTCGGGCATTAAAGTCATAGTTGCGCAGAACCCGGCGCTTAGTTTCCACACTGCACTTTTTCCCCATTTCATCCTGCACCTGTTGAGTCAGTTTTGGAGCCGATAGCTTTGGTTTTCCCCTTATCTTCATGATGATCCTCCGCTGCTCCTGCTCGGTGAAAATCTTGTGTGGTGCCTTTCTGCCTTTGTCCTCTATCCGATTTTCGTCGACGAAGCGACGAATGATGCTGTGCACAGTTGATTTGGTGATGTGAATAGCCGATCTTGAAGTGTTCCAGGATGAGATTCCGTTGTTCAATGGTGGTCCGTTTGTCCATAGTCCTTGTTAGCTGGTTGCACCCGATGTGGAGGACATATCTAAACTGACTAGGAAGGATTGGTCTATTTATACCGAAAATAATCAACCCGACGTAAAAAATCCGGGTTTTATGGCACCCAGGTGTCCATAATGCCACTGCTCGAAATAATATGTGACCATAAATTAAGGTACTTTTTTACATAACCCGACCTAGAAGGTGGGGAAACCCCAGTCTAGGGGGTCATATAATCATTTAGGTAGTTAATATATGTACCTGCCATCGGTCTTTGGAATTTTTGAAAAATATTGTATAATTAGTTTATGGCAGGCAATTAAAATTTTTTCTAGACACTGCCCGAAATCAACTGTGAGACACTGTATATAATCTAGGTTGATTTTGCTGAATCTCACCGTGAAGAGACGCTCATATTCGCGGGGTAGCTCCAGGAGGCGGGGCTGCTGCCACAGCGAGTGCTGATTCATGAGGATTAGCTTGCGAACAGTGTCCCTGGGCGGATGCACATCCATGAGCTGCTTGCACCAGAATTGCGGCAACGTTTGCTCCGTGCCTGGAATAAAGCACAATCCCTTCGATGCATTAAAGCAATCCCAGTCCATTGAATCGGTGACCAGCTCCAAATAGTAAACGAGACGCACAAACTCCAAACCGGGCGCCGATATCTCCGGCATCTCGTGCCTATACAAATGCTGACGCAGCAGCGCCGCAATTCGCAGAAATGGTAAACACAGCGATTGCAATTGCAGCTCCATTGACTTGAGATTCACCTCAGTAGCAGCAGCAGCAGTAGCAGCAGCAGCCCCAGTTGGACACTCATCAGTTGGTCCAACACCACCAGCTGCTGCTGTTGCACCAGCCGCACTGGTGCTGGGTATGCTATCCCGTCGCAGATGCGTCAAGCGATCCGTTTGCTCCAGCACCAGCGCCATCGCTTTGCCCAACTCTGCGCAGGTCTGCAGCGAACCATATCTTGTCGAGCTGCTGCGCCGATTGTTGCAAGTGGAACTTGAACTGGAACTGCAATTCTTGTTGCTATTTGCTGTTGCTGTTGTTTCAGTTGCAGCTGTTTCACATGTTGTGGCGGAATTGGAGGCGGAGGTAGAGTTTGCTTCTGTGTTGCCATAGGTGGCCAGGATGTGATCGCACTCGAGTTCGGTGAGCGTGACGCACAATTGGACAACAATCTGATAGTAGAGCAGATTGTACATCACCTTAACCATGCAGGTGAAGTAATCTGCAATGCAACAAATACAATTTAGATATATATATATATATATATGGGAAAGGGAAGGGAGGCGAACTCACCCTGATCGAGATGGAGCGGGGCGAGCAGTATGAATTTGAGTAGCAGCGCAATGGGATCCGCCAGCAGACTAGGTATCAGTTCCCGGCAATGTGCGGGCAATGGCTCCGTATCGCTAACCGGCATCCCGGCCAGAGATGCCCAGCTGCTCCACAATGGCCACTCAACGAGCACGCGCACATGCACCGACAGCACATGCAGCAATGGAACAATGCAATCCCGTTTCGGTTTGTACCGTGTCGCATTCGAGGTGCACAGTGAGCCGCCACGTTGTATGATCTCCGCCTCGAGATTGGTGCGGGCAATCGACGTCACAAAGATGAACAGCTTGCGGAACGTGATCGTGGCACATTTGCCCTTCCGCTGGGCAATGTTCGTCATCACCTCCATGGCATGGCCCATGGCCTCCGTTAGTTTAGTGGGTTGCTATCCAAATGAGAATAATCGATCGCAAAATTATTATTTGTATATATTAAATTATATTTATATTAGTTAAGATGTGAAAGATGTTGCTCATCGTAGATATATAGGGAATCCCCAATTGATTCAATAATAGTCCATTGTAAGGAATAATTAGTAGATCTCGCGAGCAAAAAAGTAGGCAATACTTTGCACAGATCCTAATCTGTTTTGCTAAATCGAATATAAATCTATATTCCAGAATCTAGACGTACAAGCGATGTGAAGAAGAGTATTCCTTTAGCCAAGCAGATGGCAAGGCTTTGTTCACAGTGAATTCAAATTGAAATAAGTTTTAAGAAGTAAACCGAAATCATTTCACAGGGGTTAAGGGATTAAGTAAGGATTACATCGACTCACCGGCATCGTTTCATTCTCTTTGATCAGATCGGTGAGATCGGCGACGAGCTGCTCGAACGGTCGATTGCCGGAGCGCACCAGATGCATGGGTCTATCCAGCTGGGGGCTGAGGGGCAGCACCGAGTTGGACAGCTGTCGACAGACGGGACAATAGAATTCGCCACGATCCTGCACCGGTTGACGTTGCGTTGTATAAAGCGATTTCAGATATGCCTCCAGGCAACTGAGATGGACATGATGGCCGCACGATTGGACATGAACACCATTATCGTAGGCCATATTATTGGACAGATACCACGATTCCTCGCCAAATTTGTCACTGAGCAGATCGGTGCGACGCGTAAATTCGCTGGCCAGGCGGGTCGTCTGCTTCAGTCGCTCCTTGTCCGCATCGTTCAAGGGGAGCGGAAGGCGATCGGCGATGCGACGACGATGGCCAACAATGCCGCTGGACTCGACGAGAACGACAAGGCCAATGGGATTCGTTTCGGTGCTGGCCGTTGTGCAATTGCAAATGATGCAATCGTATTCCTTTTCCCTTGGCTGCTCCTCGTACATCGCCTCCTCGTCCTCATCCTCCAGTCCGAAGTCCATGTTGTTGGCAGCCGCTGCAGCGGATTGCATAAATTGCTTCTGCCTGTTGGCAAAATCCTGCATCATTTTCTGTTGACGTTCGCGTGCCATTTTACGGCGCTCCTCCTTCTCCTTGGTCTCCCGAGCCCGTGCCTCCGCCTGTTTCTCCCGCTGATTCGGCCACAAACGGGCGCGTATATCATCGATGCACTGCGCACACTGCGCATCCCGTGTGGCAATCTTGCGCAACAGATTGCCAATGAAGAAGGGACCATCGCCAATCCGCGAACTCGACACGTGGATATTCTGATAGTTGTAGCTGGGGAAGCGCTCGGCCAACACTGTCGACGACGACGAAGACGATGATGTTGATGTCGATGTTGAGGATGTGCTCGCCTCATTGCAATCAACATCCATCGGTGTCGAGATGGTGGTGCGATGATCATCCAGCGAAAAGCTATCCAAATTGCCACTCAATTGCGAATGGAGCTTAAGCAGCAGCGACAATATGCTCTCGTCCATGTGCAGCTCATCCCGGTTGCCGGCACTGGCGATTGCAATGTCAACGGCACGTTTCCTTGCACCACCGCTGGCAACGCCGGATACGCCACCGGATATGCCGCCGCCGGGGCCGCCAATTGAATTCGATGGCACCACATCCATATTGCTGCTGGGCACAGCCACAGGCAGACGGACACGTTGAAATGGCAATAGCATTCCACTGCCAGTGGGCGTTGTGGGTGAGAACATTTCATTGTCGCTGGCACCGATGCCAGTTCCCGTTTGTCCCGTTCGCTCATCATCTGGCGTTGCTGCTAGCGTTCCCGGCATCGTGCCCGGGGTCGTCGTTGTCGTTGCCGTCGTCTCGGCAAGCAGGAGATCTCTGCGTATGGCCACCTCCATGCCGCTCTCGGGCAGCGTTATCTGTTGCAGCGGGAAATGATGAAAATCCTGAGCGCCCGGACTCATATCCATGGCATTATCGTGTCCATCCTCGCTGCCATCGGGCTGGAGGAGTACAACACCCGTTTCGGCCACCACCGATAGATCGGGCACGAGTGCCACCTCCATTCGCATGCGGGACGATGCACTGTTGCGCTGTTGCAGTGCCACACTGCGTGCCACACTCATCGCACCGGATGTCTCGTCCAGTTCATCCAAACCGTAGGAGGCGGCGCCAATCATTCGTCTCGCCTCCGTTTCCACATCGAAATCAAGATCCGCATAGAAGGGATTCGAGCGATAACTGGATGTGGTCACCTGAGGATCACGCGATTTTAGCGACACTTTGCTCACCACATGCCGCAGATTACAGCCCAGATTGTCTGTGGGATAGCATTGGAAGAGCTTGGGCGGCTCACGACGCTGTCCGCCATAATAATAACCCGATTGATGATGCTGCGGCTCACACTCGACCATGGCAACGGGTAAGGCACCGGCAGCGTTGGCAGCATTCCCCGCACCCGACGTTGACGATGAGGATGAAGCTGACGCTGTGGATGATCCGCCGGCGGCAGCGGCATTAATATCATTACTCGTCTCCACAGCGATCTCGAGCAGAAAAACAGCCAGTGCGAGCAGATGCTCGGAGACATCGCGTGTGTGCACCGCCCGAAAGAAGATCGAGAGTATGGTGGAGTGAAAGAGACGGGAGTTTAGAATGCGACACGGATCGGTGAAGGATTCACCCACCGGCAACGGCAGACGAAACGGTGGCCAAAGATTACCACTGACGGGCATCTTATTTTTCGATTTGACATAGTTGGTGAAGCGATCCAGCGATGATTGAAAATCGCGACGGTGAACGGCACGGAGGAGGACATGCAACGGATCATAGTACTCCTCCCACACCTCATCGATGGGCGTGAACAGGCCCTGTTCAAGATTCTCCGATCCAGATGACGGTGCCTTGTACACGGACAGCTTCTTGAGGAACGTTTCGAAATTCTTGGTGTGCACATTGCCCGAACGCTCCGGCATCAGTTCGAGCAGCTGTGAATGCGTCTTATTCTCGGTCGCCAGCAGTGCACTGATCTCAATGATGCACTGGGTGGCCTCATCGTTACCCAGATTGGTGCGACTCGTCACCAGGGTGGCGAGAAATGTGAGGAAACCCTCCAGCATTGATGATTGCTCCGGCTTCTGGGGCTGCTTCAGTGGCGCCGTCTCCAGCCATTGGCCCACATCGAATAGCTCGATGGTGTTCTGCAGAAAGAAATATTGCGATAGATTTGTGGCGCATATTTGCAGAAAGAACAGATCCATGTCGGCCATTGAATTGCAAAAGTTCGCCTGTATGTAGGTCATGGCTTGGCCCTTGATCTGCAGACCATTGCGCACCCATTTGCCGGCCAGAATTTCGTAGAAGAAGCTCTGCAAAGAGAAAGCCAATACAAAATCTCCACAATTAGCAAATATATTAAATATATCGATAAATAGCGCAACAGACAATAATTGAAAATCAACACTTAACCCGCGCTTTCGGTTTGTTATCGATAAAAGTAAGGAGCAAAGTAAAACGTCATCTTTTTTACATGGTGGCAGCACTGCATTTGTACATATAGATATATATATATATATATATTTATATATATATATGTGTGTGTTATTGCTTGCTCACTCGCTCTTGCGCTTTGACCTATGCTGTCTGTGTTTGACATGCAACAGTAAAAATAACAGCAACCAAACAAAGACAGACAACCAAAACTGTCTTTCCGCGGAGAAGAAGTACAACTAACGAATGCAGAGCAGAAAAAGCCGAACTCACAACGACGAAGCCGCCGCCGTCATTCGTATTTTGATTTTCAGATAGCAAAGTTGTGTTTTTTGCGTTTGTAGGTGTTGCTGTGTGATTGTTGTTGCTTTTCTTTTGTAACTGACTTCCAACAACTCTTTAATAATAAATAAAATTAGACAAAACAACACGTGTAGAAGAAAAAAATGCAGCTGCAGCAGTCATACAAATTACATTTACTGCAGTTATTATTTTTAACTGTTATTTGGCGACCAACACCAACGACGGCAGTCATTGAGGATGTGCTCGATGTGTTGCATGTGGTCAAGGAGGTGACAACCGGTGTTCTCAAGGCCTGGGACATTGTGCAGTCATCGCCACTGGCGGCCAGCATTGAATTTCCGTTGATGCGCGAAAAGCAGCGCAAAGTCTTGCAGCGCTTGAAAGAGGTCAGCCGACATATTGATGAAACCGAAGCGCAGGTAAACAAAAAACATATGAAACCAACACTACACACTCTCTCTTATACACATGTGTGTATAAGAATCACACTCTTATACTTATTCTTATGCGTTGCCCTACCCCATAGCATTCTCAATATATTGCGCTGGCCATCCAGTCGGTTAATAATTTCATAAGCAACAATGTACCGTTATTGGGCAAAATGAACGATATAACGGACACAATGAATCGCATCTCATCGCGTTACGAGCAAATGCAGAGCTACGAGGCACACAAGGACAAACTAGAGATAAGCACATTAATCACATTTGCTGAGTGGACAGTATCGCCAAATGCTTATTCGGTGCATCATCTGATGGATCGATTGCATTTGACGCTCTTGGGCACTGGCAATGGTAAGATTGAGGAACAAAAGCTTCTCAATTCGTCATCGTCGTCCGGCAATTTGCTCAGCCAACTTGCGTCCAACTATGAGGTATGTATGAATTGCATGCAACAACAAATACCCAATCAAATATCTTGTAGCACTTCTCTACAGCATATGATATAGAGATATGTGTGTAACTGAATGAATGAATCATCCGTGTTGGTTTAGCTTAGTCGCCCAGCTTAATTGAACTGGACTTTCCGGTCTCACCGATTAATCGCTTACGTCTCATGTGTGTGTGTGTGTTTTTGCGCCAATTGGGCAACCCCCAAAAGAAAGTCTCAAGCCAAGAAAAAAATGTTAACTGCGTCGGCGTCGCTGCAGATATTACTCATCACTAAGCAGCGCAGACAGAAAAGACAGCGGAACATAGACACAAAGCAAAGATAAACATGAGCCATATTCAAACACATACCACACGCATACACACAAACTTTTACAAAAATATATAGGCAAATACAAGCACGCATGCGAATTAGTGTTTCATGCGTCGCAGCGGCAGCAGAATTTCATTTATTCAATAAATGGAAAAGGTGCTGCAAAAAATTCCAATTCGCAAAAAACTGACAGGGTAAACGAGTACAAACAAATATGTATGTAAGCAGCAGAAGAAATGTGTTTACAAACGCGCCGAGGTCAAAGGTCTCAGCTAAATGTAAACAATGCGCCCAACGAGCGCAAGCAGAGCAGAGGCAAACACCTCAAACAAAACAGCAAAACAGAATAAAACGAAACGAGTTGTTTGGCCAGCAGCAAACGAGAGCATAGGGCAGAGGCAGTGCTATTAATTGCAGTGTGTGCCTTGGGTGGTAAACGAAAAGGTAGGCGGTGAGCGAGAGTACAGGTTTAGCAGTCAGCTGGTTGAGCCACGAAGAAACATTACGCAGTGACGTCAATAGAGCGTAATATCGTTTATCGATAACACTCATACCTGTTCAGCGATCAATCTGCAGCTACAGCTGATCGGGCAGAATTTTGCGTGCTCAGCCTTTGTGTCCCCAAATATAGCCAGAATTTAGCTCAAGCTTAAAAATCGCGCGCGCTCGCACATGCACACACACACGCACACAAAGAAGTGCCATTGTGTTGTGGGTTGCTTAAACTGCTCATCGTCTGGCTACACAGCAAAACAACAAATAAACATAACCAGAGCTCCTCCTCAACGATTTTCTACGCGAAGCGACGACAACGACGAGCTAAAAAAAAGCAACAACAATAGGAAAAAAAAGAGAAAAAATCACATTCGTAAGCGGCTCAGGGGAGCGGTGCGCACGAACGAACATATAACGAGCGGGAGTAAAAATTCTTATTTTGTGTACGTACGCGAGTCGAGTGCGAACCAAAAGCAGCACATTTGCACTCTCAGACACACACACAGAGACAGAGACACAGACACAAAACACATACACGTATAGCACATAACATTTCGTAAAAGCAAGCAGAGCGGCTGAAATCAGAAAACAGTAGCAAAACAACCAGCAACAGCAACGACACACGCGTTGATGGACAAACAACATTAAAATAAATCGCAAAAAAATAAAGTTTTTTTTTCTTGTTTCCGAAACAGGCGCATCATACATACATATACTAAATTAAATTGAAATTTAACAAATTGCACGGCACGCGTGTGCAAGCGAGCAAAAAGAGACTACTTATATACACATACATATGTGTTGCATGCATATGTATATATAAATCTATATATGTGTGTGTGTGTGTGCGTGTGTGTATATGTATTGAAAGTCAGAAGAGAAATAACTGACAGTCTTTGTTTAAAAAGACTGGCAACGCTTGACAAACAGTTTCGCATGGCAAAACTGCTCTGGCTAAAGCAAAACGTAAAATAAAACAAAACGGATAACTTATCAAGAAAGCAGCCTTATTGCAGGAAATCCCCAGTTTTAAAGTTTGTGTATGCGCAAAAGCATTCATTGTTACAATGTTAGCGATACCATTATTATCGTTGTTATTGTTACTGATTGCGGCCGCTGCTGCTGCTGCGCAGTCAGCAATGTATGTGCATCGAGCTCCCGTATTGGGGGTGGATGCCCTACGCAACGAGTATTTCCATTTGGTGCGGGACCTTTGGCAATATTTGGAGAAAACGGGGAACAGTCAGAACAATCGGGATCAACAGTTGCGCAAAGTGTACGATTCGCATCGCAGTTTCATCAATAAACCGGAAATGGATCGAACATTTAACGATGGCAACCAATATCAAATTTTACATCATTACGAATGGGCGCTTTTGGAGAGCAAGTTGTTGAATTTGAATGGTATTTTTTATTCTTTCAAGGTAAACACAACATACAACACACCACCAGTAGCGAATTGTGCTGTTTTTTTTTTTTTTTTTTTATCAATAATTTGAATTGAAAATTCTTAATCTTCCTTCCATCACCAACTCCGGACGTGCCCGCCCCGCCGCCATCAGCATCATCTAATGAAAGCGACCACCAGCAACGATTTGGAGGAGCGTGCTGTTCTGGATCTAACCGAGGCAGTGTTGCGCAATGATAAAATATTTTCAATGTCGCAAATATTCCAAGAAATTGAATACTGTATGGTCAAGCAAACGATGTACTACAGGGCAATGGTGGTTAGTTTGCAATTTTTGTATGTGTATGTGTGTGTGTTTGTGTGTTGTAGGTTATCGCTTTGCTTATCACCCTTACTGCTTGTTTTGGCAAGCGCACATTAATAGCTACACACACAGCGGAAACGGAACGCTGATAGTATTGCTATAATTTAACCAAGTACTTAAATCTCGGGTGAGCGAAAGAGATAGGAAGGGGGGAGAGTTGGGGGAGAGTTGCCAGATTTATCTGTTTTTAATTGCACGTAACGTATACGTAACGTAGATCATATAATATGCAATTGGAGTGCAATTAAGATGGGATGATATCGATAACGCGCATCACACGCAATATCGACATCGCATAACAGTAACAATAATCGTAAAGGTAACATTTTTGCTTACACATTTTATTTGGGGTCTTGCAGAAATCGCTGGATGAGATGTGCCACACGAAACAATCGCCACAACAATTTGTTTACTCACTGTACACGGACATTGCACTAACGGAACTCAAGGGCTACACCATGATGGAGTTCTCGTGGATGATGTTGCGCGTCTATGGACGGGGCAATTTCACCCAGGAAGCGGAACTTATGCGTCGCGACTACGAGAAGCGAATGGAGCGAACATTGAAACTACTGCGCGAGGTGATGCAACGATCGGATCGAATTGTTTATCGCTGTGATCCCCACAAGCATATCAAAAATGAGACATACGATGAGGTGACACGTCTACTCCAGGGCTTCATTGTCAACGAGGTCGATCTGAATACGGACGATACATGCCGGGAGACATGCGATTTCTATCAGTCGACGCGCAGTGATAGCTGCTTCAAGGAACTATATTGTGCTAGGCAACCGAAGTGTACGGGTAAGATCTACAATTGCCAGTTTGTCGATAGCGATATGTGGGTTTGTCCATCGCCATTGAATGGCAGTCGCCGTTACGAGTACATCGAGTATGAGAATGGACGTAGGCTGGGTCAGCGCAAGACATGCTCGCGTGCCACCACCAAAGTGGATAGCTGGTGGCGTTATCTCTTCTGGCACTGCAGCTACTGTTTCTGTCTGTGCGATGAGCAGGGCATCAAATCGGATCGCTTCTTCAATCTGCGCGAGTCCGTCGCCGATGTCAAGCAGAACAAGTGAGTGATGAGAACTAAATATCACAAGATATACGAGTTATCGATATTAATCATTTCTCTCTCTTTCTCTGGCAGAGTCGTCACCGGTCTCCGTTTTGTGAAGCGGAATCGTGTCTTTCATCTGCAGATACAGGAGGGCCAACTGTTGCCACGCGGCAACATAAATGCCAGCACTCTGGCCTGGAAGCCGGTCGATGACTATAAGATCTTTGATAGAAATGTGGCCAAGGGCAGGGACTATCATACGATGAGCTATGAGAGTCGCTCCATCGATCTGGATGATATTATGAAAATGGATGATAATAGTTTCGTTGTGACCGGTGTACGATTCCGGGTACTGGGCGCTCATTTGAATTTGGAGGCGCGTCTCAGTGAATTCGATTTCAAGCGCGGTGAACTCGTACAGCCGGAGGTGAACAGCGTTTGGCAATCGAATGACAATACGGATGTGAGCGGCGAGCGCAGGTAATGAAAAAAGGAACTAAAAAAAAAAAAAACTCAACTTAAACTTGTTTTCTTTCTTGCAGACAAAAACTGAAAATACACAATGTGGATGTGCCGACGCGTACGGTCGTCAGTTCGCTGGTGGTATCCAAGCACAATGAGTACATTGAATTTGTCAATTCGGGAATGGATAAGGATGCGGCACAGAGCACCGTGCCCTACCTCGATATACAGGATGTGGTCTCGAGTCCACCAGTGCCACTAGCTGGCATCGGCATCTACTATAAGACACGGCCAGGCTTCGGCGGCTTTGTCGCCCCCAAAATAATCACCTATGATTTCTCGCCACATGTTCAGGTGCCAAAGAACACGTACTAAAAGAAAAAAACCTTAAGAAAAATTAGGTTATGCAGCGTATCGTCTCTCACCTATATATAATAATAATAAACACAACTAGCTTTCTATGTAGGATCTACAACTGATGTCATCTTACTTATAAATAAAATACAAATATTTTGTGACAAAAACAAAATACAACAAAAACAACTACTGCAAAAGCGAAAGAAAAGAAAATCAAATAAATTTTAGCCATAGATAAAAACAGTCTTTTGCCACAGAAAAACATCTTTACCAAAAAAGGATTATGATGTAATGAGAGCATACATATTTTTTTTCCATACATTTGCATTTTAACCAATCATCAACTATTTGGTCTGAAATTCGCTTATATATATATATATATATCGTTTCCTATATGTATGCCAATTGATAAAACAAGGAAAACAATAAAAGCGACCCTTGCACACATCTATATTTATTAATTAACCGATTGTTTCTGTGATCCGAATATCTCTTAGTAAACAAAAAAATTCTTTATAAGCTAAGTTAGCTTTTCAACCGATTTTTCCTAAGTATACATATTACGAGATTGCTTGGCACAATAACTATAATAACCTCTGCGAGGTTATATAAATAAATGATTGTGAAACATCTCTTACTTCAAGCTTGCCCAAATCACATTTTTTGTAACGCATCTGCCAAAATTCTAAACCATATTTTGGAAGATGGTTTTGTATTGTTTGACGTTCGTTTGAGTTTGAATGGCTAAAGGTCATTCACTCTATTGCCAACTTTTCGACAATTCTGTATTCATCAAGATATACATATCTGTATATACAACAAACACGAGGTCAATGAATCTCATAATAAATTTACGAAAATTCTATATTCAAAAATATGCGAAAGCTTCTGCAGATCAACAAAATTCGATTTAGATCTTCTGCTAATGCATATGTGATTCTAATTTTTTTGATAATTTGAAATTAAGGAGAGCAGCAACCACAACTTTATATATATATATATATATATATATATATATATATACATGGGGATCATTGAACTCACCTGGACACGGAGTGGATGTAGCATTAGCAGGGGTAAGATGTCGGGACGGGAGGGCAGAACATCGCTGAGGCTGATGCCCATTTTGGTGACAGCCTGGCAGACAAAGGCGGCCAGATAACGATGCAGCGGAAAATGAAACGAAGCCTGCATCATTTCCTCCTGTCAGATAAAAAATATGTGTGTGTAGAGTTTAATTTGCAGTTCAACATAAAATTGTATGTAGATGGACATACCAGTGACAATTTGGGCTCCCTAAAGTAGATGGAATCGAGCCATTCGTGCAGCGTCGTCACACAATAGTTGATTATTTTCTTGGCTAGATGGGCATGGGTGCCATCCTGTAGATGGGAAATGATGGACCACATGGGATATGCACTGGCCTCCAGTTCGCAGGAGAATGCCGCATAATAGCTATTCGGCTCGAATTCCACATGCGAGGCCGTCTCTCGCACATTCACATTCATGCCCTGCAGCATCTGCAGGAACTGAAACCACATATCGATTAGGTTATCATCGCGTAGAAAGACCAACGCCACCGATTCATGCGAGAGAACATTGTTAAAATCGGAGACGAGGGGCCAATAGCAATGATCCTTCATCACTTGACGCGTACAATCTATCACAAAGTGAAAGTTCTTCATGGGATCTGCAAAAGGCACAAATTGAGAGAGTGTTACGCTAGTTATCACATTATAAAAATCGAAGGGACAATCAATTGAAAGTTACCATGCAGCGTATTCTGTATGAGTATCTTGGACATCATCAGCTTCAAGCTAATAATCATCACATGCAACAGCGACAGCTCATTGACCATTTTGAGGGCAAGGCTCTCGTTGGAGAAGAGCTGAACGCTCATGTGGACAACCCGATTGCTGAGTGTATCGGGATCCCGGGACATTTCCAACACCGACGGAATGCGGCTGTAGTGCATCACAAATGTTCGTGTCAGGTGTTCCTGTGCAAATTAAAAATTAAATATATATATATATATATACATGTAGAGCTATATATATAAGGAGCTATAATTGCTTACCTTGTAGTCCTGATCGGGCAACATGTTGAGCAGGAAGCAGACCAACGTCTGCGGAAACTCAAACTTGAATGTCCAGAATATGAACTCCTCCAGCAAGGTGGTGTGCACCAGTTTCTTGCCGAGCGCCGGCAAATCCCGATACTCATCGGGTGGCTCTGGATTTGGGAAACGATTGACGGCATCCTCGTATTTTTCGCGATTCGCCTTGAGGAAGTGTCCGTTGCGTGTATCCTGGCACGGTGTCTCCATAAAATACGAATAGACATCGGCATTGATCAGCGTCCGTGTCATCACCTTGCGCATTATCTCGCCCATATTGTTCAGATCGATAAGCATATTGGCGAACGCTTCACATGAGTATGAATTATTCGCATGCTGTTGCTGCAGTGAAGCATCGCTGTGCTCCCGAAAATGCTGCAGCAGACGGAAGAGGAGCTTTGGCATTATTGCCTCGGCGACCGCCAACAGATTATTGGGCACTGGATCGCGATTGACGCGATTATTGATGCCGTGATCACTGCAAAAGCCCTCCGCCTTCATCACCGACGTGTCCCCACAATCGCAGGCACCGCCTGCCTGTGAGAGGAACATGTTAAAATCATGATTCGCATGATCGCCCTTCTTGAAACAGTCGCGACATATCGACATGCATGGCGATATGCCGCAGGTGCGACACCGATATGCCACAACATGGGGCACCCACACCAGACCGCATTTCGCATGGTTATCGTAGCTGCGCACTGTGTGAAAAGAAAAGCATATAACAACAACATTAGTATTGAATCTTTATTTATAATTGTTAAGAATAAAAATATCGATATTATTTTGTAAACGATAACCGCCATGATTTAAATATATAAGGTGGGTGGGCTTTTTTTTGCATAGTGTGAAGGGGATGGAGGATTGCTGTCCAGCTGTCCAACATAATCCTTCGTATCGACCAACCTCCACAAAAGAGCAGCTGCTTAACAGCTGTCAACTGTGCTACCTCAAATTATATATTTGTGCATGTCGTCACAAAATCAACTGCATAGCTGAGAGAAAGAGAGTGTGATAACGAACGGAAAGTTCAAATTGATCTGAAACCCGTGAACTTAGCAATCTATAATCCTTAACATTTTGACCCTTAACAGCAAATGTGCCAAACTATTTTTTATAAACAACAGACAATTCAGCAACAATGTGCCAAAAGTATTTATAGAAAGAACAAACAAAAAATATATATTCAGCGATACAACGACCAATTTTCCAATTTGATGACTGTGTTGTGAATGATATGTGAGTTTTTTTTCGTCAGTAAAGCGACAGTTATGGTATTTATTTTGCAAACGGAACTAAACCAATTTATACTCACTTCAAACGGAAATGAACAATTGAGAATTGAGCCATTTATTTCGTTATGATGCACATTATATGCAGTTAGTTAACGATACAATATGTATTGCAAGCAAAGCAAGATTTGCTCGATGTTGTTGCTGCAGTTATCTTTTTATTGATTTGATTAAAATCCAAAAATAAATATGATGCACTCATTGCTGTTGGCATAATATTTAATGTTGGCGCTTGCGTTGCTTGCGTGACTTGTCTTCGACTTTTGCGTTTGCCTGGGCCTCGCCAAAAAGGTCAACTGAATGCGGAAGGAAATCAAATCAAACGAAAAAAGCCAGCGCAAAAAAAAACAAAATACGGCAACACCAACAATAACAACAACTGTAAGCGCTTACGCATTGAATCAGTAAAATTGATTGACAATTTGTGTTTGATGGTCTGGCAATGGCGATCGACAAGTTGCCATGCAACTCTGCGAATCCCTTCCCCTCTCCCATTTAACTATTTACCATCGTTCTCTCCCATTACCATATCCCCCTCCCCCTTCCTAAATCAAAATCCCACACACAGCACAGAGCGAAGAGCATGTTTTGACAATTTTCGATTAACAATTTGAAAGAGTGCAAAAGCAATATAGAATATGCATACGCATGGTGTGCGTGTGTATGTGTGGCTGTGTAAGCTTTTGTCAGCAACAACAATAACGGTCAACACGAACAAACGCAAGGCCCGAAAAAAAGAAATTAGAAAAAGTAGAACAAGAGCAAGCGAACGGACAGACAGGCATGCATGCAGATTACGCTGTGGTGCAAAAGCAGCGGCATTTGTAATGCAAATTGTGTGTGATATTTATATGTGTGTGTTTGTAATGTAGTTTTCACAGTTTCGTGTGCACTGTGCAAATGAAACATGGCGTGTCAACAATTGTCAAATCAACAACAATGACGGTCAATAAACTTTTCGCAGTGTATGCCGGGGCATACATATATATATATATATATATATATATATATATATATATATATATGTATATGATTGTGTGCGTCTCCATGGCAGCAGCACGTAGCATTTTCATTTGCAATTTAGCAATTGTTTGAAATGATTTTCTTTTTTCTTCTGCTTCTTTCTTATGCACATGCATGCAAGCGTGGTGTGTGTCTGTGTGTTGGTAAATGATAAAAAGAGAGAATGAATATTGTGCCATTTGACAAGGGTGGCAATTTAGATGCATTAAAAGGAACAAATGCAGCTGCTGCGTGTTTTTGAACGGATGCTGCGGAAATATTACGCAAGGCAAAGCCGAAACAAAAACAACAGCTGACAGTCACACACAAGGTGCAACAGCTAGCCAATGTGCGTGTGTCTGTACGCATGTGTGAGTGAGAGACAAGTGGGACAACGAGCAATATATCGGCATTGGGGTTGTCAATGTTTGCGACGCACTCTGTGCCTGGCACACACAAAAAAAAAAGAAAAAATGAGGCAGCAACGCAGTAAATAGATAATATTGGCAGATTAAATTTGTGCTAAATGGGCTAAAGTTAACTCAAGTTCCACTCTCTCTCTGTATATATATATAGATAAATATATATATATATATATATATATATATATATATATAGATATATATATATATATATATATATATATATATATATATATATATATATATATATATATATATATATATATATAGAGTGGAACATATATATATGTGAGTACTTTGTTGATTAAAGAAGATATTTATTGTTGTTGTTGTTGCTTGTTGTTTTGTGCTTTGTTTTGTTGCTATAGCATTGCACTGTCACGCTGCCTTGCACCTTACTTGCTCACACTTGCGTGCCATATATACAAATCTATCTACCATGCCGCCCTACGACCATTTTACCACATACACAGGCACACACACACACACACACACTCATGAAAGCAAAACTAAGCAACAGCGCACAGGTATGCGTACCAATACACACACACGGTGAAAATTTCAGGGGCAACGACTTGCGCGATCAGCTGCTTAGCGATAACACAATATATCGATAAGGCTGAAGCATACTAAATGTGAACTATTATTATTATTACGCTCTCTCTGTCTCTCGCTCTTTGGCGTTACTCACCGATTTTAACAAATTCCGTGGGCGTGCGACCGCCAGCAATTAGCCAGCGTATCCATTCGATATTATCGGGATTATCGATAGGTGTGCCAGGATTGAATAGCGTATCCATAATTGAATCCAAATCGGGCGTTGGACTGCCACGGCAGCATTCCATATTGATTAATGCGGCGACCTCCTTCCGGCTGCGCAATATAACCGATGAAGTGCCAAAGAAGAAACTGGGTTTAGCACCCGAATTGCCGCCGCCACTGCCACCGCCTCCTCCGCTACCAGCAGTAGCGCTGGCATCGTTGATCTCCTCGGCGTTTGCCTGCTGCTGCTGTCGACTGCTTCCGCTGGCGTTGCTGTTGCTGCTGCTGCTCCCGCTGCCACTGCCGCTGGCGCTACCACGTGCCGCTGTGCTTTGTGAGTCCCAATCATGAAATGGCGAATTGCCCGACCCGGCAGCCCCGCCGCCGGCTGTGTTGTCTGTGCGTGCCGCAGTGACAGCTGGTCCGTCTCTGCTCGTGTTGCCGCCGCCACCATCCACATTTCGCAACGGAAACGATTGTTCATAGAGTTCGAGGAGGCGCTGTTGCTGTCGATTAATATCCTGTTGCCGCTGCTGTTGCTCATCGTCATCGTCATCGTCATCGACACTTATATTCGCATTGGATATGTTGTCATCTTCATCCATACTGCTGCCGTTTGGTGTGCTTCTGATCTATCGGTGACGTCGTCTTGCCTGCCTATCGTCTATCGCCTATCGCCTAACTATGCCGTGTGATATTCTTTGTTTTTTTTTTTTTAGTGTTGTTTTTGTTGATTTTTTTGGCTAGGAGCAGCGCAGACAAAGCTGACTGCAAATGCCGTTTGTTGCTGTTGCTTCTGCTGCTTTGCTTTTGTTTTCTGCGTTTTGCTTTGCACGCCGCCTCAGCCTTAGCTTGTATTAAGATTGCCTTTTAGCGTCTTGTTCGTCGTCGTCGTCGTTGTTTCAAACAAGTTTTCTTTTTGGTTCTTCTTCTTATGCCGCTGCTGCTGTTGCCTCGTTTCACACTACGGGTTTTATTTTATTTTAATTTTTTTTGTTTGCCAAATATGTTTTTGCTAGCGTTTTTAAAACGTTTTTAACCAATTTTTCTGTTGTTTTTTCTCTTTTTTCTTCAATTCCTTCAATTTACATGCCATAAATTATAATGCACTTACGAATTACGAAAAAAAAAACAAACACAAACAATACAAGAACGAAATACACGGAAAATTTAACACAAAAAAAACATTAAAACACTTGACTCGAAATATTGCTCAGCTTTTTAAGCCGCTTCTCACAGCTCGCTGCGGGCTTCGGTTTCTGCTCTGCTCAGTTGACTGACGTTGCTTGCCCGACCTACTACTTATTATCTATGAACATCCTATGTGAGCAGGAGATACATGAATACACATATGCACTACACATACACATACATACATATATATATATATATACATATATATATATATGCATTTATATATATATATGTGGAACGTACATTGGACAGCCACTTAACAATTTGCACGATGTTTTATCGGGTTTGCAAATTTCTTATTCACGCACACATGCTTACTAAAAAACACTCACGCACACAGGCACAGGCACACAAATATATATATTTAAATATATATAACCAAATATATTATTCGTGCAATGAACTTGCCAATTACAATATCAGTTGCTTTTGCTGGTTTAGCCTTGTCTGGTGCGTTTTTTTTTTATTTATTTGTACATTTACATTAGTACATTCGTTTTAGTATTAACGAAATTTCTTTTTGCATCCGCAAATGTGCTGCACAATTTCGACGAATTCGCCAGCTCTTGTGTGTAGAAATTACACAGTCTCTGTATATGTGAATTTTATCTGTGCAATGCTATGTGGTTCTTGTAAAACTGCCAGTCACAGCGATGCGTTGGCACGGAGAAGAGCAGGGCCAAGTGGTTGCCAATCGATAAGCAGTGTGGCATTTCAGTATCGAACAGCTGTTCGATTATATGCTTGCAATAAATCAAAACTTCAATAAAATCGACATGACCATTTAGTCAACCTAAAATTAAATAAAATGAATATATTTTGTTAAAATCGCATGCCGTGTCCAATTATGAAAATACATATATGCAAACACCGATTAATATATCCACCAAGTTGCCTATCGGCATGTTTGCTACCAAAATAATTCAATGTCCTTGACCTTATTTTTTTTATTTAATGTGCTTATACACTGTTCGTGTTTTAATCATTTATTGCTACATATAAATATAGAAGTCAGCGCTATATATAAATTATATAGAATGTGCATACGAGGTGTGTTCAAAAAGTATCGCGAATTTTGAATTTTCTCGGGTTACGTATATTCGAATTTCGATTTTTTTGTAGCGTTATGTTGGTACTCATGTCTCTCACTTATGCCGACAAGCTCGGCCATTTTGAATGTTCACTTAATTGTTGACAGCTGCTTTGCTTGCACGTGTTTTGGATCGTCTTCGATTTTTACCTATTCAAAAAAATGGATCAAAGAACCTGTATCAAATTTTTTTTGTGAAAAACGAAATTAAGTGCGCGGATGCATTCCGAATGTTGATTGTGGCATGCGGAGAAGCTACCTTGGACCGAAGCAACGTTTATCGGTGGTACAAAATGTTCTCAGAAGGCCGAGAAGATGTGAACGACGAAGAGCGTGCCGGACGCCCGAGCACTTCAACAACAGACGAAAAAATTAATGGAGTGGAGAAAATGGTATTGGCCAATCCTCGAATCACCGTTAGAGAAGTTGCTGAGGAGCTAGACATATCGATTGGCTCATGCCATTCGATTTTTATCAATGATTTGGGCATGAGACGGGTCGCCGCGAAATTCGTACCAAAATTGCTCAATTGCGACCAAAAACAGCATCGCATGAACATTGCTAATGAGATGTTGGACTCTGTCCGCGACGACCCAAATTTGCTCCAGAGGGTCATAACTGGTGACGATTCGTGGGTTTATGGTTACGACGTGGAAACCAAAGCTCAATCATCTCAATGGAAGCTGCCGCACGAACCAAGACCGAAAAAAGCGCGCCAAGTTCGGTCGAATGTGAAAGTTTTGCTGACAGTTTTCTTCGATTGCAGGGGCGTGGTGCATCATGAGTTCTTGCCAGAGGGTAGAACGGTCAATAAGAAATATTACCTGCAAGTTATGCGCAATTTGCGCGAAGCAATCCGCCAGAAACGCCCGGATTTGTGGAAGAACAAAAATTGGCTTTTGCACCACGATAACGCCCCTGCTCACACATCGTTGCTTGTGCGCGACTTTTTGGCCAAAAACAACACACTAATGATGCCGCAGCCACCGTATTCCCCAGATCTGGCCCCCTGTGACTTTTTCTTGTTCCCTAAGAGGCCCATGAAAGGACGACGTTACGCTACGCTTGACGAGATAAAGACGGGATCGAAGGAGGAGCTGAACAAGATAAAAAAAAATGATTTTTTGAAGTGCTTCGAAGATTGGAAAAACCGTTGGCACAAGTGTATAATATCTCATGGGGATTACTTTGAAGGGGACAAAATAGATATTTATGAATAAATATCTGAAAAAACACAAAATTCGCGATACTTTTTGAACACACCTCGTATATGTTTTTCTGTTTATAACAAAACAGTGAGCGATGTTTTTTAGAGACGGCGACCGCGACGACCACCCTTCCTGCGTGTGGAATCGGATGGGATTGGCGTAACATCCTCGATGCGGCCGATTTTCATTGAGGAACGGGCGAGGGCGCGCAACGCCGATTGAGCGCCGGGTCCTGGTGTCTTTGTCTTGTTGCCACCGGTTGCACGCAGTTTGATATGCAGTGCGGTAATTCCAAGCAATTTGCATTTCTCAGCGACATCCTTGAAAGAGTCGACATTTTAATATTTTATAATATGACATATATAAACTTTTTGGTATATTACCTGAGCAGCCAACATGGCTGCATAGGGAGAAGCTTCATCGCGATCGGCCTTCACCTTCATGCCGCCGGTGACGCGGGCGATGGTTTCGCGACCGGACAGATCGGTGACATGCACGAACGTGTCGTTGAAGCTGGCATAGATGTGGGCAACACCGAAAACGTTTTCACCATCGCGCACCTGTGGACCCAGCTGCACCTGCACCTCCTCCTTCTGCACTTTAGCCTTGCGGGGCGCCATTTCGTTTCAGCAACTGTTGAGAATACCGAAAAAAAACAACTGCAATCAGTATTTTGCGCTATTCACCACAAAAGAAAACATTATCGAACACTGTTCAACCGCCACCACCACAAGCAAAACACAACAAAAAAAATCAAAACAAAATAATTTCATAACATCGGCAACATTTCTTCATAATATCAATTTCAAATTAAATTTCTTGATTGAAAATTATATGTAGCAGAAGTTATTTGTTGCCGTTTATTGCATTTATTACAAAAATAATCGTATTTCTATACATAAAATTGCAATAGAAAACCGCAAAACTAACCAATTACTTGAACCGGATATCAGAAAAGGAAGCAACATTATAGGGATGCAAGAAGTTATCGATATGCGAAATACATCGATATTTCACGTACAATATATGGTTTCAACATCATTGCTTTCATCGATATATCATGATGTGCGCGGTAAGTAAATAAATTTGTATTTAAATTTTACCAACGACCTTTAACCCATTGCGGCAAAAAAAATCGTAATGCATAATTTATGCTTAAATGCAACTGTGTCGTCGTTTCCTGTGATCGACAATATCAGCTTCTATTGTTTGCTTTAAAATCATTGAAAATACTTTAATGTATATATTCATCACATATTACGTTACTTAGGCCAACACAAAATTTAAGTGGCTTCGGCGAAAGCTGAAGTCTTCTCTGGCGATGTGAAGACACTCTTATCAAATTTTGAAATCAACAGCTGTGGAATTTTGAGAATTTAATCGATTTGGTGGTAATCTCTTGAGTTGAATTTGTATTTAAAAATTAAGAACGGTCTAGTTGGGTGACCTCGACTAGGAGATACCCAGAACGCAGATGTTGAGTATGTCAATACTCAATTCGAAGGCTATATTTTGAAAATTGTCGCATTTCTTGCAATCGGAAATCGATTTGAATCGACCATATAAACTCAACATTCCAAATGTAATATTAAAAAATAATAGTCGTTGTTTTGACAGACAGAAAACATAGAAAAGAGGGAGATAGATTCATTTCTTACTCATTATCATTCTTTTATTAATTTGAGTTGTTTTTAAATTGACACATAATATTTTAAATCAGCTTAAACAATATATTTCTTTAGTTTATTGTGCAAAATTATAGGGATTTTAAGGTTCAAAACTATTTTTACAATAATATAAGACAAAAATATAAGTATTTGTTTGTTTTGTTGAAATACGTTAGGTGGTCTGTGGGGCAAATTGAACAAGCGCCTTGATGCGCCGCAATAGGACGGCACTAAAGTTCTTGCATTTGGTCGTATATCCTTCGCTGGCAGTGATTAATTGCGAACAGAACAGTTCGTTGAATGTGGAGATGAGCATCTGCTTCAACTGGACGATCTCATCCTGCGAAGCATTCAGTACGGACATGTTGTTTGGATCTGTCACAGATAGAACGAACGAGATTAGATTAGATATATATATTAGAAATAACATCAATGAAACATATAACAAAAATAATAACAAAATATTTAAATATATATATATATACACTTGTCGAGCATACCCAAACAGGTTTCGTTGATTAGACTACGATTCTCCTGGGAATAGATGACCGCATTGCGAAAATAGAAATCCACATGGATCCAGAGCAGATATAGACTCTGTTCCGCAATGAAAACGGACATTTTCAGTTCGCTGCGTTTATCATTGTGACGCTGGCTTAATTCCAAATAGTTTTTCTTGCCTGGAAGAGCATGTAAATCAATAAATGTTTAATCAACTGGATATTAATCATATGGTAAAATGTACTCACCGCTTGGCCCGAATGTAATGTTGGGCAGAGAGGCGCGCTGCTGGACAAGATTGTCGGCGATTGCCTTCTGTGATAAATAGTAGGCAATGGAGCCTTTGAGTTGATTCAATATGACCACCATGATTGCGGACAGTTTCTTCGAGTCCGTTTTGCCCGAACTGCAATCGAATAATAAAAATTGAAGATTGCCTGTAATAATAATAAAATAATCCCAACAACTTACAGGGGAGTCACATCGTTGATCATGGTCGTCAATAGATATTTGGAGGTGATGCCGTCTCGCACATGGCTTGTGACGCCGGCGCGACAATAGATCGACAGATTGGCGGAAATATCCAGAATGTATTTGATATGCTGCCACTTATCCACCTCGGTTAGTTCGGTGTGATCTTGTTGCTGGTGACGCTCCTGCTGCATCATGCAACGAATTGTCGCCTCATTAACGGTAAAGCGGCCAAGGACAACAATCAACAATTGACGCAGTCGGCTCAATCGATTTGTCATCTCCGGCGATGGGGCGCCACTGTCTAGATGGTGATGATCCTGCATAATTGCCTGATCATTGCATGTGATGCGGGCAAATATATTGGTGATCGCCGCCAGCTGCTGCAAATGTCCCAAATCCATGAACGGTGTCGCCGCCCGCAACATGCCCTCAATCATATCAATGTGCGAGAAGAGGAAATTGAGCAATTGCGTCGACGCGGATGTGTTGCGTGCGCCAATTGAATCAATGATGCTATCACAAAATGACAGAGCCGGCAACAGGATCGAACGGAAGCGTGCATCCACCGCTGGCATAAAATCATCCGGTTCATTGCGCTCCAATGTCAACTGTTGGCTGGCCTTCAAATCCGGTTGCATATCATAGATCCGCATATTGGAGAGGACACCGAGTGCACCCTCAGCGAGAATTTGTGTGGCGCCCAAATACGTTTGCGCCATTTGCATTAGGAATGCCATTAGGGACTCGTACATATATAATGGCCGAAGGCTATCCGGCATCGGTTTGAGCACCTCCTTCAGCTCCACATCCGATTGGGCCAGGCCGTAGAGTACCTGTTTGAGATAGCCACGCGATGCAATTATATCGCATAGGGTATTTACCGCACGCAGCTCCGATATTATGTCCAGGCAGGATAGGGCCAGCATGCTGCACATCGCATGTCCCGTCGTCACATCGTGACAGATCGTATCAATCAGTTTCTCACCAAACTCACTGATTATCTCCGCGGCCATTTCCTTGTGCTTCACCTCCTGCTCCACATCCGGCTGCAGATTCCCAAATGTTGTACAGCTATCCGAGCGCGTTCTTAACCTGTAATATGCCCAATACACATATATATACATTCAAAATAAATACTCGATTAGAAATAGCGAACACATAACTAAGGTGTATAGAGTCCAACAAGTATTGGCATATTTCTAGAGAAACCCATATCGAAGACCTCTTCACAGTCTGCCAAAGATAAAAATTGTAGAAATAGTCTTCAAAGCTTCGTACCACACATTCTCAATCCGATTGAGATCTGGAGACTGTGAACTTGGCCCCATTGGGCTATGCAAATATTGAGACTTTTTACTATTAATCTGTCCTGTATAAGTATCTGCTCAAGACCTTTGCTTGATTGACTGACTGATTATGATCGCTGATTGATTGACTGACTTAACATAGAGATTTTTTACTATTGTTTTGATTGCAACTGTAAATATTATATATTATATATGTATAGCCTGCTCAAACGCTTTGATTGATTGATTGATTGATTGATGCTTACGTTTCATTGTACTCGATCTGTTCGTCGCTGCGCACACGTTTCAGAATCCGGAGACAGTAGAGCAGCGAGGTGTAAAGATTGATGCTCAGCTGCTGTGACTTGACCTCACAGGTTATTATCCAGGCGATGAGTTGCTTGAGGATGAAGCGCAGATTGCTGCTCTTGCAGCTGTTGCTGCTGACGCTGCTGCTGATGACACGCGTCGCATTGTTTGCGGCACTGTTCTTGGCCTGTTGCTGTTGTTGCTGTTGATTAGTGGCGATGGTGGCATCCACACCGGGCGTCGCATCATTTAAACAGATGATATTGCCATGCTCGTCGAGGGCACGCTGATCCTCCAGATGATAGTAGCAGTGTCGCAGATTCTCGAGCAGCACCAACATCGTCTCCGTCACCTGTATGGAGATCTTGACCAGCGGCTGCGTTGGCGGCACCTTCAGCATTATCTTCTCAATGATATCGATAATATGCTGTTTGCGCACGCTAACCGGCAGCACCGTTTCGGGCATGGCGCTGAACAGCAGCTGGACAAGATTACCCCAGGCCTTCATGAAGGCGTATGTGGCGAGCCGTTGCATTCGAATACCATTCAAATTGATGGCATACTGAATGAGTGTTGTGATCTCATCGATGACAGCCTTGCGCTGACCATTGGCAATGGAGCTCTGCACAAGATGCAGTTCATCCATCAGTATGTAGTGCAGCTTATGGATATTAATAACGCCAGCACTATGTTGATGCATTGCCGCATTTGCCGTACATTCCGTCAGCAAGGTGGACACCAAGCGTTCGTCGAAGAACTCCAGCTCCGGCTGTGTCAACGATAGCGTCTCCAATGTTAGGCAGTCAAGCAAACGATTCGCATGCAGTTCGGGTGCCGTTGTCTGCATCATTTGTCGACCGGGCGTCACATCCATACCAAATTGATTACCGGCCGCCGACATTAGCAGACTGGTGCTCAATTCCTGGGGTATACTGTGTCCATTGTGCATCACATCCGCATTTACGGCGAGCAAAATATCGCACAGCAGCGTATACCGTGTCGTTTGGCCATGCGAGACCGCCACACGTATCTCGATGGAGACACAGTTCATCAGGTGGCTGATCGCGTGCAGCATGTGATTCCTGTGATTGTTGCGGAAAGGTATTGCGCCCAAATGACGCAACAGAAAATCATTGCATGTCAAACGGAAATAGCGCAATATAGCCTCCGATAACTGAGGACTAGCGCAGAAGCTATGGAACAATCTATAAATTCTCTCCACAATGTGGGCCGTATGCTCGCAATATTTATCACTCTGACGCTGTTGCTGTTGGATAGAAAGAGACAAAGAGAGAGAGAGAGAGAGAGAAATGTAAAACAAACTTATTGGATAAGAATAACAGTTGACAGACTCACCTCCAGATGACGCTCAAGGATCAAGACCAGCGCATTGATGCAGGAACAGTTGATATTGAGCTGAATCTGCTCGTTGTACATAAAATCACGCATCACATCGATGCCAAGCAGAAAGGTGACAAAATTGGGCAACGGCTGATTGATATTGACTTCGAACAGTTGCACAATTGCCTCCTTAATCTGCAATTCAATGCGCATCGGCTGACGATCTTCGACTTCCATTTCCGAAACCGATTCGTATATTAAACTCGTATTCGAATCGAGATCACCGGCATCACCCGTGGCATCCTTATGATAGGCATTGCCAAAGCGATCGAGTGCCTCATATTGATGCCGTTGCTCATCGCTCAGATGGAGCATATCGATTTCCAGGCATTCAATAAACTGGCGACGTATCTCCAGTTTCTCGGTGCTGTTTGGTGCATACATATTGAGGATTTGGACAACGACATCGGGCTGGGTGGTGAAACCGCTCAAGATTTTGATGGCGGCCAATGTGTGACGGGGCAGCCAACTGTTGTACGTGACAAACTTAATGATGTTGTGCACATAGTCCGGCTGACGGCTACGCGGATTCAAATCGAGCAGCATACGATTCAAGCCCATCAATAAAATACTACAATTGGCCGCCTCAAAGAAGGCATTCTGTTTGGCGACGGCGACCTCGAGCAGCAGGAGCGCGTACAGGGCGCATTCCTCGAGCACCGGTTTGCCTCGGAACTCATTGTAATCGTCTAGCTGCTCCTGTGCCTCCTCAATGATGCGCAATATCAGACGCAACATATCCGATTTGACCTGCAGTTGCAGCATTATATGATAACCCGGATGCGGATAGTCATCGCGTTCGTTATCAAAATCGGCCGCCCTCGGCCGATATGTGGCAAGCAGAAAGTATAATAGTTGCATACATTTGGCGCCCACTTCCCAACGCTCCACGGGATCCTTGTACGCCCGATTGTAGAACTTTAAAAATATCGTATCGATAACAAAATGCAAATACGGATCATAGCCGCCCTTGCGTTGTCCAGCGCCCAATCGATGTGGCATGTATGTGGTCATCAGCGTATTGAGCAGCTGGAGGACGCCACGAGTCAACTTGTATGTCTCCATTCGACACTCGTTTTGTACGATCTCCTCCGCCAAACTGAACGATGCATATGCCGACGAGTTCTTTGTCATTGTGGGTATCACTTGTGACTCCTCTAGATGGAACCAGATCGAGCGTGCCGATTCTTTCGATTTGCTGAGGGAAGCCAATGTCAAGAGGATTTGACCCTTGAGCGCCACCGATGTGGTGCACGCGAGTAGGCCCAACAGCACTTGGGGCGTCTGCCAATTTACGTGCTCACATATGACAATCCGTGAGATTTCATCATTATCGGCAACGGCCTGCACAATGCCCAGCACAGCAATCATTATCTCTGTCTCACTTGGCGCTATATTGCGCGGCATCGGCCGGCTGCGATAGATTGAGGCACCTATCGATTGCTGATCGCTTCGCATATTCCTGTAAATATCAATTTTTGAAATGTCAACACATTATCATATGTAACTCCTAAGCATAAGCAGCAGTTGAGCTGGGCAGAGGTACCTGACCAGGTCTCAGAGCAGCGGCTATAATCGACAAACGATTGAAGCAAGTAAGATTAAGAAGTCACCTAACCAAACTCAAAGGTATTGTCAGCAGCGAACTCTGCGCGATTTTATGGTAATGAGAAAGGATCCTCAATTCCTCGAGAAATCCTCAAGAATTTGGATCGATGGAATAGTTATTGGCGCCGAAGAGGGTACAAAAACAAGTCAAACAGGCACGCAAACAATAATAATATGTACTAATTGTTAGATGTTTCGGTTTGGGAACTGGTTGGTGCGCACTTACGTGAAATAACAATTGAGGGCCGTAAAGAAATTGTCCCAGCTGACCGCATAGTTGGACGATACATTCTGTGAGTCCTTGAGCAGATTAAAGGCTGCTCTGGCCGCAAATTCGGTGCGCGTCAGTCCGGCAATCATCTTCAAATACGGCGTAATCAAAATCTGCGGTAACAGCTCACTGGCCAAACGGATGAACTTGAACAAGGAGAGGGCACGCGATGTGTTTGATTTGCTGTTTACGTCCGCATTGTGTGGCGCTGTTGTTGTCGCTGTGGCAATTGTAGGTCCCCAATACTCGTTGCCCAGGGTGACGGGTACCCGCTTATCGCCATATAACTTGGCCACGCACAGCATCAGTAGCTCAAAATTGTCATCCAGATTTGGCGGCGATTCGAGTCCGGCATTCTGAAAACTCAGCATTACACGGGCCGTCTCATCCGATCGGCCACGCAGCTCCGATACCTTGGCGTGCATAAAGTCAATGAAATCCGTAATTAGCTGATGCAAGCGACGGTAAATGAATTCGATTCTGCAAACACACAATAAATAGAAAATAATTGATTCAAGATAGGCGAGACCCTTGTGCAGCACTCAATGATACTTACTCGTAGACGACATTTGTCTCGAGCAGCTCACGCAGGAAGAAGGTGAACACATTGCCGGCGAGCGCCTCATCGACGAGCTGCTCATCGCAATTGATAATGGCGCCAGCGTTTGTCTGAAGATCGATGGGCGCCTGCCTCAAGCTGGCCAATGTCAGACCGAAGCTGTACTTGATGATGACATCCATTTGTGGCGTCTGCCAAGTTGTCTGGGCATAGATGGCCTCATAGAAGCACTTGACATACTCTGGATCACTCAAAATGGGCAGACGTGATATGTGCTGATTATCGGATTCGGCAAGGAGCAGCACGGACGTATTATAGCCATAGAGCAGTGCCATCAGCATAATCAGTGTGACCTCGCTGGTGTTCCCTTGTGTATTGTTGGCCAATTGCTTTAGCAGGCGTATGGCAATATTTTTGGGTAGTCCACGCTGGGCGGACCAATGGAACAGGGACATGGCGAGTGCCTTGCGTGTGCCCTCATAGAGTGCCAGCACCTGATTCTGATGACGCTTCGAGCCAAAGGCACGATTTTTTGTTAACAACGCGATCTGTAAGTGGGCAAATCTAAATGATTTCACAATTTCAAAATATTTTATCAAAATCATCCATCTACCTCCTTCTCGGTGTCCATTTCGGCGAGCAACTCCAAGAGACGGCCAAGTATATTCGAATCCTCAACCAGATTCTGCACATAGTTGTCGATCACCACGGTCATCTGCAAGGGCAAAAAACAAACCATTAGTTTTGAAAACATTTCTTGTGAGAGTGTATTACCTCCTTGGGCAGTTCGGTACTCCAGGTGACGCCGCTCATTGCTTGAAACATATCGCGCAGTGTGCAGGTAATTGCCTTGCGTCCATCATAATAGAGGAGAACGGCGACAAGGCCACGCGGCAAGCCCGGATGACGAATCTGTTGACGTTGTGCTGAGCAGAGCAGCTCCAGTGCAATTATCTCATCCAGATCATACATATCCGACAATATAATGGCCTCATTAATTAGCTCCTGGGAAAGTATCACTTTGCGCGACTGACCGGCGAGCATAACACCCTCCATTGATGCCGTCGCCAGCTGGGCACGACTCTTCTCACTTTTGGGCTGATCAACAGAGATAGTGGCAGAGAGGGAAGGGGGAAGAGGAGTTAAGGTTATGTTTTAACTGTCTGTACGATGATGCCACTTACTGGGTTGCGCAGCAAATTGGTAAAGTTCTGTTTGTGCTTCTTGAGGCATTGCACCAAATCGGTGTTCATCTCATTGGGATTCCTTATGGCCGACTGGCAAATCTGATACAGACGCTTGTATGGCGTCCACATGTCCTCGATCACGCCTGATCCAAATGTTGTAACATTTTCATTGTATTATTCAGTTATAATTTTTAACAATTTCAATGCTTCACTTACCATCCATTTTATTTGTTGTACTGTGCGTCGTATTTGATAAATAAACTTGCTGTAATCTTACCCTGACATAAAACGCGGTAAAGTTGCCCTGTCTGCCGGCTTGAAGAAATTCACAATGACAAAAACGATAACATAACGATAGGCAATTGTGGCAAGCAAAAATACAGCGAATGCATGGTGCAATCTGGTCACTCATAACTCACAGCTGATTCTGCCATCACTAGCAAACAGTGTAAACAACAAACAAAATACATACAAATACATTTGCGTTAGTTTGCTGTTGTTCTAGTTGTTGTCGGTTGTAAAAACCAAGCAAACTGATCGATGACCAAATTCCGCGAAACGAAAATACCCATAGCTGAATTTCTGGAAGCATACAGATGCCAGCCATGCTTATACAATTCACTGCTGGACACCTATAAGAATCGTGTGGCGCGCGAAGAAGCCTACGAGGCGATTATCAGTGCACTGAAAATACCGCAATTAACGGTCCTCGACATCAAATTGAAAATAAAAAGTGTACGCACCGTTTACACCAAAGAGTTGCGCATATTGATGCGCGAAAAGGAGCTGGGACGACGTTATGAGCCAAAACTGTTTTGGTTTAAGCATGCCGATTCATTTCTGCGCCCCGTCTCGCTCTCTCATTGCAAGCGCGTAAGTCCCAAATAATGCATATATCCACATTTATATATATTTATTTGTTGTCCTTGGTTAGTTAAAGAACAAGCATGCACCGGTGGACAGCAGCTGCACGAGCAGCACCAGCAGCAACATGGCCATCATCAAAAAGCAACACATGCAACACAACACCATTGAGGAGAAGGAGCAACAGCAGAAGGAGCAGGAGCAGCTACAGCCAAATGATTCCTATCTGCCCGAGCTAGTTGCTCAGGGCAGCAAACGTAAAATGAGCATTGGCACGAATACAAATCCACCGCCCGAGGCAGGCTGTCAAACGGAAGATTTGAGCGCCAATAAGATGGAGTTGATGATTGATGAAGCCAACACGCTCGGCATAATGGAGCAACAGCAGCAGCAAGAGGAGGAGCAGCAGCTGCAATCGGAGCAGGAGGAGCATCAACAGCAGCAGCAGCAGCAGTCGTCGTCATCCTCGTCGCTGCGTAAATTAAAATACATGTCATATCCACAAATGCAACATTCCCAGCAATCCCAGCCGCACAGACTATCCACACCGTTCACATCGCCATCGCCGTCACAGCAACTGGATTTGGCGACATCGACCAGTGTCGGTCCTTGCTATGCGGGCCCAAATGCTGTTGTTACCAGCAGTGGCGGTGGCGGTGGTAGTGGCGAGGATGATTTGATGATATTTGGCCAGAGCATCGCCTCACAATTGCGCACAATACCCGATCCGTATTCCCGTTCCGTTGCCAAGCTGCGCATCCAGCAGGTTCTCTTCGAGGCGGAAACCGGTCAAAGTAGCGAGGCCGTCAATCCGCATTTGCATAGCTTTTAAGTCCACAAAGTCAATCAATTTTTTCTTGTATTGTACAAATTTTATATTTAAGTAGCTCGATTTGCCGTAATTCTTGAATGCATTAAGCTTAATATTATGATTTATTCCATTCGTTAGTTAACTAATGTATTAATCCTAAAGTAGCTCATTATTTTATTTATTTCTAAATTGAATTTTCAGAAATTGCAATCTGAATTTAAAGTCCTTTAGTTGTAGCATCTTAGACAATTTTTTAATTTTAATTTGACCATCAAATTTAACTACATATATGATTACAATCAAAAAGCTTTCTAATATGTATATGCCAAAGATTATAAATAAGTGTTTAATTGTTCGTTGAAAACAGAATGCCGCTCTTTTATCTGTACAAAATATATATAAATAAATTCAATTCATATCATGTTGAAAAGCATACATAGTTGTATATATAAAAATACTTTATTTTTGGACAAGTTAGGAAAAAGCAGGCGTTGTATTTATCAATCGAAATATAATATATATGTAAGTATCTCAAATTTGCGCTCCCAACAATCAGAATTAATATTGTATCATATTTTTTTATATATCGATAAATACTTTGACATTCCTGCCAGTGTGTGCAGCCCTTATTGTGCTAGAAGAAACCAGTGCCGAACAATAGTTCATTTTGGTGAATAACGCGTACTTGGTACCTGTAATTGGTGAAATTGTACATGTATCATTTCACCATGCCCTACTTCGCTCTGGAGAACGTACCTTGGTGAGCATAATATAAATAACTATTTCATTATTGTGTATATATGTTGAGTTTACTGCCTAAACAATAAGTGACGACTTATATTTAGATAACTTAAATTATTGAAAATTCGTAATAAATATAAATTCCTCCGTTTTTCTTGCCGGCTCACACCAACCTGCCTGCATGTCATCCTATTATTTATACGTCAGATTTTTTTGTTTTGAAAAGAAGTGGATTGTATGAACAGCTGTTCAAGTTTTGCTTGTGCACACGATATAAATAACTTCAATACAAAAGTGCTCCAGCCATGAGGAGATGAATGCGTTAATAAAGACGTATTATTATTAAAATATAAGTAGAGAATAAGAAATTTTTCTTCGAGGACCGTCAAAATATATCCAAGCTATTTATTCATACTATCAGGTTAACACTGTGTTAATTGTCTTGATTTCAGTTTTTCTGTCTGCGAGCAATTTTATATAGTTATATTTATTTTGTAGAGTTTTTTGTCTGCGAGCTCTGCTTTTCGATCTGCGTACTAAGTTTAAAAAAGGCACACAATGCAAAAGAAAACTTGCTCTATCTGAGCCAACGAATCTCGTTCACAAAAGTGATTCACTCAATTGTGAACTAAGTCGTTCACGAGCTACAAAAGACGACAGTGTTGTTTCTAAAGTGTAAGTGCGTGCTGAGTAAATTTTACAAAATTGGAATTACGATTGTCAAATCAAATAAGAACATTTGTAGATCAAAAATTAGATAGCACTAATTGCAGCAAAGTGCTGCGCTTTAGCGTAAATGTAAGTATAATCTATAAATTTTTATATAAATGCATTCACGCACACACATGCATATGCTGCATTGTGTGGCCTGTGGCAATCTTTTTTCTTTTTGTTGCTCATTTTTTTGTTTTTTGTGACTGCACGATTATTTTGATATTTCGTCTGCACTTGTAGTACTTTTTGCACTTCGTGTTACTTCGTGGTGTGTGTGTGTGTGTGTGTGTGTGTGTGTATGTGCGTGCGTGTTTGTGTGGGTGTCGGGGAAAAAATACGCAAAGGACCACTAAGTATATTAAAAATGTAAGAATTCAATTGGTAATATGCTATTCTGTATATTGCAAAATGCTGTCAAGTGTTCGCCATATAGGTGTATGCATAAGTGTGTGTATTGATATATCAGACCAAAGGCATTTGTTGCTGCTTGCTGAAAGTGCAACAACAAATTATTTGTTGCCCATGCTCTCTTTTGCATGTATGTATATACACATATTTATATATATTTTTATATATGTATGTATTTATGCATACATGCTGAAGTATGTATGCAGCAGTGGCTTTCGTGCAATACGCGTACACACATATACAGCCGCTAACACAAATACAAATGCATACGCATATGTATATTTGTTGCTGCTGCTGCTCTGTTTTTTTTTTTTCTCTTTTTATTTTTTCGGCGAATTCATGTTTCTGTTGTGGTTGCAGCTGGCTGAGTGAGAGACGACTACTCTCACTCTGATTCCGACTCTGTTTATTCTAAAGTCTGTGCTGCAATCGGTAATAGACATAATAAACAAGTTGAGGTTAACGTAGTTACGCGTCGTCATATTGTCATTATCCTTGCATATCTTATATGCACATAGGACATGCATACAGATGCGTTCAAAATAATAGTAGTGCTTGGAAAATGCAAAAAAAATATATATGTAGTTCAACAATTATGAATATCAAATATAAATAAACATTTTAGAATGTAGTCGAACATGATTTTTGGAGAATTTTTAATTGTAATTGAAATTGAACAAGATGATCAATATGAAAATATTGATAATTTGCCTTTTATAAAGCAGTGTCATTATTATTTTGACCGCAACTGTATGCAGAGTGTTAAAGTGCTTGAAAGAAGGGGTATTCCAGATGCATTAAATAGTTTAGGCAGTCGCGGCAAAGTACTTATAAATTAGTGTTGTGCAATTCTTAAGGAAGCCTCCAATAGTTTGGCTTCTTAATAAACTTTACTTAAACACAAATACACACTCATACAATTGCTTTTCAATAATATGTCCACTAATGAACAGCTGATATTTATCGATAGAAAATTCTTTTTACAGCGTCAAAATTGGGAGTCCAAGTAACCTTTGTTTTTCTTCATTTTTTCTAAACCTCATCAGAATTACAAGTATCAGTATTTAATTCTCTCAAGTCAGTGCGCGCGCGCTATAAAATTGTGTTTTTTTTTTGTTTTCTTTTTCGATTTCGCCATAACGTTTGGTAGGTTGATTCGCCTCCAATTGCCTTTTTTTTGTTTGTTTTTATTGTTGCGCGGAGCCCAAAGCGAATTTAAGACGCAGCGAAATTGCTGCTGCTGCTTTCATCGTATTTTCGTCGTCGCGTCGCCGCATACAGCTGATAGCCAAAAGAACGACAGAAGTGAACAGTGAAGCGCAGTTACGTTTTCGCATTAATTTTCATTTTGTCACCCAAACAAAGCGCGTTTTGTTTCACTTTGTTTAAAGTGCGTGCCAGTTCCAGTTCGTTAGCTATTGCAAAGAGGAGGAGTGCATTCATATTTATTGTTATTCATCTATCGTTACCAACAACAAGTATAATCGCAAATTTATTTTTAATTTGCTACTATTTCTATTTATTAATGTCCATTTGCAGTTTATTTGACGTATACAATTTCAACAGTTCGCTGATGCATTAGCTATTAAATAGAAGAAGCATCCACCTGAACACATTATAACGAACTAATAACAAATTTTTGTGAGAGTGGAGAGGAAAAATAGAACGCATCAGCCTTGATTGAACCAACAACATACGGACGGCGGCGTCGCCAGCTGCCGCAGCAGCAGACGTCAGCCATGAAGGTGGATACCGTTAAACTGAAGAAGGGCTCCTCGGAGCTAACCTCAGAATGTCGCGAACTAATCGATGAATTAACCAAACGTCGCACACGTCCCGAACTGCTCGAGTTCCTCGACAAGGTGCACGTTTGGATCTATGGCAAATGTGAGCTATATCACTGGATTGAAATACTGGATCGGTTTGACAAAATACTCGAGGAGGCCGCCCGTCATGTCGATAACAATGAGTTTGTGCTGCAGTGCGACACAACGTTTATCGATGCGGTAAGTGCTCGCTAACCAAAAATGTGCCAAAATGTCATCTTTCTTATTGTTATCCTTTCAATCTGTCTTTCGTTGTCTCTTTTATTCAGGATGTGACCCTGCTGCTGCACGTACTCAATTTTACAACACTGCTCATTGAGCATTCGTTCTCGCGCCATTTGTACAATTCAATTGAGCATTTGACGCAACTGCTTTCATCACAGAACATGGACATTGTTTTGGCCGTGCTCAATTTGCTTTATATGTTCTCTAAGCGCAGCAATTTCATACCACGCTTGCCCTTTGAAAAGAAGGAGCTGCTCATTGTCAAGCTTTTCAATGTTGCCGAGGTGAGTGCGAATAATTTCAAATTTCAAAACAAATCAATTATTGACCCCTGCGTTGCAGCGTTGGGGTGATCCAAATTATGGATTATCGCTGAAGGACTGCTGCATTGGCGATCCCAAGCTGGAGTTCCTCTATCAACTGTGCATTGACTATGTGGACGAGCACGGACATTCCGCACAACTGGAAATACCTGATATGATGGATCTCTGTCACACAGCGTCAGCACCAGAGGTTATTAAAACAATCGCTGGACAGATCTCAAAGCCCAGTGAGGCCATCAAGGTTCGTAACGATCATTTACAAACTTAAAATCGGACATGAACAAGAATATATATACTTCATGTCACTTATACATACATATTTAAAAAATTTTAAATGGGTTTAGCGTAAAAAAAAGAAAAATTATTAGGACTTTCACATAGTTTGAGTCGTTCACCTGAGGAATCGATTTGTTCGAAAAGTAAACAATTTGTGCTTATTTCCTTTTTCAGATGCGCATTGCACATCGTGTGCGCCTCATCTCTGGCTTCAACAATTACAAGCTGCGCCTGCAATTTGTGCAGGCTCGCCTGCAGGCGGTATCCATATTGATATACTCGAATGCGCTTCAGGATAATACGGACAAGGTGCTCTATGCTGGGTTCGGTGAGGAGCTCTGCGAACTGATCGACAAGGAGGATGTCCATCTCGTAGAGATACGTGCCGCTGTCCTGCGTACTCTCACCTCAATGCTGCACTTTGATCGCAATCCCAGTGTGCCCAGGTGAGTGCTTTATCACTGCCAAAAGCATTAAATAATAATAAATAATATGTGCATCTGCTAAGTACATGTAAAAATTACAAAACAATCGAAAAACTAGTTAGTCGAAAAGTCGATTACAGAATATCAGATGTGCCAACTTTTGCAGCTAAGAATTATAATTTAAAAATATTTTGAGCCGTATATTGTCCATAAAAATCGCCAAAATCAACTGAATACTAAACGAGATATATAGACAAAAAACTGGAAAAACTTTGCAAATACTTGTGCTATATATGAAACTTAATCACACAATTAAATTGATGATAAATTTGCTTATTGTTTTGATATTGATTTTACCTTTTCCCAGCAGAGCTGGCTCCCGTTTGGTGAAAATTGTGCATTATACGGGCGCAGAGCGTCAGGGTGGCACATTGCCGCTACTGGTGCGGGATTGCATTGATAATTTAACGACGCATGGATTAACCGAACGTTATCCATTGATATTGGCCACATCGCTATTCTCGCTACTCTATCATCTGGCCAGCTATGAGCTGGGCGGCTCTGCGCTGGTCAAAAGCGGCATGATGCAGTCCCTGTTGCGTGTGATCAGCTGGCCGGGCGTGGATCTGGAGCACATTACGTTTGTGACACGCGCAGTGCGCGTCATTGATCTGATCACAAACATTGATATTGCACGCTTCCATCAAAATAATGGCCTGAATGTGTTTATCGATCGTCTGGAGAAGGAGATTAAGAGCTGTTGTCGTGCTCTCGCAGAGATTGGCATCACACTGCGAGAATCAACGCTGCCCGAGGAGCAGAGCCTAAACGATAAAATGGACAGTTCGCTGGAGCCGGTGGACGATGATGGTGGGTTGAATTTAGTTTGGTTCCCTTTTCGAATTGTTAATGATAAACTATGGTAATTTTATATAGATGCCGCTACAGAGAATGCATCGGTTGCCAGCGACAGTGGTGCATCGCCGCGTCGCGATAATTCGAGCAGTGATGGCAGCGCCAGTGCCACCACCGATCATGCCCAGCTCGCGTTTCGCGATTTTATGGATCATCATCAGCAGCAGCAGCAACAACAGCTACGTGGCACTGCTGCTGGCTCAAGCACAATGTCCAGCAGGCTGGATTTTGGATCACGTGTCTCTGGCATACACCCGTTGAGTAGTCTCATCTCGGCAGCCCGAAGTAATTTTCGAGAAACATCGACGGGCGCTGCACGATATCCAAAAAATAGTTATTATGCACGTCCGCTGGCCGAGCGCAAGGCACAATTATTGTCGCCCAACAATACGTTGATGCAGCGCAAGAAACCATCGTGTGTGACACAGCGAGCGGCATTGCTGAAATCAATGCTCAACTTTCTGAAGAAGAGCATTCAGGATCATGCACATTTTAGCAATATGCGCAATATTATGGAGACGAGCCTAACGCAATCGTTGCGTCACATTATCGCCAACGCTGAATATTATGGGCCATCATTGTTTCTGCTGGCCACCGATGTGGTCACCGTTTACGTATTCAATGAGCCATCGTTGCTCTCATCACTACAGGATTTGGGCATAACCAGTGTTATGCTGAGCGCACTGCTGCACAAAGATGTGCCGGCAACACGTGAAGTGCTCGGCTCATTGCCGAATGTCTTCTCCGCCTTGTGTCTCAATGATCGTGGTCTCTTCGAGTTTCTATCGTATGAACCATTCGACAAGGTGTTGAAAGTGTTACTCTCACCCGATTATTTGGTGGCGATGCGAAGGCGTCGTAGTTCGGATCCATTGGGTGATACGGCCACAAATTTGGGCAATGCGATGGATGATCTGATCAAGCATCATCCGTATTTGCGTGCCGATGCCACCGAGGCAATCGTTCGACTGCTCAACGAACTCGTCCGTCTCGGCTCCGATCCCAGTTTCATTTGCTGGCGCGCCAACAAGGATAGCAATGTGGCCATTGCAGCGGCGAATGCGACGGGTGGTGTGGTGCCATCGACGACGCCATCGCCATCGGCCATGGTTATGGTAGCTGCTGGTGGTAATCCGGTGCTGCAAAGTGCTGCCGATAATAACGATAGCAGCGGTGACGATGACGACGATGATGATGAAATGAGCTCAGCATCCCAACAGCAACAACAGCAACAGCAGCAACAACAACAGCAGCATCAGCAACAGTTGCCAGTCGCTGCCAATCGGCAGCAGCAACAACAGTTGCAACAGCAACAACAACTGCAACAACAACAACAATCACAGCAACAACAATCCCAACAGCAACCACAACAACAACAACCGGAACGTGAAGCCATACCGTTAATTGATTACATTTTGAATGTTATGAAATTTATCGAGGCTATTTTCAGTAATAGTCCGAACGGTGATCATTGCCGTGAATTTGTACAAAAGGATGGTTTAACGCCAATTTTACAGTTGCTCTCGTTACCCAATTTACCAGTGGATTCGCCCGTTTCGACCACATCCCAAGCCGTGGCGAATGTGTGCAAAGCGATTCTGAGTCAGGCGCAAGAGACCAAAGTCCTGGATGTTGCACTCAAAAAGTTGGCAGATATTGTTGCCCAATTGAAGCCATTGATTAAACATTTTACATTTCCGGGCGGAAGTGTGCTGCTCGCCGAATTGGTGTGCTGTCAACGTTTGGAGGATGGATTTGCCAATGCTGAATATACACCAATTTTGCACAATATGAGTTTTGTGCATGGCTATGTGGTGATGCTCGTCCATCTCTGTCGCAATGCGTCCAATGAGATGCGCACCGTGCTGCTCAAGCGTTGGGGTGCCAATCGAGAGACGGGCGTCCAGCTGCTCCAGCAACTTGTCCAATTGTATATATCGTTAGTGTGGGAGAGCACCATCCTATTGAATCTATGCTCCGATGAGCCCACTCAACATCCCGATCTCATTTGGGATGAGATTGCGGCACAAATGTCGGCAGCTGCTGGCACCGCTGATCCATTGACCGAAGCGGAACTCTCACGTAAATTGGAACGTGCCGCCGAATTTCGTACGAAATATACGCCAGAGGAACAGTTTCGTTACATCAAATCCCTGCTGGCGGCTAGCTCGCGTCTCGGACGTGCATTGGCTGAATTATTGGGTACGTTGGTGAAGCTATCGGTGGGTTCGCCGCAGACACGACAACGTCGCATCAACGATGTGATTAGCAACATTAATAAAGTTCCTACGCCCGAGGCACGCGAAATTGCCCGCATCCTCAGCTCAATACTGGTGAATGGTTTCAGTCATGAGAGCATTCTGCCCAAACCGGTGCCCAAATTGAAGTTAACGTTTCTCATCTGCTCGGTGGGCTTCACCGGCCCGATGCTGTTCGATGATAAACGCAGTGCATTTCATCTAATGATCTCACAATTTTGTGCCGAGAACGGTCTCAAGGCATTCTTTGAGATGTTCTATTGGGCCCTATCGCTCGATAATGTCTCGCAAAAGTTTCACTTTGATCAATGGGCACCGTTGGATGATCTAATGCAGCCGCATGAGGATGACAAGCGTGACTGCCCCGAGGGTACCGGTGAATTTCTGGATGCCTGGCTGCAATTGCTAGAGAAGATGGTGAATCCGCGTGCAATGCTCGACTCACCATACACGATGAGTCCACGTCTCAATTGCCTGCCCGATTGTGTGCCATTTGAGCCGGTCTTCTATCTCATCCATATCCATCAGTTGGCCATGCAGGCATTGCGACGCATCTGGTGTCGTCGTCCCATACCCAATTACGGTTCGAGTATGCTGGAAACGATCCTATTGATACTAAAGCATTTGATTAAGTCACATCAGATGCTGTTGGATCGCTATCATACGCGTATGAAGGAGATCAAATTTGAGAACCTGTACATACGCAGCACTGACGATGGCCTCAATGCAGAGCATATCAAGACCCTGACAGACATGGGCTTTCGTCACTATCACATCATTGAGGCGTTGCGCACCAATACCTCCCTTGAGGAGGCCACCGACTATCTGCTTAACAATCCAGAGGCGAGCGCATTATCCAATTCGTCGGGGCAGGCACAATTACAATCGTCATCAAATGTTGTTGCCGGTGGTGGAGGAGGAGGAGGCTCCGCATCCGGTTCAGAGGGCAGTAGTGGAACGAGCAGTGCTGCTGTTACTGGCGACATGGATATCGATATGGAGCCCCAGCAGCAATCGGTTAGCGATTCATCAACTCCCAATCCAAATGCTGCCATCGATTTCAATTTCAGCGTTAAATGCCCGCCAGCCGCAGGCACGGCTGCTGCTCCCGGTGCTGCTCCAGCTGCAACAGCTGGCTATGATTATAGGCAATTGAAGTTGATGCCAACGTTGATATTCGATCGTTTCTGCGATGAGGCCGTGTCGCGTGCCTTTGAATTCATGGAGGCCATACCGGATACGGTCACTTGTGCCGCGGATCTCATCGCTGTGCTCTATAGGCGGCACAATCTATTGAATCGTCAGGTGTTTGTCACCAATTTTGTGCGCAATATCATACAATGGGTGGACTTTACGCTACAGCTCTTTGATCCACCAGCTGGGGGCGCATCGGGTGCATCCAAATCCAGTCGGCTCGAGGAATGTCTAACGGGCATGACAGCCACCCGTCTATTTGTGCGGTTGAAGACATCAACACTGCTGCTCGAGGAGAACTACAGTGATTTGCATCGACCCCTCGTCGAAGCGATCACCTCACAGGATGCGATGGTATTGTTGGTCAAGCTGCTTAATTGCATGAGTCAATGGATGTTGGAGCAGTCACAAATCATCAGCAACGATGACGACGATGCTCAGCAGACACGTGCAACTGTGCCACGTTGGGTGCAGAATCTAGTCGATTTGATTGATGCCATCGATAGCATGAGCCACATCCTCCAGCGCAAAGCGAACATGCGCGCCGTTAGCAGTGACTTATGGCGTTGGTATGATTCATCCACTGGCAAATGGAATCCCTACTCCGAAGCCAATAATGAGCTAATCCGTAGCGCTTACGCTGCTGGCGAACGTTGGCTTCACATCAATATTGGACGGCAACGTTGCACGGTCAATTTCAATTGCATGACCCAGGTGAGCGAAGCATCCGGCAGTCATCGTCCTGTCTATCCGGCCCTCAAGATATGCGAAGCGATTATCCAGTTGCAAAACTTGGTACCATCATCCCACATAATGGATAGCGTTGTGAATCGCATAATGCGCACCTCGCCCGACGGCAGCGGCACCATTCAAACCGAGGAGCTGATTCCGTTGAGACAATTGATTAACTTTAATGAACCGACGACGACGACGACGACGACAACGTCGTCATCAAAGCAGCACAAGCAGCAGCAGCAACAACAACAGGAGCTGCAACAGCGGCAGCAATCAACATCATCATCATCTGGTGCTGCTGCTGCTGCAACTGCCACAGATCATGGCAATCTCTCACCGCCGACGACACGCTCCAAGTCGCGTCAAAAGAGCGCCGCTGCAGCAGCCAAGGCCAAAGCAGCAGCAGCAGCCAACAGCAACAGCAGCAACAACAACAGCAGCAGCAGTAGCAGCAGCAATAACAATAGCAGCAATAACAACAGCTACACAAACATACCGAAACGTGCCCAAAAAATTGTGCTCAACGAGGAGAATGTTGGACTGGGTAAATTTGATTGTGTGCGCATTATTATAAATATTGTGGCGCTGCTGCAGCCAACACAATTGCTCCTGCATCACGAGACAAAGTTGTCGCTGTTGCGTTTGTGTGCACGTCTCACCCGCAACTATTATAATGCCCAGGTCTTTGCACGTTGCGGCGGCGTTCAAATGCTGCTCGATTTGCAGCAATCGTGCGGCTTTATGGGCTTCCCCACCTATGCCATTATCATATTGCGTCATGTCTTGGAGGCGCCACCAGTGCTCCAAGAGGCCATGGAGCGTGTGCTGGGAATGCGGGCCGCTGGCATCGTGCCAATCGGTCATCGGGATCTCATCTATGTGCTCACCCAGGTGTCGACGGCAGTGTCACGGGATCCCAAGATTTTTGTTGCAGCCGCCAAGGAGATGCTTCGGGCCGAGCATATGATTAGTGGCATCAGCAGTAATAATCTCATCGATGATGGACGTGTCATGGTCAAATCAAAGTTTGGACAACAGCCAACGGCGGCAGCGGCAGCAGCTGCAACGACGTCGACGACGACAACAACTGGAACTGGAAATGGAACTGGAACTGGTGCTGCGAGCACAGCAGCAAAGGAAACACCGGAAACGATCGATCTGGCCATAGATGATGAGCAGGTGGAATCAGCGGTATCGGTGCTCAAGCAGCTCCTCCATGCACTCGTACAGCCCTGCATCCATTATGGCCCCAACGGTGCCGATCAACAGCAGCTGAATGCCGCCGAGCTCGTGCTGCCCGATCAGCCGCCAGGCGCAGCGGGCTCCATGAATAATCTGGACGATGAGGTAAGTGCAATATTGAAATCCTTTCTTTTGCAAACCAATTTGGACTTTTAACAAAGAAATGTTCCAAATCTTCTTCACCTCACAACCTATGTTGCCACCAACTGTCTCACTTGTTTTTTTTTTTGTTGCATTTGCAGGACTCAACGCCATCATCCGTGAAAAAGACAACAGCTGCCGCTGGCAACTCAGCAACGACATCCCAGGCAGCCAGTGGCACTGCCGATAAATATGATCCTTGTTGTTGCACCTGGCACATACCGACCAGTGCCCACAATCATCTGAAGCCGACGTTGTCGCGTGCAACGCTGCTTAAACTGCTAGCGGATGCGACGCGTGCCTATCAATCGTTGGTGCCGCGTGTACTGCTCGCCCATGTCTATACGCCGGCGGATAGTCCATTGATTTGCGATCAGAACGGCGACAACAATAACGACGGACAGCAGACATTCCTTGCCGTGCTGATGGATCGCTTTCTGCCGATCACACAGCGTCAGCATGTGCCCGAGGTGAGCACCATGGCACGTGTGCTGATCTGTTCGCTGTCCGATTGCTATCAGTTGGCTGGTGTGCAACAGCAGGTCGCCGAAGAGTTGCATGCGGCCGTTGCACGTGCTCTCGCCCATCCGGATTCGGCGGAGAAGCATACGCGTCTCCAGGTCCTGATGAGCCTATTTCCCAATCTCATTGAATCGCCCATGCTGTATGACAAGGTTCACATGCATCGCAATACCATGTACCGGGTCCTGCTGCGACAGGGTGTCATGACCTATCTGACCAAAGTGGCCCAATACAAGGATCTGTCCAATCACAACACACTCAGCACTCTGGGCGCCATTCTTCGACCCATGGAGATACTGTTGCGCTTCAATGTGCCGCCCGCAACGCTCGGCTCCAAGCGTATACTCTTCGGTGGCACCAGCTCGTCGGCCAATGGTGGTGCCAATAATGGGAATAGCAATTCCAGTTCATTGAATACAGTTAGCACTATCATCAATCGTCGCCTGTATCCACGCCTGGCCGCTATCAATGCGGCCGCCAACGCTCCGGATGGCCCCAATCCGATGGGTGGTAATGGAGAGCGTGTTCTTCGGGATATTATACGGAATGTGCTCTCGGATCGTCGTCATGCCTTTGAGTTTATCTTCAATTCGGATGAGATGGCCATCGATTCGGAGGATTCAGTGCCAGCGAGTGGTACAGCGAGTGGTGTTGGTGGTGGCACAACAGCCGGCACAGCTGGCACACCCAGCAGCAGCAGCAGCAGCAGTGCCAGCAACAATGCCTCCACGGCCACCAGCAACAATGCGACAGCTGCTGTCATCGATGTCGCCGCCGATAATGATGAACAGCATAGCAATGATGGCCCCGAATCGTCTGCTGCAGAGTTGGCGTCCCAGGCCGGCAACAATGCTGTTGCCATCCCCGGTGGTGGTGGTGGTGTTGGTAATGCTGTAGGTGCTGCCAGCAGCAATGCCACGAACACCAACACCGGCTCCACATCGTCAACAGTGCGTCCGGTTCTCAATTTCGATCAGCTCTGGGATGATTTTCTGCAATGCGAAGGACTTTTTCTCGCCTCGCGCAGCAACAGCAGCAGCGGCAATGGTAATAACGTTGGTGGTGCTGGTGGTGGAGGTGCTATTGGTGCCATTGGTGGCGGTGACTCGACGCCACAGAATGGCAGTAATGATGCAGGTGGCGGCAGTTCCGCCAGCAATTCGGCACTGCTCGGCAATAACAGTGGTGATCCACGCTTGCGCAGCAATCTAGACCTGAATGTTGAGGGTGGCGCCGGCGAAGGAGTAGCCACTGCTGTCAATGATAACAGTGCTGCTGCCTCAGCCGAGACGGCTGCCGTTGGTGGTTCGGTTCCTGGTTCGGCTGGACGTGCTCCATCGTCGCGTAATGCACGCGACATAAATGCATCGCTGTTGCGCGATGTGGTGACTACATCGGATTCCGATTCGGATGGATCAACCGAGAATGATGAGCGCAACGTTGAGGAGGAGGTGGAGGATGACGATGATGATGATGATGATGAGGTGCCAGCGGATGTCGATGAGGATGTCGATGAGCATAGCGAAACCGATGTCGATGAGGAGCGTCCACGACAATTTATTGAAGTCTTTGATCATATCTATGAACCGGAATCATCGGAAACGGCATCCAATGATGCCGATGTCGATGCCGAGGACGATGACGATGACGATGAGGAGGACGATGACGACGACGATGATGATGATGATGATGACGATGATGTCGACGATGACGTTGCACGCGCACAAAATGCCAACGATGATGTTGATCTCATCGAACAGGCCCAGGCAAATGGCTCCATTGGTGGTGGTGGCTCCTCCACTGGTGTACCTTCATCCGCAGCTGCCAATTCCAATAATCGTCCACGTCGCAGTGCCGCCATCGAACCAAACATTATCAGCGAGAATCGTCGTCGCAACGAGGAATCGGAACGTGATGCCATTGCCTATTTCTACGAACGCCTTGGCGATGGTTCACATGGTCACGGACATGGGCATGGCCACGGTCATGGTCATGGCCATGGCCACGGCCATGGACACCGACATTTGCTATCGCAGGCGCCGTCCAGTTTTCGTTTGCGCATGAATAGCTCGATTGCGCTGCCCCTTGATATTGATGTGAATGGTGGCGGCGCTTCATCCTCGTCGGCAGCAGCATCCGCAGCCGCTGGTGGAGGTCGCAGCACTTCGGTGGCCGCCGCATTGCGTTCCTCTTCCGAATCCTGGATGGCACCGGACTTTAATTTCATTGGCAGCAGCAACGCGACTGGCGGCGTTGGAGGACCAGGAGCTGGTGGGGGAGGCGGAGGAGGCGGAGGCGTTGCAAACGCATCCGATGTGAATGTCTTTTTGCCACCAGCCATGTTCCAAATGGATCGCAACTCGGCCGGTGGCGGAGGTGGTGGTGGCAATAATCAAAATATGAGCAATCTGTTGGATGATCAGCCGCCGACGGTGACAGCTGGAACAAACACTGGCGCTGGTAATGGTGCCGGTGGTGGTAACGGTGCAACTGGTGGCTCCTCCAACATGGCCAATCATCCCAACAACAACAACAATAACAACAATAATGGAGGAACCCTCTGCAACAATGGCGTGCGACGACGTCTACTCTATCTGGATCAGCAGTTCTGTGTATGCATGCCAACGCATCAGAATCCAACCGAGGAGACACAAATGGAGATGTTCACCCAGGACGGTGAGCGAATTGCGATTATATTCCGCCAGCTGCTATTTGTGATTTATGTTGTAAATAATATCCCTATTCTCTCTCTCTCTCTCTCTCTCTATCTGTAACTTTTGTAGCACTCCACTGGTGGCTGGAGGAGGCCAAAGCTCTGGACATGGAAACCCAAACGGATGCCTGTCTCTATGCGGCACATTTCCTCCTGCCGCATTTGATTAAGGAACTGAAGGTGGCCCATCAGCAGCGCAAACAGGAAGACGCCAATCGTCAGTCAACGGCGGCAACAGCAACAGCTGCCGCAACAGCTGCCGCAACAGCTGCCGCAACAGCTGCCGCAACAGCTACCGCAACAGCTGCCGCAACAGCCGCTACCAATATTAGTAGTGTTGCAGCTACAGCTGCAACAACTACTGAAATGGGACCAGCAACGGGAGCAGCCACTGATAGTGTCAATGTTAATGCAGCTGCAAATCCTATTTCTGGCATCAACGTTAGCAGCTGGCTATGGAATTCCGCAACGACGACAACCACAACAACAAGTAGCAGTAGCAGCAACGGCTCATCAAGCGCAACAGTTGCTGCTGCTGCTGCACCTGCACCTGCAACATTGGCAACGGCAACAGCAGACGTTGCAACTAGTGGCACAGCAACAACAAGGGCACAACCACCAGCAGCAGCAACCAGCAATTATATCCGCAGCTCCATACCCAGACTGATACCCTCGATGTTCGTGAATGCCTCATCTCTGGCAAATGTAGCGCCACCACCACCAATACCAGCATTTGCCACATCAAACAATGCAATTCTGCCGCCAACTGGCAGCAGCAGTGGCAACACTACCAGCAGTAACAACAACATTAGCAGCAGCAACAGTGCTCTATCGGCAGCAACAACAACAACAACAACAACAGCAGCTGGTAAGTTGTTCGAACACAGTATTGATTTTGTACCCAAACAATAGCCATGGGGGAATATATAGATATAGATATAGATTCGTGAGATATGGTTCAAGCTAGACCAACTCGGAATCACAAAATAGGCTAACCCTAAGACGCGTTCCGGGTCAAAGGGATCTAGCGGAGTTTTGTGGTAGTATTCTAGGGAAACATATTTTAACATTTTATTCTTATTTACAATCAATAGATCCTCGACGTCCGAATCGTAATCGCAATCAGGCACTCTATAACATCTATGCCGAAATCGATTTAACTAACGAGCAGGATTCACTGGAATCATCGGATGTGGCAGCATCAGGAGGAGGACTATCTCCGCCGCCACCGCTTCAGCAGGCGCCACAGCAGCAACAGCAACTGTTTCCCAGTGTTCAGCTGCATGTGCAGACGGGTCCGGCGACAACAACAACAACAGGTGTACTAGCATCGCATCCACCACGACATCATCCACCCGTGCCGCATCTACCAGCCAGTGGTCGTCCTTCGCGTCCACGCACACGCGCCGATGTCGCTGATTTATACGAGCTGCAGGTGAGCCTAACTGATTCGACTCCTCCTTATTCTGTTCCAACAGCAACAGCAGAAGTGTTAATCAAAAATAATATTTACAATTTGCAATTGCAGTTGAACGAGCAGCGTTCGAGTTCCGTGCGCCGCAACAACAACAATGCCAATCGCACAGCAGCGGTAAGTGGTGGCGGCGAAGAGACAGTAACCGGAATGGGATCCGGAGCGGGAACAGCAGTGCAGTTAAATGTGCGACCCAATAGGGATATGCTGCCACCACGACTGCAACGGATGTCGACGGGCGCCATGGAGGAACCGTGGCGTGAGTCATCCTCGTCCTCCTCATCGTCATCATCGGTGCGAGTGACAAATGCTGAATTGACGTTCCCGCTACCACCATCGCTGGAGGTGATGCCGGGCGCATTGAATTTCCCGGAACCACTGGAGCAGCTACAGTCGGGGCAGGACCTATTGCAGCTGGAACCGATCGATACCGATGAGCAGCAACAGCAGCAGCATCAGCAGCATGAACAAGATGAGGAAGAAGAAGAAGATCCAGACCAGGAGTCGGAGCACGAACTGGAACTGGATGTGGAGCAAACAGATCAGGCCGATCCTGTCATGACCAGTGCTGGTTATGCCTCGATTATGCCCACAGTGACCATATCCGAGCTGGCCGCTCAGCTGTTGGCTAGCGAGCAACAGTTACCCACTGACGAGGCACCGGAAGACCATCAACCACTGAGCACGGAAGCCGCCAACGAGGTAGTCTCCATTGTGGCTGCTGCGGCGGCCGTTGTTGCCGCCGTCGCCGCACATCCGATGCCCCTGCAGCCGGCGGCGGAAGAGATGCCACAATTGAATTTGGAGCCACAGTGCCGGGATGTTGCTGTCGAAACGGAGCCTAGCTCCGATGTGGATGACGATGAGGATGGCGATGACGACGTCTTAGCTGAAGCAGCCGGTGGTGCAGCGGATGCCATCATTGATGTGGAGGCTATTAGCTTAGATGAAAGCGGTGCTGCCGGCCTTGCAGCACAACAGGCGCCAACTCCACCACCATCGACCAGTGCCGGAGCCGGTGCCGTTGGCGGAGGAGTTGCAGTATCAGCAGCAACGACAACAGCAGCTGGTGGAGGTGGTGGTGCTACTGGCAGCAGCAGCGTAGTCACCGATATGAGTCCCGAGGTGCGCGCCGCTTTAGGTGATCTGGAGGTGCCAGAGGGCGTTGATCCATCGTTCCTAGCCGCTTTGCCCAGCGAGATGCGCGAGGAGGTGATACAGGAGCATTTGCGCATGCAACGTATTCGTCAGCGTGCCCAACAGAATGCCATACAGATTGCCCATGATTCCCTCGTCGAAGTGAATCCCGAATTTTTGGCCGCCCTGCCACCCAACATACAATCCGAGGTGCTAATGCAGCAGCGCATCGAACAGCAGAGACAGGCGGCGCAGACCGCAAATCCCGATGATCCCGTCGATACAGCGGCATTCTTTCAAAATCTGCCCGAGAATTTGCGTCAAGCGGTGAGTTCCAAAAAATATACCTAATACAGCTGCGTTCAAAATAAATGTACTATTTCTTCATAATATGAAAATTCTCTGCCGTAGCTCCTTATTTGAATCCCTTCATTCGTGGGATCATCTTCCACACCGTTTTTTATTTTACTTTACCTATTCCGTTTTGGGTTGTTTTGAAAAGCATCTATGAAAAAAAACGACTTTAAGTCTCTACAGAATCATCTATATTCATTGCACAATTGTTGAAACAATATTTTAACTATTTCTTTTTAATAGTTGTTATTAATTTTGACCGCAGCAGCAGCTGTATGTTTGTACATATCTAAATTATCGAATTATTTATATAAATCTAACGCAGATACTAACGGACATGGAGGATTCACAGATAGCCAGCTTGCCGCCCGAGCTGGCAGCCGAGGCGCAGTTCCTGCGTCGTGATTGGGAATCACGCAACGGTCCCCGCATGGACGCCCATCCACCCAGCAATGCGTTATGTATGTTTTAAACCCAATCTATCATAAAATTCAACTGATTTACCTCACCCCCTCCCACGTTTGCAGCTCGTTTCCAGACAACGCTGCAGAATTTGGATGAGGCACGCTGGCATAGCGCCATTTGGTATGATGCCAGTGGGAATGCACAGCCGCAGCATCATCAGCATACGACAATTGTGCATCATCATATTGCGCCCAGTACGGGTAAACCATTGGCCTTGCTCATGATGGAGGATGAGAATATATTGCTTGATCCGGATTCGTTGGCAACCCTGTTGCTCTTCCTCTTCGTTGAGGATCAGAAGGTGAACAGCGTTCGATTGCATCGGGTCATACGCAACCTGTGCCATCACGAACCGACACGCGATTGGATCATCAAGGCACTGATCAGCATTATACAGAAGACAAACGAGGAGAACTCCAATTTTGGGGCGGCGAACACGGGCAGCAAACCCGAATGGCTGAAATTGCGTGTGGATGCTGCCTTTGGCTATAAGAGCAACATATTCCTCATCAATCGCCTGTTTGAGGGGACCTCACGCAGCATCAACATCAATCCGCAGGCAGCTCAAATGATTGTGCGCAATTGTCTCGATTTGTTGTTTGTGCTCGCCAAACACTATCCGTTCAGTTTCTTGCCCTACAATCGGGAGCCGAAGGGACGCAACCGATTGTTATACGGTGTGCCAGTCAATGCCAATGGCATTCCGACCGCCACGGGTGGAGTGCGTTCCTCCACTGGCACAGGTGGTGATTTGCGTTCACGCTACCATCGCTATCAAATCGCCAATCGATTGCGCGGCATTCTCGACGAGCAGCAACAACAACAACAGCAGCAGCAACAGCAACATCAACAATTGCCCAAATCCCAGCCGTTGGATGAGGCACCGTCCACATCGAAAGCGGCTGCAGCCAAAGCAGCTGCCACCTCGTCCTCCTCCTCCACTTCCAACACAGCGAGCAGCAGCAAATCAAGCGTCGCGTACCAAACCAATGCACAAGACTTTTGGGATGTCGTCTTGAACATCGATCGACAGACGCCGCAACGTTTGGCCAATGTATCGGAGTTTCCGCTTACCTCACAGCCGGCCTGGAAGTGGGAGATTAACAATGCGGAATTTGTATCGTTCACCGATTCAGCGTTTGGACAGCTCTTGGAGATGTTGCCCTACAAAGTAATTTGTCGGTCGCCGCATCTAACGGATATGCTGGTCAAGCTGCTCGCCTTCCTCAGCGTCGAGCTGCCCAGGGAGGAGGAGCAATTGCCACTGCAACAGCAACAACAACAGCAACAACAACAGCAACAGCAACAACAGCAGCAACAACAACAGCAGCAGCGATCGAATGGTGGCATGTCACAACGACAGATACCAACACATATACAGATGCCAATATTGTTGCCACAACAAACGCAACAGGAACGCGAGCAACAAGAACAGCAACAACAACCACAACAGCAGACGCAGCCGCAGCAGCAGCAACAGTTGCCGCCACTTGTACCCATTAGTCAATTGTTGACGGCGCGTCGCAATGCAGCATCGTCTGCTGCTGCTGCCGCTGCTGCAGCAGCCGATGCAGCTGCTGCAACAACATCGGCGTCGCCTCCAGCAAATGTGCTGGTGCACCGAATGCCGCCGCCGCCGCCGTTGCCCAATCGGATGGCAAGTGGAGCGCAACTAATCGTTGATAACGACGACGACGATGATGAGGAGTTGGATGAGGATGAGTTGGACGATGATGATGACGACGACGACGAGGATGATGACGATGAGGAGGATGATGATGAAGACGAGGAGGTTGATGACGAAGATGAGCTACCACTCATACCAAGAGACCAAATAGTTACAGCAGATATCCCAGCGCCGCCAGCAGCAGTGTCCGGCAACGGCAACGGTGGCAGCACCGGTGGTGCTGACTATTACCAACCATCGCATCCGTTAAAGCCACGTCGCAAAATCTATTCGAAGAACTTCTCACAATTGCAACTGGTCATTGAGGTGTTGACCCATCAATGCGGCACCACCGAGGGTCTGGACAATGTGACCAAACTGATTGTTAATCTCACACAGTGTTCGCAGGCATCGAATGCGATATTCATACAGTATTTGACCGCCGCGATACTCGGCCTGGCGGAGGAAGTGCGTCAGGTCATTCAGACACTGCTCAACGAGATACGCGCCTATAATACAAACACTGCACAGCCAACATCGACACAGCAACAACAACAGCAACAACCACAGCCGCAACAGCAACAGCAGCAGCAACAGCAACCGATGGATAGCAATAAACCGAGTGGCAGCGGATGCAGCTCCGCCACTTCAAGTTCTGGTACCGGCGCCACCTTGCTAACCAATTTAACCGTCCATGAGGGCACCATGCAGGATCGCTTCACATCCGAATCGGTCATAATATCGGCGCCAAAGAATGCCAAGCCCACCTGTGAACTGCAATTGCCGTCGATGAAGAAACTAATGTCGAATTCATCCGCTCAGCCATATTTCCTGCGCACGCTCAAGATCTTCATGCAGGTGCGCAACATTTACGAGGTGCAGAATGGTCAGAATAATGATGACAGCAATGAGGATATCATTGATATCGATGGCGCTGCCTCACCACCGCTCGTCGGGGAAGCAGCATCAGTATATGCAGCAGCAGAACTTGCTTTTGCTGCGAGTTCAAATGCTCGTGGTGGTTTCAGCAGCATGGAGACGAGCGATGCCTCCGAGAGTAGCAGCAGTTGCAGCAACAGCAGCAGCTGTGCCACCAAATCTGCCGCGAAGCCAACGCTTAGTCAAATTTTATGCTTGGACGTGCTGTGGCACACGCTGAGCGAGTGTCTCGTTGCGCTCGAGGAGTCCAAGGATGAGTTCGCTGTGTTGGTGCTGCAGCCAACCGTTGAGGCCTTTTTCCTCATACACGCTTCGCATCGTGTGACGCCCAAGAAGCCGGGACGTGGAACAGCAGCCAACTCTGGTGCTGGCCACTCTGGATTGCGCGTTGCGCCACATCCGGTGGCAGCCGAACAGCAAAGTCCACAGCTGCTGCTGGATGATAACAACAGCAGCAACAGCAGCCAGCCCGCCAATTCAGGCAGCTATGAGGGTACGTCTCCATCTCCTCTTCTTCAATCGAATTGAACTACTAATAATATGACTAATGATTTACATTATATTTTGTTTTGTTTACTTTACAGATGACACCCGCATGCAGGATGGGTCGACAACGATGGGCGCTGGTGCTGGTGGTCAACCGGTGGCGCCGCTAACGGCTCACGAGGCTCAACTCAAACAGGATCGTCAAAAGTTTCTACAATTCGCCGAGAAGCATCGCACCGTGCTCAATCAGATCTTGCGTCAATCGGCATCGCATCTGTCGGATGGACCATTCGCAGTGCTGGTGGATCACACACGCATCCTAGACTTTGATGTGAAGCGTAAATACTTCCAGACCGAACTGGAGCGACTTGATGAGGGCATACGCCGAGAGGAGCATACGGTCAGTGTGCGTCGTATCACCGTCTTTGAGGACTCGTTCCGTGTCCTCTACCGTCTCGGTCCAGAGGAATGGAAGAATCGCTTCTACATTGTATTTGAGGGTAAGCGAAGTGACATTATAACCATAACTACTGATCACACCTAATCTCTCCACACTTTATGTTTTGCTTAGATGAGGAGGGCCAGGATGCTGGCGGCCTGTTGCGCGAATGGTATGTGATAATCTCTCGCGAAATCTTTAATCCGATGTATGCCTTGTTCTGCGTATCGCCGGGCGATCGCGTCACCTACATGATCAATCCGTCGAGTCATGCGAATCCTAATCATTTGAGCTATTTTAAGTTCGTTGGTCGCGTAATTGGTAAGTCAAATGACCCAAAAATGGAGATGCTAACTCTCTGGTCTCTGCCTCTGACCCTGTCTAATTCATGTCTATCTATCTATCTATATGAAACAGCCAAGGCCGTGCATGACAATAAGCTGTTGGAATGTTACTTCACACGCTCATTCTACAAACACATACTGGGCAAACAGGTGAAGCATACGGATATGGAATCACAGGATTATGAATTCTACAAAGGCCTCGACTATCTGATGAAGAACGATATATCGACGCTCGGCTATGAGTTGACCTTCTCGACGGAGGTCCAAGAGTTTGGCGTCACACAAATCCGTGATCTCAAGCCAAATGGACGCGATGTGGCCGTCACCGAGGAGAATAAATTCGAATATGTTCAGCTCGTCTGCCAGCTAAAGATGAGCGGCTCGATTCGTCAGCAGTAAGTTGTTGTGAACTTTATTATTATTAAATGGTTTGATTTTCAATTTTTTCTATTTTTTTTTACTTTTGTGCAGATTGGACGCATTCCTTGAAGGCTTCTATGATATAATTCCAAAGCATTTAATATCGATATTTAACGAACAGGAACTGGAGCTTCTGATATCCGGCTTGCCGGATATTGATATCGAAGATCTAAAAGCAAACACCGAGTACCATAAGTACACATCAAAATCGGCACAGGTACGTCGTCGTCGTCATCGTTTCCCCCTTTTAATATCGTCTATCAATATCTATATATATATATGTATATATAATATTATTTTTAATGTCTTGCTGTGCAGATTCAATGGTTTTGGCGCGCATTGCGCAGCTTCGACCAGGCGGATCGTGCGAAATTCCTACAGTTTGTCACTGGCACCTCGAAGGTACCGTTGCAGGGCTTCGGCTCCCTGGAGGGCATGAATGGCATACAAAAGTTCCAAATACATCGCGACGATCGCTCCACAGACCGCTTGCCATGCGCACATACCTGGTAATGACACACACCGAATTAATAATTAATAATCATAATATAATAATGATGAATTTCCTTCTTCAGTTTCAATCAGTTGGATCTGCCTATGTATAAGTCGTATGATAAATTGCGTAGCTGTTTGCTGAAGGCCATACATGAGTGCTCCGAGGGTTTTGGCTTTGCCTAAAAGCTGTGCCGTCCCACAAAAAAAAACCCAAAATTCCAACAACCAACACATACACACACCATACACTCACAACACGCAGCAAATTCATAACTGCACTGAAAATAATGAATACAGAACAGCCACAAGAAATGTGCGATAGCAACCACAGCGACAAACAACATAACACAGTACATATAGTTAAATAGTATATATATAAAAAAAAAATGTTGAATTAATTATTAATTTTTCGCGCGCATATAATATATAGAATATATATGTATATTTTCATAAATTTTCAAAAACAAAACGAGGGGAGTGCAAATCGGAAAAAAAAAAACAGTGAAAAAATCATCAGAAAATGGAAAAACACGGATAAGAAAGAAACATAAATAAACAAAAATAAGAATAATGGAGGGTACTATATCATCAGTCAATAACAACGTACTCAAATTGCTGTTTTCTGAATTCTATAATTTTTTGTTGGCAACCATATTTTTGAAAGAAAAATTATATTAATACAAAAAAAAAAAAATAAATTAAATATTAAATATTAAAATATTTTTATTTTCTTAAGTCAAGCATAAATTCATTTATATACATATATTAATATATGAAGCAAAGCAAAATGCATAACGTGCACATTACGCTTTGAAATTTGTTTATGTATAAAATTAAAAATAAAAGTAAAAAAGATTCTGCGAAAATGGATATGAAACAAAAATGAGGTAAATGAATGAAAGGCGAAAGGTATTTGATGTAACTATAAGTCTATGTTATGCATTTTATGTTTATCTTTTTAATGAGTAATTGTAACTTTAAAGAATTTGAGAGTTGATGAGAGATGAGTAAACTCATCGACTATATATTAATATATATATATATGTACATGTCTATATATATATATATATATATATATTTTATGTAAATGTATATATTTTATGTATATATATACATATATGTGTATGTATGTATATATATATATATATATAATAAAATAAAATTTAAAGAGCATACATACTAGTTGCACCATCAATGTCGGCGGCAGATAGGGAACTTTTTTTCGAATTCTAAATAGCCTAAGATGCCAGATTGGCGGCTTAACAATGTGTCGTGCAACTATCTGGCAGAGCTTCGCAAATTAATCGAGAGCTAAGGAGACACATATCGATGACAAATATCAACTAACAGCGTAGACTTATCGAATTAACAGAGCTGAAAATTACCAAAGATCTCTAATCAGAGTACAGCACTTCGTAAATTAATCGAGAATTAACAGGCACATCGATGACAAATAGTCAATGAACAGCATAGACTTATCGAACTAACAGAGATGCCAATTGCCAGAGATTTCCATTCAAAATGCATTATTAATCCACTAACAATAAAAATGTAAATAGAATTTATTGACAAATTAATGTAATCCATGGATGCGTACATACGAAATGAGCTAAGTGTTGACGGTGATCTGACACTGGAACAAGCGACAATGCATTCCGCCAAATTGATCGCCTGGCTCTTGGATTGCCAGGATCAGATGATGGGCCAGAAGGAGGAGCAGGATCAGCTGGTACTCAATTATCTGGATGTGGAGTGCATGTTCAAGGCGACACTGTATCTGCACGAATGCTATGCGCAGCTGGGCGATCAGCTAGTGGAAGCAGTGCTCCTCCAATCCACTCAAGCACATGCGGTTATTAGACGCTACTACGACATGGATCAGAGGGAGTGCATCCGGGCGATGTGCGCCAATATTATCAATGGTACACGCAATGGCCAAACGCTCGCCCCGCTCCTCTATCAAATGCACAAAGCGTATGCCGAACTCCAGCCAGCCTGGGATATCATCAAGGATTTGGACTGGTCCGAGTTGAGCAGGGACAAGGAAAAGGAATATAGCCGGCTGAATGTCGCTGCCATGGAGCTCAATATCGATGTGTTGCAAATGCATCAACTGGTGCGACGCATCTTTCGCCTAGCCACCGTGGAGCACATCAAAATAGCGCTGAAGCGTGCAATGACACTGATCTCCTCGGATTTGTGGCTGTATTTATTCCGGGAGAGCAAGGACAGCATTCTCTACACACGCTGTTATCTGTTGCGCCACATGATCTGTGATATACTCATCGAGGTGCAAGTGGAGATGGAGGACACTGCCTGCTCCAGTTTTGTGCACAATATTTATCAGTTTGTTGTTTTTGCCAGTAGCGGATCAAATTTGTCGCGTTTCTTTTGCTGGTTGCGCCACGTACGCTTCGCTAGCGCCTTGAGCAGCTATTTCCATGCCTATTGGCTGCAACAATTGCCTCAATTGCAGGTGGATGACATACAATGTGCACCAGAGGCGCCACTTGCATCCCTGCCGCTGGACGAGATTTTATACTTGACACATTTGCTGCTCGCGCCCAAATCACCGTGCAGAAGCAAATTTTATCAGCAGCTCCAAACACTTCCTGTGCCGCACCTGAATCGACTGATGCAACTGCTCAATAAGGTGGCCTATGTTTATAGCTAATAAAAGTAAAAAGAATTACATAACGCAAATACAAATACAGTTTTTAAAAAGCAGAAATGCAATTTTTGCTGTTTTAATTTGCACCTGTTGCATAGTCAAATAAACGCCAGATGGCGCCTAAGTGCAACCGTAAGCAAATGTTCACTTACAAAATGCAAAGTCCTATTACACATAAAAAAAGTCACCTATGCTTATAGCTAATACAAAACGAATTAAATATATAACACTATGTAGTAAATGTAAATTGCAAGTATGTAAGTAAAGTAAAATGCAATTTTTGCTGTGACACCAGATGGCGCCCTAAAATTACATCGTTCGTAATCCTATCGGATTACAATGCTAATATTTGATTTAATTGCTTTCTTTCTAATCAATTTATATTTGTTATATTTTGTTTTAATCCTTTGGCAGATATTCATGCTTATCGCTAACAATTTTCACAACTTGTTCACCCCTCTCGGCAAGTATTTGTTCGATGTTGCGCTTGCCGTTGAGATCGGTGAACCAGTTGAGATTGTCGGCAATCAGATGATGATTCTCACAGCCCTTGCAGGTGACAATAATAACGCCCTTGTTGTAGGCAATCTTTGATATGGTCTCCATATTCCGCGTCTGGCACACTTTGCATGTGTAGATCAATTGCATTTTCGTTTGTAGCTCCGCCAGTGGTATGCTCTTGCTGACCACACGATTGGCCTCATTTTGCTGAAAGGAAAGAAAAGAGGATTCGGTATATTACGGATTGAGATCCACTTATTGTTTTCTTACTTACCGCTCCTGCTTGCAGCTTGTCGCTGAAGTTGCTGCGCTGAAGGCACGTGTTGTGTGTCTTGTTGTTGTGTGGATTTGTTGATAGGGCCACCAAATGGAATGGACGCTGGGTGTGTTTGTTAGCATTGTAGATGGCTCGTGTGGCTGGCGCTAAAATGCGTTTGTACATTAATTTTAAGGTGCTCATCGTGCCTATGAGTCTTCTATAAACAATAAATATGAAATGGACAAATAATTACTGAAATATATCGATAGTATTATACAATATCATTAATTGATAGACAGTCTTACATGAATATTACCAACGGTGACTGTTAAATTAAAGTATATTGGCTTAATAAATATTGAATTTAAATTTATAAAGCATGCATGTACCTTTTATTTGTTGGTTTATTGTTTATATATATGATGCGAATGACGATTTTATAACATGCGTGACGAAATACCAAGATCGAATCGATATTTGAAACGAAAGCTATCGATAGGTGTCATTGTTTTGCAACACAGGCATATTCAGACGGTTTATTAACACTTTTCGAAAAGCATTGAAATTGTTGAAATTGTTAGCAAAAACAAATTATATAAATCCAGAACAAAAAATGGCAACACGTGTTGTGGCAACGGCAACGGTGCGCGCGGTTACAGGACGTAAATTAATAGCAACGCGGGCCGCACTGACCCTGGTAAGTGTGTGCGATGAAATACACGGCTGATGAAGTAACAGTCAAAAGCTAAAAACGGTCCTTGCCTGATCAAAATATTGTTGTTTACATTTATTGCTTGATGTCTTCTTGTTGTTTTGGTTTTTTGCAGACTCCAGCTGCGGTACAAAGAATCAAATCGCTGCTGCACGACAAGCCAGATGTAGTAAGTTTATTCTGGATACTTATGTATATGTATTTTTGTATATATGCATGTTAATTATTGGAGTTGTTCTACAGATCGGTCTCAAAGTTGGTGTTCGCCAGCGTGGCTGCAATGGACTCTCCTACACACTAAATTATGCTAGCACCAAAGGTATGAAAATCCAAATTTTGTTAAATACATTACGTGTGTGCATTAAATAATCGTACTGTGCTACTGCAGATAAACTGGACGAGGAAGTGCTGCAGGATGGTGTTAAGGTCTTCATCGATAAGAAGGCGCAACTATCTTTACTAGGTAAGGCAAAATGTTACTATAATATTATAATATAGTCGATGCTCATATCACAAGAGTTATAATAATCTACATCATTTTTTGTTGTTGTTTTATTGCAGGCACCGAAATGGACTTTGTGGAATCGAAGCTGTCCAGCGAGTTTGTCTTTAACAATCCGAACATTAAGGGCACCTGTGGATGCGGCGAATCCTTTAGCATGTAGAGAATATATCGATGCTCTACAGCACCGCACCCGCCTCGCATCAACATCTAAATTATCTTAAGTTTATGTAGAGATTACAATACTTGTTGCTGTTTTTTCTCTTATTTTTTCGTTTGTTATTTGCGAAAGGCATCTGCTCAAAAATCATTTGCTAAGGTGCTCCCCAAATAATTGTTAAAGCTACAATGGCAACTCAAGCAAATTATGCTCTCAAAGAATAAATAAATATGCTTAAGTTTGTTTTGCTGTAGTTAAATTTTAGTTGTACAATTAAATAGCGAATTGGTCGGTAAGCGAATGACTTCAACTTGACTATGTGCATGTACTTAGGTTTATATCGTTAAAATTACAAATACAACTATTGTGTGTATAAATATATTTAGTTCAAATATAAAGAATCGAAGCAAAGATCAAACTTTAAGCTAAATCAATTGTCTTTTGTTTGGAAAACTAACTTTAGATTGTAATTTTTATTCCTAATAATATTTTGATGCCCCTATGTTCACAACTCAGATTATTCCAATTACAGCTGTGTGATATATTTGTCAAGACGAAGATTGATGATTATTATTATTATTATTTAATGAAGACAAAAAACACATACGTACTTATAGGTAACTAAAACTAAAAAAAATTAATAATAATCATTAATGAGCTAAAGAAGATGGCTTTGTAAGGACTTAGCGCTGCTGCAGGCCATGGATGCCGAACTCCTCGTAATCGTAGCGCGTGTAAATGAACTCATCGAAGTTGGGACTGGTGGCGACCTCGCGTCCACCGTACCAGGCATAGCGCACCGGATCCTCGGGACAGATGAGCGACACCTCCAGGTCATCGGGCACAAGGGCGCGCAGATCTCGTTTGAGACGCGGCAGAAAGCCGGGAAACTGTGCACTACCGCCAACAATCAAGATGTTGAGCAGCAGCTCGCGATGGGCCTCCCAGGGACACGCTTGGAGCGCGTCGGCAACTGCCTCTGGTATGCCTACCTGGCTGATGCCAATGTCTGAGGGATTGAAGAGCAGCTCTGGGACTGTAAAGCGTTCATTGCACAACGGCACCATCTGTTGCTGGTCCTCATCGTAACGTGGCTGGCCGGGCATACGGATATAGCCGCGCTTTACGGTCGTAAAATCGGGCAGCACATATTCGACGGCAACTTCCTTGCGCCGCTGTTCGCTCTGATGCACACTCATCGCATCCTTGAAATCCTCGGCCACGTAGCAGACATCCTCCTTGATCTGATTGACAACATGACTCTCGTCCATCACATTCAACTGGCGATACGAGATGAGCTCCTTGAGATGATTCGTTAACGCTTTGCCACCAATATCAATTCTCCGTATCGCCTCAAGCACTCTGCGGCCCAAAACGAATGGCACAATGTGCGTGAAACTGTAGCCAACATCGATGATGATGCAGTTGAGCGTTTGCATTGTCGTCCGCTCCTCGCTGTCTGCTACATAGTTAAAGGCAGCTAAATCGGCAGCGGTCGCCTTATACATGCCACCAATCCGATATTCCTCGAACAGCATCTCGAGCATCGCCTCCTGAACGCTCTGAAAATTCATTTGCGGTTCAGTGATAACAATGGTGCGATTGTCCAGCGAGCAGCCGATGCCATCCTTGCTGAATATGTAATCCCACACGGTCTTCTGGGTGTCCCAGTTCAGCAGATATCCACGCTGAAATGCGAGGATGTAGAAAAGCGCTGAGGTGTCGCGACATTCATCGATTTGATTGCCGACAAATGCCCGTCGGCGTTCACTTTTCGCCTTCATAATGCAATTGGGCACAACTTTGGGCTCGTCCTGCGTTGCCAGTCCCACTTTGGCTGTGTAGGCACCATTGTCCAGCACAACCACAGCCATATCAGTTTGTTTATCAACTTTTCGGCAAATGTATGCGGCGGATATAAACAAAGTTAACGCCAACGTTAATGTTAACGCAATATGAGTAATGAAAAATGAGCAACGCAATTTAGAGAGTTAGCCGCACATTAACATAGTACCTTAAGTGCATCGATTACGTCACACTAGACAGCAATTGTTTGTTTTTGTGCAGATTTCATAGTTAAGTTACTGACATGTTGTCTTGTTTTCGTAAACAAACGTAAAAATATAGATGATGGAGATAGTTGCAATGGTGACTCAGATATTTGCCATTCATAACACACATTTATATGTCCAGACTGACGTCACTAAAAAAGCTAAATTATTAGCAGTTGTAATCTTATTTAATGATCAGCTGTGAACGCAAGAAAGAGCATTTGTCAAAAGTAACATACGTTAGCATAGCACAATTTTAATTAGACAAGTACGCAGAATAACCACTTTGCGTGCAAAACAAACGCATGGGGCTCGATTGCATGTACGAAACACAAAAAAAGTATCTTTGTTAATGGTAAACATTACATAACATTTAACACTCTTAACTTAATTAAAATTACTGAAAGAAAATAAAGAAATGACAATATAATAGGGCTTTAGGTTGCGCACAATGTTTGTTCAATTTGCTTGCACGATCTGTGATCAGCATACCACTCCAGAACAACAGTCGATTAGCAGATCGTTTTAGCAAGTACAGACAGTTCACTGTTAATCGTAACAGCGCGCTAACAGCAGAAAACCGCTGCTAGAAGTGCAAAACCGAATGAAGATAAAATATCCCATTTTTTTACGTTACGCGGTGTGCGGCGGCCAGGCGGCGCTTGTTTGCGCTTGTTCATCTTTTTTTTATGTTCAATATTTCGTAGCATTCAAGCGACTCGCAACGAATATCAGATGTGCGTGTGTGTGTGTGCAGTGCAGTGCAGTGCGAGGCGGTGCTAGTGTGTGCGAGTGCATGTGCGTCTGTGAGTGAGTGTGCGTAAAACGATGCCTTGTTGCCTGATTGCCTGCGAATTAGTAGTAAAAGAGCGCCAAAGGCAAAGAAAGGCTTGATCGACAGCAACAGCAACAATAACAGAACGCAAGTGCGTGTGCTGTAAAGCCAAAACAGTTGTTGCCAAAATTAGCCGGCACACTCACAGAGCACTTGTTTGAGTTTTTTCTTTCGCACACTCTCTTTTTTTTTTTTGCTTATCGCTTCCGCCAAAAAAAAGGAAAAAAAAAACAGAAAAAAATACAAGCAACAAGTCCACGCAAAAGAAGCAGCAGCAGCAGCAGCAGTGCGTACAATAAAATGTCCACTTGACAGCAGCATCCTACACCCATCCATATATATATATATATATATATATATATATATATATGTGCATGTGTATGTGTAAACAGGAAAGATGCGTAGACCGTCCGCGTTGAGTCGCAATCATTATTTTGTGATTGGTCTGCTGCTTGGCCTGGTGCTTAGTTGCTATATACCGCAGAATATTTGGGAGCTGGTGCAGCAGGAGGAATGCCCACAGGAGGCGGCCGAAAATCTACTTATCGAACGATTTGGCCAGGATTTTGAGCCCCATTTGAATTTGATCAATAAGCCGCTGGCGGCTAAAAAACCGGTAAGTCGCCTCACTCTCTCTCTCTCAAAATCGATACATATTGTGCACGTGGTCCATGCGCCAATAAGAACGGGTCAATTGCGGAGAGTGCCAAATTGAGTCCTATGAGAAACATCTACTAATGCAAACGTGAGCAACGCATATGTCGTGTGTGCATTTGTGTATGTGTGTATGTTTACTTGTATTTGTATTTGTGCACATGGCTCATTATATCAAGCAATTTATTGACCTTCTTGCTTATCGCATTCGCTTGCGTGCTTCGCCATCCCCTTTTTGGGCATAAAACATACAATACTCACATACATACATATGCGACAGCGTCAGCGTCAGCGCGGACGTCACTTTTCATTTAATTCGGCTCAATTCAATTGCTGTTATCAACGCCTTCATTAATGCGGCAAATGTTCAGCCAAGCAACAAAGAAAAACAAAAAACACACAAAACAAAAAAAAACAACAAAAAAATAACCCTAACCAGCCACTTTTGCAGTCGCTCATTTTGAAGAAAAAGCAGACAATTAACACCCGGCGCGCAGCAGCAGCAGCAACAGTTTTACGGTCATTGTGGTGTTATGCACTGTTAATGCTGCCCTCTGTAACTGCCTCCCTTGCACCCTTATGTTACACGATAGCAGTTACATTTTTGCCAATTTTAACTGTGAGCGCCAATTTCAGCATTGATTGCACAAAATTTGATCAGCAACAATGAAATGAAAAAAATAAATTAAAAGAAAAATAACATGCGATCAACAAAAATTTCACTGGCGCGCGCATATATTACATTTAAGTAAATAAACGCATTTCAATTATAAACCAGAGCTGAGCAAATAACGATAGCTGATACTTGCATTACGTATGTATTTGAATATATATATGTATATATATATATATATATATATATATATATATATATATATATATATATATATATATATATATATATATATATATTTAATATATGTATACATATATATGTACCTATGCCGGCATAAATCCGACGCAGCGAAATTTATTGAATTGAACACGAGAATACATGAAAAAATCAAACGAAAATCGATTAAACATTGTGTATATATCCAAACATGAAAACGTATATCTGTTTTTATACATTGTTACCGCGGGTTAAAGAGTACATTGGCTTTTCTTGAAGCTAAAGACGTGCAACCTCTGGAATATATCTATTTATATTCGTGGACGAGGGGCTGGAAAATCGATAACATTGATAAGTGCAAATCGATAAAACACATTTGCCACAATGTGATATCCCGCAAGCATCGACATATATGTATATATATTTCACGGTCACGCCCACATTTTCCACAGTATTCCTCAAATTTAAGATCTAGATTACGGCTGACACCATTTATTGAATTCATTTATTTTTCTTTAAATTTAATTTTAATTTTGTTTAATTTATATTTCTTTGAAAGGGTATTTGAAATTTTGTTACGTTAAAAATTTATTTATTGTATTATTACTCTTTGTTGGTTTTTGTTTTTGTTTTGTTTTATTATTTTTATAGAGTTAACAATGCAAACGTTTGCGTTTCCATTCAGCGAGCAATGCGCAAAAAAGAACAAATTTATTAAGTTAATACACATTTTTGGCACTTTTTTTTTTGGTAACTCGGTAATACCAGTAATAATAATAATGCGCAATTGCTTGCAAAAAAAAGATAATAAAGAAATAACCTTAAGCTCTTGAGATAATTTTTACCGCTTCTGCTTTCTATTTGCTAATTATGGAATCAATATAAAAAGGGCTACATATTCTAGTTTGTTCATATAACTACTTTATTTATAGTTTATTGTGTGCAAAAATACAATATAAACTCAGCTGCCTTTTTAAAAGTTTGAAGTTTGCCAGGAATAGTGGAATAATGGAATAGTATTTTCTGGTCGCATAAGTCCAAATTTACTTATACTAAATACATGTGCCACAAGAATTAATGCTCAAATTCTCTATGATTTTCAAATGTGGCACATTTTAGCTATTTAAATTTTGAATCATGGACAATAAAACGATGTCTGAAACAATAATAAAATGTAACAACCAGTGTTGTGTAATAATGCGACATTAAAATGACTTGGCAAAATAATGATTATTATTATTATTATGATTTAATGGGCCACTGTTTGTGTATGATTATTATTATTATTATTATTATTACTTTAATGTGCATGTGTGGCACGAGGGAAAGATAATGTTTAAAACTCGTTCGCACATAAAAAAAAAACGAAAAATAAAACCAACAAAAAAAAACCTAAAGCTGAGCAAAAAGTCGTTTCCCATTCACTTAATACAAGTAAACGACAATAACTTGAGTTTACTTAACGCGCTGTTGCCTAAGCACACATAAATCATACCGTATATCTATATGTACACACACTTGCGATCAAGTTTAGGTAGTAATAGTAGTACGAGATATATATAGAAAATTATTTTGAACCATGAATTCTTGTTCCACATTTATTTGAAAATTTGAATTCATCTGATTTACTCCTTCATTTATACAATGGCAATGATTTACCGTGAGAGGGGTTTTATTTCACAGTAAAATGTAAGAATGAGTCGATGAGCTTTTGCAACTCCCAAAAATTAAATCGACAATATTACGATTTGTATGATTACTTAAATCATTAATCAACACTATAAAACTGCCCAGAAATATAGGAGAGATCTGTTGCAAGTAATGGAATTGGTTATATGAAAAATACATTTTACAGTATTATTATTTTGACCTGAACTGTATGCATATACATACATATATTTCTATGTGAGTAGTGTCATCTGTGTGTGTGTGTCCACACTGACTAAGTGCTTTGCTGACACAAAAAAAAAAAGAAGAGAAAAAATGAAAAGTGAAATCACATTGTCGACTGCGCACTTTGAACCTGTGACCCCCAAAAACGAAACAGCGAGAAACTCTTAGCTCTATGCGGGTTTAATCTTTGCTTCCCCATAATCCGCAATACTCAGTGGAAATCCCATTTTCGAACCGACTTAGTCTGGAGTCAGATCTTTAATGAATTCTCTTCATTTTTTAAACACTTTAGAAAGTCAGAAATCGACTTTGAAGTTTATCGCTTTTGTACTATTATTATTATTATCTTTTTTGGACTAGTAACGATGCAGTCATAAATCAGAACTTCCTTTAATTTTTCCCTAGACAAATTTGTTTTGTAGTTTTATAAAAATTTTCGGCTTTTAATTTTTGGTTTATTTATATATATTTTTTGAATGCCACACAAAAATGTCAATTGGCTATCCATGGATAAGACTACGTCGTCTGTGCCAGATAATGCGTCAGAATTTTGCCAAATGCTGTGAAGAGAAGCTCAACGCACAGATCAATATGGAGCTAAAGGCATGCCATCAATATTTGGCCATGGTAAGCAACCAAAAATCGGCTAAATCGAAAAGATATACCCCCTCTACAATCCATCAATAGGCCTATCATTTCGATCGGGCCGATGTCAGTTCGCCGGGCATCCATGGATTCTTTTTGCAGGCCAGCGCCGAGGAGCGCCAGCATGCCGAGAAGATAATGAAGTACATGAATAAACGAGGTGGCTCCATTCTTTTGAGCAGTGTACCGGAACCGTTGCCCAAATTTACCGATGCTTTGACGGCCCTGAAGCATGCCCTCAACATGGAGCTGGAGGTGAATCAGCATCTGTTGGAGGTGCACGCATTGGCAAGCAAACAGAACGATCCGAATCTGTGCGATTTCATTGAGGCAAACTTTCTGCAGGAGCAGGTCGATGGCCAAAAGATTCTAGCCGATTTTATAAGACAGTTGGAACGGGCCCAGACAGATCTTGGGGACTATCTGTTTGACAAGTACATGATCTCGTCTGGAATGCACAGCTCCGTGGCCAAGTGAACAATTGATATAAACAATTATATATATATATACATATACATTTGTACATATAAATGTGTATATATAGAAATCTCTATTTGTGACACCTTAATTTACAGCAAGTATGACTTATCAGTGTCCCAGTGTCGTCTATAAATAAACCGACTTATCAATTAGTGAGCACCCTATGAAGTCAACCTTGTCGCGATCAGCTGATAGGTAATATATAATTAATTAATGGGAATACATCATAATTAATGTTTATATACATTAAAACTGCTTCATCAGTAATTTAATAAGGAATAAATTGAACAGAAGCTCTCTCCCAAAACTTCAGTATTTCGCTTAAGTCGAGTCTACGAATATAGAATCTGATTAATGCGAGTCTCTAACTGTTTTTAATCTTGTTTTCGAATATATATATATATTCTTATGATGATTGTTATTGAAGTTAAATTGATTAATGGCTAAATAGCTGATTGCTCAATAATTGTTTCCAACAACTCTTTCATTACGCACAGTCTGGCAACCAGTTGCGTAGCGTTGCCATCCGTTTCACATATATTCCTTATTATTGATGTAATTTCATTTTGTTTATTAACAATATTCTTATTTTTGTTATTGATTAAATTATATTCGTATGATTATTGTATTTAAGGTCGTCTTTATGTGGCGATCCTTGCTTCTCATAATTGAATCATTTTTATTTGGCAAAGTTTGCCGCTCTCAGTCTATCTCTCTATCTATAAGTAGTTAATTGATCTTCTCGCAAATTATCCGATCTTTGTCAGATTTTAGATATATATATATATAAGCTGATGCTCTTTTGATTTACAATGTTCACCCAGATGCAAGTTGTCTTTTGTTGTTGTTGTTGCTGCTGCTGCTGCCTTAATTGAAAAGCGCGTCGCATATCCGGCTTAAGGCCCACATATCTACACATAGTTTTAGATATAGGTATGCATGTGTATGAATATATATCTATATAGTAGTGCACAATGACGATCTCAATTAATTGTCATGAGCGCGAGACAGAGTCGACCCAGCGACTTTTCAACGATCCACAACAGTTACAGCTATAGCACCACCGATCTGTAACAAACACACACACACACACATATATATATATATATATATCTACATAGATATATATCTGTAGAAATGTGTAAAGCACCGCCTGCGCACGACTTTCAATTAAGATTTGTCAAATCCAATGCACAATTCACACACACTTGGCTCTTGTGCCCGATTGAAAACGAGCCGAGATTGAGATTGAGACAGCATGCAATATATATCATTCTATAAACAAGTTTCTGCTTATCTATCTGTAACACACGTACACGTATATTATATATAGCACTTGGGTGTTGCACAAAGCGATTTATAGCCTAATGTTATGCCTACTTATTTGCACTCGACTTACTCGGAATCAATTGTGCTAATTTAGCAAGTATTTTCTACGCAAAACTATGCGGAAATATATAGGAAGCTGCTCCTCTCCTTTTAGAGAAATGAGACTAGACTCTGAGACTAGTAATAATCTTGGCAGAGCTGCACCAAAAGCTATAGCTGCAGTTGTTTATCAGTTAGAGGCACAATAGATCTAAGTAGAATCATTTTAATTTTACAAAAAAATGATACGAAAGACCTCAAAAAATATTTAGCATTTGACTTGAATAAATTCCAAATAACCTAATCTTATTGTTATGTAATGTATATGATTATGATAATGTATAAATATTGACTGACTCAATGAATAGAATGAATCCTGTCCTTGTTCATTGTGCTTTTTACATTTTTCGTAAATAAATTAAAAATAAAAACATGTTGCTCGAATTACATTTCAACTCATGCAAATATTTTAGATATTTTCTATTTTTTATGGTACAATTGACTTGACTTGAGGTGTGTGATTTGATCAATCGAGAAGGCTTCGGCTAAATGATATTATTTCATTAACCCAATTACTAATGACTAATGTCGAGACACTGCCCCTGGGCTCTCGCACCCATTTCCCCGCTCCAACGAAGCTGGCATCTGGCTGAATTTATGAATGGTACCAAAACAGACAATTCACATGCAAATAAAAACAAATAAAATGTGCACACATTATCAAATTACACACTAATTTTAACTGCAAGAAATTCAATTAATTGCCATTGTATCTGCATGATTCATATGATTCACAAGTATTCAACACTCAGCCATTGAATTCATTTAGCTCTCAAATTAACAACCACATAATTGTGTAAACAATTATACATTTGGGTGAGTGTTTTGGCCAAAAGTTATCTTAAGATTAATTACATCCAATGCCAATTAGTGTGGGGTAGAATTTTAAAACTAAAACGAAACAACAAAACATAAATGTAAAAAGTTTACGTAGAATAAGAGTTTTATTGCTCTTTTTTTAAATAAAATATTTATAGTTAGTTTCTTTTCTTGATATTAGTAACTATTTTATGTAGCCAAATTAATAGCCTTGATTCTTGATACTGCGAGTCGTAATTTAACTCCAAATCGGAGCTTATAAACCGTCTAAACTTTAATTCTTTTTTGTCTGAATCATCGTCAACTACATCAATTCTTTTTTGTTAGGCTCCAGTTGGACGACAGTCATCCAATTGGAAATCCAAATCGGGCTGACAGCAAACTGCGCACAAACCAATATACATAATTCAATATCTATGTTTAATTAAATTTATGGCATATTGAAATTGGTATATTGTCGATTTTGTTGTTTTTGTTGTTATTGTTCCTATTTTTCTCTGCTGCTGTTGCTGTTGTTAACTATTCGCTTCTTCCTCGCTGATAAGGCAACTTGCTGATAACGTTTTAAACTTGGCCAAACTAACTGCCTTTACTTACTGACTAGCTAATGTTGGTGGCTACAGTTTGCAACCATCAATTGAAAAATGATCAAATATTACCAGTATTTGTATACCCTGTATACGCATTAAAGATGATGCTAAAGAGCTGGCCAAGACTGAGGCGTTTTACTACACTCAGAAAAGAAAACGCTGTTGCAATGTCGGAAAAAGTGGAATTAAGTTGACTTGGCTTGGATTGGTTAAAGACTTGGCAACAGGGTATCCCCTAGTCGCTTTCTCGCCCTGTCTCTCTCTCCATCCAGTAGTTAGTGCTTTACTTCCGTTGGCTGTTGTTACGTCACAAGGTTGTTTTTATTGTCTCTTGCTGTTATCGAGGGCCCAAAATAACGATTCCAATAATGAACGAATTGAATGTTTCACAGACACGTGTGCCACATAAAAGCAACAAATATCAATTCTTTGTGGCTTGCGGTTGGCAAGTGGCTTCGGCTCAGACATTGGTAAGAAACCATTTTATTTTTACACTCGCATATCAAGTTTATTTCATTTTATCAATGCCGGCCACCGTTGCGCGAAAATCGATACAAATCGATATCCGATAGCGATAAAAGACACCATTGTAAAGATATTGCCTTCCAATTGCTAAGTAATATAAACAGATATATTATTGAACGACTGTGAACACTTCATTAAGAGCAAACTACATTTATGTTGAACAAACTACTATCTCATTATGCGCGCCCTTGTCAAAGTTCATGCTAGCTGACATGCGCCTTATCATCGACTAGTTTTCGCAAAGTAAAGACTTACATTTTGAAGGATGGAAATTACTGATTGATTGATTAGATCGTGTTGGTTTGACAGGAGGAGCTGGTTGGTCGTAATTCATATCAAAGAGTTTTGAGTGACTTGGGGCTTTAAGGCAGCTTGAGCACTTTGTAAGGAGAGTGGGTTCGCTAAGAATTGTGCTTCTACTGCGAATTGTTTGCGTTATGTTTGAGTAAGCACCAGCTATAGATAGATTAGACTGTTTGCTGACTCATCAGCGGTACATTTCTCCAAAAATGTTTGTACTTGCTTGCCATTTATTCGGGGCACTCACAATTCAAACGAAATTGTTAGATGCCAAAGCAAATTCATTTTGTAAATCGTACGATCAATTTTTGCGTTCGATTTTGAAAATTCGCGGAATTTTCATACGTCATACATCATTTTCACATACTTCTCTCCACCTCATCCTCTCCAAAAGCAAAACAGATATAATTAGGAAAGTATTTTCATTTACCCCACCACAAAAAAAGAAGCAAGAAAATAAAAACAATATGGTAAATAAAATTTTCATATTGTACACCCTTGCAGAGAAGCAGGTATTATAATAATGTCGTGAAGTTTGCAATGCAGATGACGAAATACATATATTATCGAGTTGAGATACAGCCATATCTGTTTTCCATATCTAGTTCACATGAGTCCATTCAGTTTTAGAACTATCTTGATGAAGCTTACAGCATATATCCGTCTGTCGAAGCTGTATAACCTATAGCTGCCATAGGAACAATCGGTTAAATTTTAAGCGCTTTTATGAAAAAGCAAAAAAAAATGTCATCTACAACTTAAAAAAATATAGAAAAAATCATATTTTTGGAAATTGTTTAATGTAATATAATATTGAGAAAAATCTTGTTTTCTTACATTTCGAATTTATTTTTAAAAAGATGAAAAACCTTGGAAACTTTAGAGAGACTTTTTATGCTGAGTTAACAACATATGGACCATACCCAAATAGGGTATATAATGTTCGGTGTGGCTAAGATAACTGTTCCTGTGTTGTTTGTTCTGCAAGTCGGGCAAGTCGTTCAAATATGTTTACCTATTTTCTGTTCTCTGTTTGTGTTTAGATATTTACACAATTAATTGCGTACCTGTGGTGTCGATGTAGATGTAGATGTGGATGTGGATGTGGATGTGGCTTCAGTTTTTAGCTCGTGTGGCATAAGGTGCCCGTAATTTAAGCACAAGGTCATCTTGCTTTTGCATACGAATTTGTTGAGGATGGAGAGGGGCAGGGGAAGATTGGATTTTAATGAGTGCATTGGCCATGTCGTCGCTGGCTCGTTAGCCAGTAATAATTCAATTAATATCCCATTACAAATGTGAACACTGAGCCTGATACCCTGTATAATTCCAGCGAACATTTGATCCGTATTTTCTTGATCAACCCTTTTGCCAAATCTATAATTCTAACATCTTTATTGCTACAATCAACGAATTGGGTTTAATTGACTCCACTGATGCTATAATTGTATATATCTGTAGTATCTCTAACAGTCGATAACTTCCGATTCTTATCATATTTGTCAAAGTTACAAGCCTTAAGCATATTTACTATACTCTGTCATCGAAGGTTGAAGAGTATATTGGTTTTGTGGAAGCGATTGACTTGAACGTTGAAATATTTATTTGTCGACCAAGTTTTGACTTTGGTGGGTTACGTCAACTAAATCGATAAAATCACATTGAATTGAAAGCTAGAATCAGCAAACTTGGAATGTAGATTGCTGGGGATGTTCTTGAAAGATCGCCAATATCTATTATCTTTTGCAGTTCTTGAGCTAGAGTCACCAACATTTTAAGGCTGCATTAATGTTGAGCTTTATTCTGCAGTTGGTAACGATCATTTGCAGCGATCTCACTTGTTTTTATATCTATTTATTTAACGTGGACACAGAAGACTATTAAAGTAACAATTCAATTAAACGAATTGAAAAATAAAATGAAATATTTTAATATATATTATTATTTATTATAATTCTATCAATTGTTAGCATAAGAATGTTTTGTTTGACATTACAGGGTATATCACCGACGCTCATCTAAGGCACTTTCAGTCGGCACTAACTAGTATATTATTTTCAGCAATCAGCGCTAATTGTCGTCTGTTTCAACGCTAGCTTAAAACCGATTAGACAAATACTAACTGACAGTTAGCAGCTAACTTTGGCTAGCATTAAGCGGCACGATTGCAGTTCAAGGGTCAGCGTCAGGTGTATTTCGTATCTGACGTCAACGTTAATCAACAACAGAAAAACCATACACATTGTACAAATGTGTATTACTAAGGCAATCTTATGCAAAGGCCGTGTGTTTTACGATTCCCATAAAAAATAAACAATTAAAAGGTACGCACAATACTCGGTCATATCGTCAAATAAAATTTGAAATCATTTAACTGCCGACGATAGAAACAAACAAAAATGCGAGTATACTTTAAAGTTGCAACTAAACTAAAGATGAGATTTACATTGAAACAAAGTCCAAACCCGATTTTAGTTGTCTACTCATGAAGCTCTATAAGTTAAAGTAGTCCGTTTTTTACCTAATCGAAAATAGGTATAATGAAGTTGTTCAAAAGGGTTTGACAGGCCGTAGGAAGATATCAGACCCCATAAAGTATATATATTCTTGACTACCAAAAACAAACGAATCCATCTTTCGATTTCGATCATTCTCTTTGGCTGTCTTAAAGAAAACGCAAGTTTATTTCGTTACTTATCGATAAAAATCGATTTCCGATACAAGCATAATTTTAAAGATATATTTATCAATTGAATTCAATGTTAAATTGAAGCTCTACCATAAGCAGATAAAGTTCATTTTATAATTTGCCCATAAAATAATCGATAAAAATCAATTTCCGTTGGTAGTCACAAGTTGAAAGATACATCATCTGAAGAAACTTCAATAGGATCGGTTGACAAATACGGGAGAAATTACATCTCAGCAAGTAGCAAGTATTTTTTATGTACATCCGCACACACACACACATATATAAATGTATATAATATTTATATATTCCCACACAAATATCTGCATTTTTTCAACATATTGAATACCTAACATTAAAAGGAATTGAGGCTCAGGATCGAGCTCCTTTCGAGCTCTCTCGCTTTGTGAATTGTGTTTGTATTGCTCGAAGAATTATGAATCGAGGACAACAATAGTTGTTCATAAGTATTTTGTGCCCATTAAAATAATCTAGGCAGACAGACAAACAAACAACTGCACGTTTGGGCACTTGAAATATCCAAGCACACAAAATATGCTAGTCAATTGAAGTGGTGGGTACTCAAAGTGATGGTGATGATCATGATGATGATGATGATAAGATGATTATGTTATTCAAACTGGCACATAAAAAGTACAAGTTCTCATTCACTCGAATGCGTAAAAATGGAAGTTGGCAATCTTAAAAATTAGTCAGCGATACTGAATATCTTCGTGTATGTCTAGTTAGGTTTTCTTGGGTAAAGGGTTCAACGTGCTCCATAAAATGTTTATGATTGCTTTCGTAGGAAATGAGTTGTATATTATTCTTTTTTTTTACTGGAATACCTCTCACGAGAACATAATTCGATGAGCGGGCAATATGAGAAACTACTGCAAAATATTGGTAACTGGTGGTAACTGTAAATAAAAACTATATATACGTAAGTTAGTATATTAAAAAATATATATGATAACTGTAAATAATGAAGATTAGTTCATCACAATATCATTTATAGCTGCCATATATAAACTATCGGTTAAGCGATTGTTTCTTGAAAGAACTATTAAATTCAATAGTTATGCGTTGAATATTATGCCAAGGTATATTTACATGCCTGACTAGAGGGATATATCTTTCAAATTGTGGTGGGTTTTCTTTCCATCAGAGATTGATAATCACCTTTGGTGTCTGTTTCCTCGAAATTGATCTGTAAAGTAAACATTCCTTATGCCACAAACGAATCTGATTTGGGTCGACCTTACATTTAATTAATATAACAACTACCTTTTTAGGGATTATGTGCTTCAACTCGAACTCAGATTTCACATTTGTTTTTTTGTTTCTGTTTTTTTTTTTAATGTTTTTTTCTGGTTAGGTAAAAAATGTGATGCGACCGCGTTATTACTCATCGGAGCTGGGCATTCGGGAGAAGATATTTATCGGAGTGATGACGTCACAGGAGAACATTAACAGTTATGCGACAGCATTCAATCGCACCACCGCCCACCTGGTCAACAAGATTAAGTTCTTCATCAATGCGGACAGCGTGAAGACGAACTATCAATTGAAGAACATCGTCGGTTTCACCGATACCCGCGAGAGTCGCCGCCCCTTCTATGTGATCAAATACATAGCCGATAACTATCTGGACGATTACGATTATTTTCTGCTCGTGCCGGACAATGTGTATGTGGATGCTCGCAAGCTGAATTCGCTGCTCTATCACATGAGCATCACCTTCGATTTGTATATGGGCAGTCCACGCGCCGAATCCAAGAAAGATTATCAAAATGTCGATAATGCTGACAATGCTGCCAATCATAATGACAATGACAATGCTGCCAATGAGTCAAATGATGATAATTCGGATGGTGCTGGTGCTGCCTCGGACGGTGGTGGAGGCAGAGGACTCACAGATCGCAATTATTGCGCCTTGGAGGCGGGCATCCTGCTCAGCAGCAGTGTCATCCGCAAGATGCGCAACAATCTGGATCGATGTGTTCGCATCGGCATCACAAATGATCACAGTGTCAACATTGGACGATGTGTAAAATATGCAAGCCGTGTTGCCAGCTGCCAGGACACGTTTCAGGTGAGAAAAAAAAATACCACAAATCGAAAATGACACGATGAATTTGATTTTTAATGTGGAACTATTTGACAATGTACCAAATGCATAGCTCCTGCTGAGCAGCAGCTATAGAGAAAAATGTGTTCCGCATTCGCAGTTTGAAATTCACTCGTCTCAAGTGCAATGTTAAATTACACTAGCAATTAACAGGCAGACATAATAGGCAGCAACAACAGCAGCAATGTTTAGCAGCAGCTATTCAATGTTTGAGCAGCACTGCTGTCTGCAGCACCCAGCATGCATATACATGTATATATATATATATACATATATATATATATATGTATTTGTGTGTGTGTGCAAGTTAATTTGCCCGTTTGCTTGTCGTGTGATCTTTGATACACACGCCGTTTTATTTATTTAAACAATTTGCAGTTGACTAAAAGACGTACAACAAACACACACACATATAACGAACACCCAAAAAGAACACAAAAGCTAAAATCAGTTCATTGATACAACAAAAGTGACCCTGAAAAGAGCAGCAGCAGCAAAACAGAAAGAGGGCTAGGCTAATAAGAGAGAGCGAGAGAGAGAGAGAGAGATAGAGAAAGAGGAAGAGGGAAAAAACGAAAGCAACTTCCAAGTTTTCATTTTGTTGCAGGCATTGGTTGGGGGCAGCTACCAGCAGCAGTTGCAGTAACATCACAACAACAGCAACCACCACTTGATGGACAGTTTATTTAATTTTCAATCAACGTTCGAAGAATTTCTTGAATGCCATGAGTTGGGTGCGGGAGGGGTTAATAGGCAACATAAAATGACGTATGCTGCAGTTTGAGCTGCACTGTTGTTGAGTCGCTGTTTGTGAGCCACTGCTAAGTATGCTTGCTTTATTTGCATTGCAACTAATATTGGCCAATTAAAGCTGCTGCTTACTTCTGCACTTGCCCTTGCTCTTGCTCTTGTTCTTGCTCTATTTATAACAGCGGCAAATCTCATTTTGCACACGCAATTTAGCTAGAATTGTTTTATACATAAATCAAGATACATAGTAGGGCTAAGAACTTGACGCACGTTTTTCTCATGAATTTCATTCATTTGTTTGGGTTTTGGGTTTGTATTTATGCGGCTACTGCCAGGCACCGTTAAATGATTTATGTACATATGTATATTATATTATGTGTGCATGTATATGTGTGTGTGTGTGCGTCTGTGTGAGTGTGCGTCTGTGTGTGGAGAGTGTTCATTTCATTGGCCTTTGCTTCAATGTTAAGCAGACCTTTAAATAATGTTATAATGTATGTTCATGTATGTTGTGAGCAGGGTATTTAACAGTCGAACACTTGTCTACTTGTTGCTACTGCCAACTTCAAAAGTGCCGTTACAGCTTTTGTTCCTATGGCTTCTTGGGCGCATCTTGTATTCGCTTTTTTTCTTTTGCTGTCATTTAAATTGATTAATGTGCGCCAGCAAATTAACTAGTTGCATTTGCTGAGTGCTAAAATGGTTTATGATGCGCTGCCTTCCAGCAGAGGGAGAGACAGAGAGAGAGGGGATTGAGTCTGTTGACGTCTGTCAAACTTCAAACATAACTCGCATCTAACGAACTCTTAACATGGCAATGTTAATTTAATTATGCAGCCGCTGCTATTGCTGCTCCCCCATCCCCCCTCTCCGGCTATCCGTCCTCACCGCTCCTGGAAATGGAAATGGGAGCAGCAAAAATGCCGCCGACTGCTGGGTTTTGTTGAGTTTGGGATTTTAATGGGAGGGTAAAAGCGATTCGCATGCTCGTCGTCAATAAAGGAAGTTTATTGTTTATTGTGATCTGTCAAACACATGTTCGGACCTGAATCACGGTCTGGGTTGCAACTGCCACTGCCACGTTTTTCGTTTTTTACTTGTACATATGTTGTATGTGTGTACATTATTTCATTTTTTTTTTTTTGTGTTAGAAATGAATTTTATGGTCAATTTGACGGCGCCAAACATAAAAAAAAGAAAAAAAAATGCATTCTAATTAGTCATTTCGCTTTTTGGCATCTGATTGAACACAGGGTATGCGTCAGTATAGCTATGCCTTGAATACGAAATCGCGCCAATTTAAGGATCTCAGCATACTGGCCAAGGAGGAGGCATTTCGGAATGCGAGCACCGTTTATCCCGTGCACACACCCGAGGATTTCTATCGTCTGCATGCATATTATTCCAAGGTGAGTACTCGATTCGATTCGATTCGATTCTTTTAAGTGCTGCTAACATTGTGCTGTTAACACAGCGTGACGCTGTTAAGCGCATACTGTTAACCGTTTGCTGTTAAGAGAATTGAATTTACAACGGAAATTCAAATAGTATATTTGAATAATATATTTTTAAAAAAATATATAAATATAAAAATGATTTGATTTGATTTGGTGCAGCATCATCTGGAGCTGGTGCAACAGCGTGGCTATGCGCTCGAACAAAAATCGTATCGCATTGCGAACGGCAGCATCTCCAACAAGATACTCGAGATCCGTTGGCCCCTCGGCGTGCCGCCGCCCAGTGCGCCGGAGACACGTCACGACATGCTCACGTGGCAGCTGTTAAATCAAACACACAGTTTTCTGCCCAATGCGAATGCGGATCATGCTGTTGCCGCACTGAGTCGCATTGAGGCCCTCGACTTTGCCAAAGTGCTGGAAATAGCGCTACAGTATGCGACAGAGAAATATCCCCGGCTGCGATATCACAGCATGCACAGTGCTTATCGTAAATTTGATGCGACACGCGGCATGGACTATCAGCTGCATCTCAATCTCTACGAGAGCAACACGCCCAAGCGTCTGATCCTCAAGAGTTTCGAGGTGGTCAAACCACTCGGACGTGTCGAGGTCGTACCATCGCCGTATGTCACGGAGAGCATACGGATCGCCATCCTTGTGCCATCGTTCGAACATCAGGTGCCAGATGCTCTCGATTTTGTGGCCCAATACGAACGCATCTGTATGCACAATCAGGACAACACCTTTCTACTCCTGGTAGCAAATTCTCGAATTGTAGTTGTCGAGAAGTTCCCTTTACTTATGTTCTGTTCCCTTTTTGCTCCAGATCTTTCTGTATCGCTTGGATTCGCCCAGTAAAGGGGATGATGATCCCTTCAAGGCACTGAAGAAACTGGCCTTGGACTTATCATCCAAATACAAGACAGATGGTTCAAGGATTGCATGGGTATCTATACGTCTGCCGCAGCAATTGAGTGAGCCGGTAACTCCGGATGATTGGCTACTGCACGCCTCCATGTACGGGCCAAGGCAGTTGCTCAGCTTAGCTGTCGCGGATCTGGCGTTGCCCAAACTGGGACTCGAATCCCTGGTGCTGCTGGCCACACCAAGCATTCTCTTTCGCACCGATTTCCTCAATAGAGTGCGCATGAACACGATCCAGGGCTTCCAGGTGTATGCGCCCATCGGATTCCAGCTATATCCGTGCACCTGGGCGCAGTTCTGTAAGGATTGCGATACCTGCGACATTAGCCAGAGCAGCGGCTACTTTGATCGACATAATCACGATGTCATCGCCTTCTATAGTCGCGACTATGTTCAGGGTGAGTGAGAAACAGAGAGGGGGAGAGAGAGAGACAGGAAAAGAGAGCGAGAGAGAGTGAGATTGTAAAGGAGAGGAGAGAAAGGCAGAGTGAGGAGAAAGAGGGAAAGAGTTAGAGAGACAGGAAGGCAAACAGACACACAGAGAGATTGGGAGACAGAAAGAGAGAGAAAGAGATAAAGAGAAAGAGATAAACAGATATAGATGCTAATCAATGTGATTATAAAAGGGGTAGAGTGGTCTTGTGCACAATTATGTGACAGGTAGAGTCCAAGCGCATAATATATATATATATATATATTATACTTGATCAGCAATAAACAACTAAGTCGATATGGCCATGTCCGTCTGTCTGTCTGTCTGTCCGTCTGTCCGTCCGTCTGTATGAACACTTGGATCTCGTATCGGCGACATATTTTTCATCAACTGCCCAAGTTTCACAAAGATCGGATAAGAAACACCCAAGCTATAGTTGAAAATATATATATATTCTCCTCCTTTTTTTACTCTGCTAGTGAAATGGAAGCACTTCCACGCATGCTTACATTTTGGCAATAAAACTGTAATAATAATCGTATCAAATAGTTGATCTTACTTGATGCCAGCAATGGTTTTTTGTAATGGTTTTTCTTTGATTTTATTTGCCCCTTTTGTGTGCTTGCAGCTCGGAAATTAATGGATACGCGGGGTTTGCCCATCATGCGCAGCGATCTGGACATTGAGCATCTGCTGGAGCACAGCGCAACGGCTGGCGGCGTCGAGAGCATCCTGGACATGTTTGTCGCCGCCCAGCACACTGTACACATATTGCGCGCTGTCGAGCCCCATTTGCGCTTCGGTTTGGATGTGCGCCACCATTTGGCAAGGGGCGGAGCCATGCCCAGCACTTTGCCAGCGAAATGCGGACGGGTGCAGTGCATCCATTTGGCGTCGCGCAAACAAATCGGCGATGCCATCATTCGCTACGATGACAAAAGTATTCTGCAAAAGTAAAACAACGTTGCAGGATTATTTCATTTCGTCAGTTCCTTTCTAAAGTGTGTGTCTGTGTGTGTGTGTGTGTGTGTGTGTATGTATGTGTATGTGTGTGTATGTGTGTCTGTGTGTGTGCTTGCCTAATTTTAGACAATTTTTGTTGTTTTTTTTTTAATTTTTTTTTTTTGTAAATGCCTTGTTTTAAAGTGAAACTTTTAATGCTCAAAATGGTAGACAAGAATTGTTATATAATTAAGTGCTGAAAAGAGAATCCTGGGGGTGGAGGAGGAGGGGTCAGGGGTCAGGGGTCAGGGGACAGGGGATTGTGTGTAACTTGTAGCTGCCAAAATGCTTGCTTAAGTTTTAAGCATATTAAATTTATATATATATATCTAGACATTATATACACATTTATGGGAGGTAATTGTGTAAGTTCGTATGGAGCGTGTGTGTGTGTGTGTGTGTGAGTGCGTGTGTATAACAGTTGTATAACAGTGCATACAACAGCCATTAGCCAATATTCAGGGCCAATCCTAGCTTGTCATTAGCCGCTCTCAATTAGCCAATATACATATATAAATTATTTATTAACTTATAACTGTATTACTTATAAATTTTTTTTACAATTACCAGAATTCCTATATACTATATATGTATATATATATATATACACGATTTATATGTATATGTATATGTTTAATGCATAGCTAAGTGTTATAGATATTATATACATATAGACTTAGATATGCTTAAGTTGAAGAAGTGGCTGTTGAAGTAAACCAATCAAACGAAATGTGTATGTGAATCAAATGCCGCCTTAGCCAATGTGAATGGAATGTGGCCCTAATCTTGCCTCATCGGAAACCTTACAACTGTTATACGCGCTCCTTCTAATAATCTATGCTAGTTTACAATTTCCTATACACCTTAACTATTAAAACGACTCTTTGCAAAGTTTAATTCATATGTTACATACAAAAAAAAAAACAAAATAAAATTAAAATAAAAAGCATAGTTAACATTCATTCCTTGCTGACAAAATGTTATGTTCAATCGGTTATGTTATCTGCTGATATCAAACTGAAAGTGATGCTAACTGTTCTACAAATGCCAACTGTTATACATAAGAAAATTATGTTCAGTTCGAATAAGGAAATCTGCCCGTTAATTATTTTACTTTTTTTTATTTCGATTTGATATTTGAATAGACAGAAAACAGCGAGAATCTTGCAAATATCTTAGATGGTTCTCTTGAAGATGCATTTAAATAATTAAAAGAGTCGTTACAAGTAACAACGACAAAAAAAAGTCTTAAAAGTGAGCAGCTTATTTCAAGTACATTTCCCTTAAGAAACAAAATAATTGTTGTAATCATTGCTTTAGTTTTTTATTAGCAATGGAAATTTATTGATTGTACATAGTTAATAATCCCTTTCAAGCAAATGTGTTTCGTATAATTATTATTGTGTAGTCATAGATTTAAAAGCGCATAATATATATGTATGATTTACGTATAAGATCTATCACGAATATGCCGACTATATCATTTGTTATAACAAATTACAATATATATATATACATATATGTATGTATGTTTTTGAATAAATGTATGTTAATGTTTTCTACGCCAGCGAGCCTTATGACTCCAGCAGGAAACTAAGATCCGCCTGGGGTGCATATTCCACGGCTGAGCCATCACTGAAATCAACAGAATAAACTATGCATCTTATATATAGTACAACAGGCCACTCGCAATTGTAGATAACAGCTGTGGCAGCTGTTACATCTGTTATCTACAATTGCTTGTGGCCTGTAACGTAAAATGCGTTATCGATATCGATAACGATCGCAGCACACTTACGCCTTGAAGAGCTTGGCACAGCGATCGCCGAGCAGTGTGACCAAATTGCCTTGCACTCGGAGGCTGGTGCCCTCGCGCAGTCCGAGCACCGGCCGCGAATGATAGGCGATAAATTCCTCGATACGCTCGTCGCGTGTCTCCCCTTTGTGTTGGGTGTCCGCAGCCGTTTCGAGATAATGCGGATTGATGTTGAAGGGGACGAGCGCAAGGGCCTCAAAGCTGGTCGGCTGCTCCACGGGCATATCGTTGGTGGTGTGAATGGAGCGTGTGGCCACATTGGTGCCGGCACTGCTGCCCACATAGATCATGCCATGCTTCAACACCAGCTCACGTATTAGCTCCACAAGCTGCAATTCGTACAGTTGCTTCAGCAGCACAAACGTATTTCCGCCACCAACGAAAATCGCTTGAGCCTTGCGCAGCGCCTCCGCCGGATCGGGTTGAGTGTGCAGCCCCTCGACGGCATAGCCCCACGGCTGTAATGCAGCGCGTACTGTTGCTGTGTATTTATCATGATCACGCTGCGCATACGGAACAAAGAGCACTGTTTTCACATTTTTGCTGGGGCGGGTGAAAAATTACTTGAATATAAGTTGAAATGTATAAATTTGTATTTAAAGACTGAACTTACGCCTGGAACAATTCATCCAGTTGGTGGCGAGCGTGCTCCAGATATCCATGACCATGCAACCGAGACGAGGAGAGTAGCAACAAATTGCGAGCTGCACTCATATTTTTATTTTTGGCTCGTTGTTCTTTAAGCACTCAATGCGAATTCCCAACTGGCAGATTATCGCTTATCGCTCAAGCCAGCTGCGCGTAGATAAACAATTATGGCGGCAAATCAGCAGCAATAAATAATCACAATAAGCACCAACGATTTAACAAATGGAAAATTAGCAATATATATCGATAAGTTTGATATCGATGTTTGATAATGGATATTTTTTAATTCACAATGGAGACTCGAGCAAAATTGAAGCTTGAGCTGGAAAATAGTCGCTGCAATTGTTTTATTTTGTCCAACTTTTCAATGATCAATGAGAATAGTTTCAATATATTTGTCATCTTTTTGGTTCATTTCAAATTGTAACGACTGTTAACTGACGGAGACAAACAGTGTACAAGTGTACCAATGTACAAATGTACCAGTGTAATCAATTTAAGTAACCGTGTTTATTGTACTATTGTACCAAATGAGGCTTGCATGCGCCCTAAAAGTATGCTTGAAATATTTACATTCGCCACAACTAATTTGCCACATTGAGTTTACTGAATAGCTTGAAAGTATGCTTTAAGTTTAGTTAGGATTTAGACTTAAATCAAGACTCCTTAAAAATATCTATCGAAAATTGCAGCTTCTCAGCTATATAAAAAATAACTCTCAAATTCAGCATAAATAACTTTTCAAAAGTTGTCAACTTAGCTGATTTAATAATGGATGCCAGTACGCAATTTGTGGGAGGCAGTTATTAAATATAGTAATTTTATTCAATATGTTTCTTACTTTTTTGTTTGCAGAACTTTAGAAGTACAATGGAAACTTTTAAGATTATTTTTGCTAATGCATTGCTTAACATTGCTTAAAACATAAATAATAAATGATTGTTGTTCTCGTATATATATGTATATGTAATTGACTGCCGTGTCTTAATTCCACGCATTCCAACTATTAATTGGCACAAACACACAGACACACACACACGGCAACAAATGTTGTAGCTTGCATGAGTTGCTTAGTAATGGATTTGTATGTGCGTTTTGCATGCATTTCGTATGTGTGCATATTATTAATAAAGCTGTTTCGCTTGGAAATCGATTTGAATGAACAGTTCACGCATTTCTCTTTAATAGCTAAAATTAAAATCGTTTCAGCTTTCCAAGCAGCTTTCGTTTTTCGTTTTGTTTGCTTCATTTTACAGTGAGTTTATATTAAGGTATATGCGTATATAAGTTAATAATAAAATATATATATGTAAATCAACAAGTAATTACACAAAAATATAGTTGCATGCTTTCAACATTAATTAGCTATTTCAGGTTTTTTTTTTTTTTTTTTTTTTGTTAAACAATTTACACAATTTTATTTTGCTTGGCGTTTATTATTATTGTTATTGTTTTTTGTTGGTAATGCGCTATATATATTTTGGTAGCTAACGGCATTATTTACGTAAATAACGTGTGTGTGTGTGTGGTGTGCGTGTGTGTATCTCTTACAGTTTTACATTTTACAGCATACAGTTTGACAGCCACGAGATGATGGGCTCCAAAACTAGAGGCACAGTTTGGTTTCATTTTCATTTTAGTGTCGATAATTTGTTGAGCGCTGCAATTGTTAAAAACTCCGATGCAGGAAGAATAAATGTATATATATATATATATATATATATATATATGTGTGTGTGTGTGGGTGTGTGTGGTGTTTGTATATATATGCATGTACATATGTGTATATATACAGTGGTCACTCGCAAAGCGCTATTCCAGCAGTGATGTCCATTTCTAATTACTACATTTACTATACAACCAATTGACAAATTGAAATGATTGCTTCTCTTTTTCGGACGAATAAAATCTAGATTTAAAGTTAAATAAAATGTTAAGAATTCTCGTTATGAATTAACTGATTAAGCGATATATATATACACATATATATATATATAAATACATATATATATATATATATATATATACAAATATATATTTATACATAAATGTTATGTTGTTGATTTGATTTGATTTCAATTCATTTCAGATATACTTAAGCTAACAATTTGTAATCTTTGTCGCTGTTCTTTTTTTTTTTTTTTGATTTGGTTTGGTTTGTTGTTTCTCTTACAATACACTGAGAGATACACAGTTGAACAAACAAACAAACAAAGAAACAAACAGACACAGACAGAGACAGACAGACAGACACACATAGCAAATGCATGTAGAAGACGGCGGCAAATTTATATTTGGATCATACAAAATATGCAATCCATCCTATTGCGGCGACTGCGACTGTGGCTGCGCCTGCTCCCCCTCCGGCAGATCCAGTATCCGGGCAACGAACTCGGAGATGTCCGTGTTCCGCTGTAAATGCTCGACAATGAAGCTGTGCCGCAGCAGCTGCTCGTAATTGGGCCGCGCCGTATACTCCTTCTTCAGGCATGTCGCTATAAAGTCGTCGAACTCAACAGAGAACGAACCAGCTGGCAAACGAGGCGGATCATCCTCGACAACCTATACATAACATATATATATATATATTTTTTTTTTTTGTGCATAGCAAGTGGATATGCAATGGCTCACCTGACGCAACTGCTCGAAGGGCGTTCGCCATTTGTTGTAGGGATATTGTCCGGTCGCCATCTCAATCATACTTATGCCCAGCGACCATACATCGGAACGTATATCGTATTGGGCTGGATTACCTTGTGGATCGATCCGTTCCGGCGCCATATACGGCTTGCAGCCGGCATCTATAGTCTTTGCCACGGAGTCAACCAGATAGCCTGAGCATAACCAGATTTAACAATCAGTTTAATATGTTATCAGTTGTTCAAATAGATATCTACAAATGCATGTATTGTAATTTTACTGACTTATTTACACCTGTCTCTCTCACTCTGACTCTGACTCTCTCTCTCTTTCTATCTGACTGAAATGAATGCTAGTAATGCTTTCCATCAGGTAAAATTGAATCAATCATCTTGAAGCAAGTTAGAATACTCGAGTCGAGACAACAATATAAATAAATAGATAACAACAAAAATATATATGTAATATGAATATGAAAATATGTTTCAGTTACACATAATCTGTGTGTTTTTTAACCGATCTTAATGTCTGGCTATATATTACAGTTCAATTGCAAAGCTATATCTATAGAATTGTGATCTAAATTTGATCTGCGTATGCTAAACGTGCAAATGTATTCCAAATTTGAGGTCGATAGATCTTTTTAGTGTTTGAGACATGGCTAAATCTGGTGTTGATGCTGATCAAGAATATATGTATATATATATACACTTATGCTTCTGCCTATTGTGAATTTTAAATCTAAAATGACGTCTAGAATGGAATTATTGAATTTTTTCTGGCTGGCTGGGTGGCTGACTTCTCACCTGAGATGCCAAAGTCGCATATCTTGACCTGACCGCTGCGATTGATCAATATGTTTGATGGCTTCACATCTCGATGGATGACCTTCAGCTGGGCATGCAGATAGTGCAAGGCGCTTACCACACTCATCGCAATCTGCAACAAGGAACAAGGATATCATTATACAAATACAGATTATGTTATGATTGATGTATGAGACTGCACCTTGCCGAGCACTGTCTCCTCCATGGCCAGCTCATTTTTGAAGACCTTTGGATAGAATTTGTCCAGACTGGTGTTCATCACCTCCATGCATATCCAGACATCGCCCTCGCGATACATTGCCCCATAGAAGTGGACCGTGTAGGGGCAGTCACTGGACCGCATCGATATGTCCAGGTCCATGATTAGACGTTGCTGTTCCCGAAAATTTACGGTCATCGGTATGCGTTTCACGGCCAGCACTGTGCCCGTCTTGCGATGGCGCATCTTCTCCACGATGCCATACGCACCGCGACCCAAATCGCAAATCTTCTCCAGACTATCGGCATCGATGTCACACGTCTGATCGCCGATTCGTATGGTGGCCGTCGAGTCCAAATTACGCGGCGGTACACTGCAAAATATAAACAGAAGTAGAAGATGTAATTATTTATTAATTTATTTACTTATTTAATAACACTGGCTGGTTATTCAGCTTATAGGTGGGAGTAGGTCAGGAACATTAACATAATGTAGCAAAGAGTACAATTGAAATATATATATTAAGTTTAAGCTCTGCTTACAGATCGAAAAAAAAGTGATCTATAATGAGAAATTACATACAACAAACGGTGTAAAACAGCTCGCGATGCTTTTGCTTATTTGTTTGTTGTCTGAATACGTGAAAACTGAAGTCCACACTGTTAACTCACGGTTAACCTGTGTGGATTTTGTCAACAGCTGTTCAACGGTGTTAAATGAACAAAATGTATACATTTTTGACGGGACTATCGGCAATCTCCTCTTCCTCTTCCTAAACGCAATGCATTAGGTAAGTTGTGAATGAATAGGTTCCACAAATGAAATAAACTCAGGATTTCAAAATTAGACTTATTGAATGATTCATTAATGCTTGATTATTCTCTATACTCTATACACTTAAGGGCATATTTGAATTGCATTCAATTTGAAAAGGGTATACAGAATGCGGTTGGGAAAAATTCAGCTGTGCTGTTCTTAGTTCAATTCATCGAACCAGTTCAATATAAAAGCAAACACACACACACATGGGAAAAAAGCATACAAATAAAAAAAGTATCGCTTTTGCCCAAATTTTATAACATGCAATTGGTGTCGTGTATGTGTGCGTGTGTGTGTGCGTGTATATGCGCAACGAACAAGTGTCATAATCATAATATCATAACCCATTTTCAGCTCGCTTAACCAAAAAAAAAAAATATATATATATATAAAATGCACTTACAATGCCGGTTCCGGTTCACGCGGAATGCCAATGGGTGGGAGGCGCGGACGTGGTCGTGACATTGCCGTCGTTCAAAATCTGTCTGTGTGTGTGCGAGTGTGTGTGTAGGTGGGTGTGCGTGTGTGTGTGCGTGTTTGGCGGAATGCACTTGCACTTGTCTTCTTTTTCTTGTTGTTCTTCTCTGTTTTTGGCTTTTGCCCTCTTTTCGCTCGTGAAATGACTTGCTCCAATTTTGGCAAATTTTACTGCTTCTGTGTGGGTTTCTTTTTTTATTCTTCTTTTTTGTTTTATTGAGTCGGCGTCGGCCAGCAACAACAACAACAACGGCGACGTCGGCGACGACGGCTGCTGCTTTTTCGCTGCTATTTTTTACCACATTTGGTCAAAGCGTGCTGTGGATAATCGCCCTCTGTTGGTGCAGAGACAACATCAACAACACCAACAACAACGGGAAAAAAATGAGCCGCGTTCTGGTGTTTGTGTTGTGGCCTGTTCTTTTTTCCTTTGGTCGGTGGCACTGTTTTTCGCTTTAATTTATTGTTCTTTTTGCTTTTTTTTTCTGCTGCACCCAACACTCGCGCACACGACTCGTCCTCGTTGAAAACAATCCACAGTGGGCAAAATACAGTGTTGCCAACTCAGCCTTTTTTCTCCAGTTTGATTTACGTTTTTTAATCACATCTGAGAGTTTCTGGTATTTTCTATCGTCATATATTCGCTGATATTTGTCCTTGGGCACAATAACCTTCAAATTATTCGAACTGACTGTCAATAAATTGAAATACGCTTATTACTATTGAAACTTATTGAAATGTGATGCACAAACCAAAGAAACATATAAAAATATAATCATTTGCGGCAAATGTTGCAACATCGATATATCGATAAGAGTTGCGTTGGTAGTTTGAGGGCATTTTAGCACTTGTGGCGTATGGTCACACTGTCGTACACACTATCTTGTTGGTGGTGAAGTGTTTCACATTGTTTTATAGCTGTATATGCGAATTAGGCAGCAATAAAAGCAAAGTTGTCGTGTAATGCAAAAGTGCAAGTGCTCGCGCCAGTCAGGAAACAAACACTAGCATACGCAGCAAATAGCACACGCCTAAAAAACGAAAACAAAAACAAAACCCCGAGTGCTGAGTGAAAAGAAAAGAATTGCGAGCTGCGCTGCTGCTGTTGTTGTTGTTCTCTCATTCTTATTCGTATTCTTGTTGTTGTTGCTGTTTCTGTTCTGTTCTTCTACGTGAGTGTGTGTGTGTGTGCTGCGTGCGTTCGTGCGTGCGTGAGTTCGTTCGTGTGTCTTTGTCGCACTTGATTGCTGTTTTTATTTTTTGTTAAAATTTTTTTTTTTTTGGTGCGTGTGTGCAAGTGGAGAGTTCAAGCGTACAGAGCGCGAGAAAGAGAAATAGAGACACACACACACGCGCCAAAGTGTGTGTGTGTGTGTGTGCGCGTGCATGTGTGTGTGTATAAATACATAACGCAACGGAAGCAGAAAAAAAAATCGAATTTGCAACAACTGAAGCGAATAGACGAAGAAGAAGAAGCAGCAGCAGAAGAAGAAGAGGAAGCAGCAGCAGTATGTCCAGCACAATTGAATTTGAGACAATTGGAAGTCGGCTGCAATCGCTGGAGGTTGCGCTGCAGGCACAAAACGAGTCGCATGAACAAATCGTCTTATCGAATGCGCGCGGCGCCGTCGCCCGCGTCCGACCCACAACAATAACGGCAACAACACCACATCAACATCATCAGCATCAACATCTACATCAGCATCAACATCAACAACAACAGCAACCAAATGCTGCAGTCGCTGTTAGTGCTGCAGCAGCGACAGCAGCAGCGGCAGCAGCAGCGACGGCAGCAGCGACAGTTACAGCAGCCGCAAATGCCGCCTCTGTCGCCGCCAACGCCTCTGTCTCTGCCAACGACAACGTCGACGCCTCACCCACAAGACCGACAGTGCTGCCGGCGCCAGCGTCAAGTATCGGCGGATTTGGCCCGCCCAGAACTACGCGCCCAACACCCAATCTGCCCATAAGTAAGTAATAAACCGATAAGAAATTGACGCGTTTCGATAAATGCTAGCTAACATACATATATATATATGCATACATACATACATAAATCCATACATATGCATGTTATCGATCTTTCTGCCTTTCTCGATGATTGCATAGATAAGCGCACGCTGCGAACAAAACAAATCGACCAAAAACGAAAAAATAAACTGGGGGAGAAAACAAACAAAACAACAACAGCAATGAGAGAGAGAGAGAAAGCAGCATCAAAACATAGACTTGCCTCTTCTTGCATATGCATTGTGCGCCTGTGTGCGTATTTTTGTTTGTGTTTTTGTCTTATTCGCATTGATTCGTATTGGGTTTTGCATGAGAGTAGTTTTAGTTTATGTTTTACAAATCGAACAAAAAAGGTATTTCGCTTACGAAAATGCAATTTATTTCGTTTTTGAAACTTAAAAAAAACAAAAATGGTCTGCTGAGAGCCCAAAAATTAATTAATCTTAACGATTCCAATAATTTAATCTATATATTTCATTCACAACAATATGGAGTTCGATTTGGAAGAGGAAGAGGAGATGCGGATAAGCCGCGTCAAAATATGTCTATTTTGTTCTTTTAACACCGTCGAACAGCTGTTCACAAAATCCACACATGCTAACAATGAGTTAACAGTGTGAATTTCAGTTTTCAGATCTCCAGACAAAACAAAAAAAGGGTAATTTCACGAGCTCTTTTACACCGTTCTTTTTATATGGAGTTTAATTATAAGTAAGGATTATAAGGACACTATTTTCTTGAAGATTAAAACCATTTTTCATTCATAATTTACTTTTTCCATTTCGATGCACTTGCTGCTTATATGGTGGTATACCGATAGCCGCCGTCAAATATATCAAAGTTCAATATTTTGACACTGTTGAACAGAATCCTCATAGTTAACAGTGATTTAACATTGTGGATTTTAGTTTTGCTGTCTCCAAACCGGCCGTCAAAATTACGCTGCCTTTTTGAAATATATTTTTTTATATGAAGTTTTTTTTTACTATCGATAACTTTTTTTTGCTATGTAAAATGGGCTTGCCTTGAACTGGAGGAGGCATGTAATTGCAATTTCATGAAATTGATATGATTGGTTTCTGAGGCCCTTTATTTTACTTACCTTTTACCTTAAATATCCAATATTCCAGACCTTGAGCTGGCCTCAAAACATTTTACTTTGCTTATGGCTTTCAATATTCAAAGTAATTAAGTATTTCTAAATGGAATTCCGATCATTGCGTTCAATTCCGAAATTCCCAATAATTAGTAAATTAGCATTTATATTGGGAACGTTAATGAAACATTTTGAAACCAAAAAAAGACAACCTTAATTCTCTTGAAATTAATACAAATGCAATTCGCTTTTTGGTGGTTAAAATAAGCTTTGTTCTGGCGAAACAGAACTAATTAAAAAAAAAAACCGCCAAAATCTGCGGGATCGGGATCAGGTTGGAATCTCTAGCCAACTCTATATATATGTATGTGTGTATGTATGTATGCATGTGTGGATGTGTATGTGTGTGTATATATGTATGTGTTGTCGCTTTCATTTGGCATGTTTGCTGGAATTTTTTTCTCTTTGTATTTTTTTTGGCATTTCCGGAGTAAAGTCTTGATACGCGCTTCTTGTTTGTTTTGTTATTCGCTTTTGGTTTCACGTTTCTTCACCAGCACTCACACACACACTAACTCAAACACACGTACACACACTCTCACACTCACACTCAACACACGTATACACACACACACGCACATACAGCGGAGACTGAGGATGGCAAGGCGACGAAATTTGTGTTTTTCTGTATTCGTCTGTTTTGTTTTTGTTTTTGTATCTTTTATTATTTTTTTTTTTGTCGTTTTGCCAATTTACGCATTGTTTACAAATACACATTTTATATTTTTATGACCAGCTTGTTTGTGTGCTGTTCTTGTTTTTCTTTTTTTTAGAGTGATTGCAATAGTATTGCTGTAAGGCAATAACTTTATTTAACCTTAGCAGTAACAATAGCACCAGCCATAAAATCGGCAACAACAATGCACGCTTCCAGTTGTTTCAAGTCGGGCGTATCCGACTGCCGCATACTCTAATGCAAGTGTAATATCAGCTAATAAACTACTACTGACGACTTAATCAACCTTAAGCTTGGGCATCAACAGCTATCTAAACCTAAAATTTGTTGACTCTGCCGTAAAATAGTATGAACTATGTGGTTATCGAGTTTAATCGATAAATCCACTTAACTTATCTTATGCAAATTTTATAGTTTTCACAACATTTCTCTATCTCTCTGATAATTTCTTAACTATTACACATTTCTTCAATTTTGGCATCCGATATAACTGTGATCACTCTTGATTTGGTTAGTATTTTATTTTCTAAACTAGCTAGAATGCTCTAGTCGAGATAGATCGACTATGAGATACCCTGAAACCAGCAGTTTCTTACGTGAACTTAATGAAATGTGTTTAGTGATTCAGAAAAATATCGGTATACATATATATATATATATATATATATATTAAATTTCGATTCCTTTTTTTAAAACTAAATTTGAATTGATAACTGTCTTTGCTGTGTAATCAAAAAATGCAATAAAATAAATAGTATTGACCTTGGGGTCGATGTCCATTGCGATGCAAATCAATTTTGTGCCAGTGTGCGCGCATACATGGCATACACCCACACACACACCCACACACACACCCACACACACCCATACACACCCACTCACACACACACTCTGTTTACTTAACGGTCATTGGAGAAGAGCACTAACAAATTATTGAGTGGCAATATTTATTATTTATCTGCACATTGCTGAAACTTGAGCCTTATCAATCCACAAACATATGTACTTTTATTAATGTGTTATTAATCTCTCTCTCTCTCTCTCTCTCTCTCTCTCTCGCTCTCTCTCTCTCTCTCTCTCTCTCTCTCTCTCTCTCTCTCTCTCTCTCTCTCTCTCTCTGCTCGTATAGATGAATCCGGTACATCGGGGACATTCCGAAAACGAATGATGTTGCCACTGCCGACACAGGCACATCCCTCGGAAACGGAAACGGATAAAAAATTGAAGATGATCATGGGCCAAACGGGCAAATTGAATATCAATGGCCGGCAATATCCGACAGACATCCGTGATCTGCAGCATCTGGGCGATCTGGGCAATGGTACAAGTGGCAATGTCGTTAAAATGCTCCACTCGTCCAGCAACACAATAATCGCCGTTAAACAGATGCGACGCACCGGCAATGCTGAGGAGAACAAACGCATTTTAATGGATCTGGATGTGGTGCTGAAATCGCACGATTGTAAATACATTGTCAAATGTCTGGGCTGTTTCGTTCGTGATCCAGATGTCTGGATATGCATGGAGCTGATGTCCATGTGCTTCGACAAGCTGCTCAAACAGTCCAAGAAGCCGGTACCAGAGCCCATCCTCGGCAAAGTCACTGTGGCGGTAAGTTCACTTGTTAGATCTCAGATGTTAGATCTGTGGATGCATTGTGCCCCTCGCTCTAATAAATGAGCACGAAAGCTGTGATTGTTACCAGCTCTCAACACAGTTGTCATTTCTACTAACTGAGCCAGTCTTAGTTTGCTTACGTAAGTCATTTATCCCCAAGGATAACTGGTATAATTCGCGTAGCGTTTTTATTCTATATACAGACAATCGTCCATACATTTTTTTTTCTTGTTCTTCTGAGGTTTCTTACCTTACTCCAATTGAGTTCTGTCGAAACACTATTATTGTCTATGGTCAGCAATCTCATTGCCCGGTTGTCCTGGAACCCCCTCTTGCTCTTTCCTAGTCTTTTGAATATCTCAACACATTGCTGCACCATCCTCGAGAGAACCTTGTATATTCCCTTGTGTATTGTATTTCGAGTTGAATTCAAAGACGCCTAAGAGCAGGTTGTGAATTGGCTGCTCCAATCTTTCTTTCAAATTGAACTTCTACTTTAATTCGTAAATTTCTGTTAGTTTCACAAAGTTTCTTTCCCAAATTTTCAATTTTCTCTACCAATATTTAAATGTAGCTGTTTATTGAATAAAGTGAAGAGCGTAAGCAAATAAGAAATAAAGTCTTTAACAAGAAAAAATACGCAATCTGAGGCACGCCGAAGATTCGATACTCTTCTCGCCAGGATTCTTTTAAATGTTAGTGCGAAGTTTGAATTATTTTCTTTTGTTTTTGCACGTTTTAAGCTATTTTCACTGAATATTTCACATATGTGTAGGTATATTTATATATATATATATATATATATTATATCAGTTGACTGTCTACGCCTATCTCGTTCCCTTAACTTAAAACTGAACTTTCGACTGCTTGTTTGTATGGCAATATACAATATATTTTAGTTTTGTATAAATTAAATTGAAGCTGAAATTTGAGATTAAGCAAATAGTAATAAATTAATGTGCTTTTCTTCTATATTCAACAGACGGTCAACGCATTGTCCTATCTGAAGGACAAGCACGGCGTCATCCATCGTGATGTGAAACCCTCAAACATTTTGATCGATGAGCGCGGCAACATAAAACTTTGCGATTTTGGCATCAGCGGTCGCCTGGTGGACTCCAAGGCGAATACACGTTCCGCTGGCTGTGCAGCCTACATGGCGGTGAGTTTATTTATTTACACACACAAAACAGTAAAAAATCAATCAAATAAAATTAAATATTGGAATTAAAATTATTTAAAAAAAACCAATAAAATATATTTAAAAATAGTTAGTTAAACAAGACATTTAAAATTGAGTATCTAATGCTAGAAATAGAGGACTCTGAATTAGCATGCAATCCAAAATCTATTGTAGTCTATAATTATAATTAGTATTAGTAAAGTGCTTAAGAGAAAGTGTGCGAATTATAGCGTAGTTCTTAATGGGGAACAGAAAAAATAGAGGAGCAAAAAGTAAGAATTTCTATTGGACAGATGACAATATGTTTTGGTGAATATGGATATGGATCCTTATACCAGAATTGGACGTACAAGAGAAGTGCAAGAGCGTCTTTGTCGTGTAAGGGTCATCCATAATACCATTGACTAAGAACTGAAAGAAAGTTGTTTTGTTGACAGTGAATTCGACATGACTTAATAAACTAAAAAGCACAGTTCAACAATAAATAATCACGCAAGTTCAAATTCCAATTTATTTATTTATTTACTTATTATATTTTTGTGCAGCCGGAACGGATCGATCCGAAGAAACCAAAGTATGATATACGCGCCGATGTTTGGTCGCTGGGCATAACGCTTGTGGAATTGGCCACAGCACGCTCCCCGTACGCGGGCTGCAATACGGACTTTGAGGTGCTCACCAAGGTGCTGGACTCGGAGCCGCCATGCCTGCCCTTTGGCGAGGACTACAATTTTAGTCAGCAGTTTCGTGATTTTGTCATCAAGTGGTAACACAATTTGTTAATATTTGTATTGTTTTTGTTGTTTTACATTTTGAATATGTTTTTTTTTTTTTGTAGCCTCACCAAGAACCATCAGGATCGTCCCAAATATCCAGAGCTGCTGGCCCAGCCTTTCATCAAGATCTACGAGCAAGCCAAAGTCGATGTGCCCAGCTGGTTTCAGAATGTTGTCGACTCCGCTGCGGGCAGGCGGCTGCGCGCTAATGGTGACTCCACGCTGACGAGGTGATTACATGACTGCATTTGTTTTCTCTGTTTTTTTATTTTAAGACTTGCCTCCATACCCCACCCCACCTCATATACCCACACCCCCACCACCCCCTGACCCCTTGCCCCTTGTCCCATTGCCAGTAACCAGCCAAAACACCCAAACAACAATTTCCAAACCACATGCGAAATCCTTTTTTGTGGTCTGATGTCTGCTGTATGCGTGTGTGTTGTGTGTGTGTGCGTGTGTGCGCGCGTGTGTGTGTGTGTGAGCGTCAAAGAACACAACAAACGCTTCGTTTCTATGTATACATTTTTTTGGTTTCCGTTTCCGCTTTTGTTTCATTCCGTTACGTTGCGTTTTGATTTCTTTAGCTAACTCTGACAACAAAACAAAATTTCCTAACAGGTAGGCGAAAATAATACCAACAAAAAAGTATAAAAAATAATAATAAAAAAAACAACAACTACAACTAAAACTGTACCTAATCGTAGGGTGATTGCTAAAGTCGGTAATTATCTGTTGTGTAATGCAGAAAACATCTTAAATTAAATGCTTTTCCTTTAACGTATTCCTAAACAACGAGTTGGCATGCCTTCTTCTATTCTATTCTATTTTATTTTCCACGCTCACACAATTCCCTTACCTTTGTTTGATTTTTGTTTGTTCTTTTTTTTTCTCTTTCAATAATTTCTTTAATTCATTTTGGTTTACACATTTTGAGCACAATTCTGTTATCTATTTATTTCTACTACCATTTTGACACACTGCTAAATGCACTTCGAATGCACTCTCCTTGGGAAGTACTGACAATTGCATTCCGATTCGTTTCATTCCGATTCGTTTCATTCCGATTCGTTTCATCCCGATTCGTTTCATTCCGTTTCGTTTCTATGCGAAACACTTAAGCCTTAATTCTGGTGAGGTGTGCTCGCTATATATTTATATATTGTCAGTACTTATTGGAGCATTGTATTCGCCATACATATATTTATTTATATATTATATATATATATATATTTATATATACACTTCCAATATTTAGCAGTCCACTTTTTGACCAGGTACCACTCCCACTCTAGAGTATATCAAGTCTTATAAGTAAGCCGTAATCCCCGCTCCATTGCCCCCAATCCCCACATAAATATTACATACATCTAAAGAAAAAAAAAACGAAAAAAAATACGTAAAAAAATAATAATTTCTGAAATATGTTGCGTTTTATATTGACTATTTAATTTGTGTGTTTTTTTGATTTTCTATTTTCATCCTTTTTTTATTACCATTTTTTGTAGGTTACTTAATTCCTAATACATAATATTATTATAATGAAATGAAAAACAAAACCAGACAAACTGTAAAACCGATTAAAACCAAAATATAAAAACATAAAAAAACAAAACATTAATTATAATATCGATATTGCAAGCAATCAACTATATATAACTATATATAAATATATGTATATATATATATATATATATATATACATACACATATACATATATATATAAATATATAGCAATAATTTATATACCCTTACCATGATATGATAAACGAAACAAATACAAAAAAGTCAAGACTATAAAAACTCCTCCCACAATCAAAAGTAAAATTCAGTAAGTACGACCAAGTTTCTTATTGTTATTATTATTATTGTTATTATTATTATTATTGTTATTACTGTTATGTTTTAATGCGCATTAATTAACACATTAATTTTATATTTTATTAACATTAGCCGTTTTCTGTTTTGCTTGATAATTAGTATTATACACTGAACCCATTGAAAATTGTCTGTAAAGCTGTACAAATATCTATGTTAAAGCCAGAAAATATCTCCGATTCCATATAGTATATATATAAATTCAAATTTGAAAAATAAATTGATCGATAACTTGCTCTGTTTAACCTCAAATCGATAAGAATCGTTTGCCGATAAAAGTTTTTCAATGACAGGCAAACACTTGGGTTCAGGGTATCTCCCAGTCGAGCTCTCTCGACTAGAGCATTCTTACTTCATTTGAAATGATTAATTGTTGATGTTATTCAGTTGCATGTTGCATGTTGCTTGTGGCTCATTGTTGAACATTTTTGCATTTTGTCCTTATGTTTTTGTTAATTTCTATTGCCGAAAATACAGTTCACACATAAACGAGGTAATTTCATTATATGCTTATAAGTTTCCATACATTTGCTGCGAATATTTTTTTAATGAAATTTATATTGAATATTTTTGCGCTATGTTTTGTTGTTGTTGTTGTTGTGTGTGCTTAGCAATTGCAATTGTGTTGCTGTTGTTCTATGCCATTTCGATCCGTTTCAATGCCACCACATACACACACATATGCACACACACAGACACATATATACACACACAAACACGCAGACATACATACACAGACATACATACACACAGACACACATACAACCACATTCACATCGCTTTTGTATATATGTATGTATACACTTTAACTTTATGTCAACATATATATATATATATAACTATATAAATAAATGCTATTTAAGTGTATTTTTTTATTCTTATTCTTATTCACGTCTTTCGCTTGTGTTCCATCTTCCATCTTGTTTTCATCACTTTTTTTTTCGTTTTGTTGGTGTGTTGAGTTTCGCTTTTCACCAGTGTTGATTCAACATACCAAAAAATTGCAAAAAATTTGTGCTCTTTCGGCTTGTGCAGCGCCATCTGGCGCCCTAAAATTATACTCATGGAATTTTCTGCTTTAGGAACAGGCTGAAAAGTGGAATCTGAAGAGTGCGAAAGAGAGAGAGAGAGAAAGAGAAAGAGAGTGAGAGAGAGAGAGAGAGAGGAAGAAAGGAGGAAAAGAGAGATAGTTTTAATATAAACTTAGCGATAAATATCGTTTACTGAAACGATTGTGATGATCAATTATCGATAAAAATGATTTTTATTGTGAAAATTTAGAAAATTGTACTACTTTCATTTCGGTTAGTTCGCAATACGCATTTTTAAATTTGGAATTTTGTTAAATTTGAAATATATATGTATGTATATATATTATCTGTGATTAACTCTCTTTCCCGCTCACTCTCTTTAGTTTTGATGTTCGCTTGTTCTTTCACACACTTGTATTGCTCTCATCTTCATCGATATATTTTTGCTATATTGTAAATATTAAATTCGCTCCTTCTACACACACACACACACACACACACATCACACACACACACATCCATCACACACACACTCGCTCCCTTACTTGCGCCGCATCACACAGAAACTCCCTACATATCTACCTCTCTCTCTCTCTCTCACTCTCTCTCTAACTCTCTGTTTATCTCTTACTCTGTGTGTCTCTTTCTCTTTCGCTGCCGTACATTTTGTGTGTGTTTTTTTTTTGGCACATAACGGGCTTTGTACTTAAGTGGCAACTACTAATAACAATTATGCGTTAATTGCAGAGCAACAACAACAACAGCAGCAGCAGCAGCAACAACACCGACATCTATCCCTTTTTATGGCAAAACAACAACAGGTCAACAGCTGACAGCAAAGACAATAAAACCGACACAGATTCCAAGCTACCAGCAGCAACAGCAGCAACAACAGTTGCTGCGGGGACCGCAGTATTTCATGCAATCAGCCACACAACTACCTCAACAACAACAGCATCAGCATCAGCAACAGCAACAGCAACAGCAGCAACAACACCAACAACAACAACCAACAGCAATATCATCAGCGGCAACAACAACAACATTCAACTATTTGAGCAGCGGTGGCAGCAACAGCAGCAGCAGTGCCAGTGCCAGTCCCATCTCGCCACCGGGTGGCAGCAACAACAACATCAACAGCGACAACAACATCAATAAGCTCTATCGCAAATCGCCATTTATGCAACGCAAATTGAGTAATGGTTCGCACTACAAATACTGCGATGAGAGCCCCAAAAAGGAATCGGTTTTCAGCAGCATTGGTTTGTGCACTTTATCCCTTTCTCAACAAAAAAAACTTGTACTAACTCTCTGATCTCTATCGTGGCACAGGTCAATCGATTCTACGCAATTTGACCACATCGCCCTTCAGCCAAAAGAAACACCAGTCAATTGCGACAACCGTCACAACACCAATACACTCAAAGGCCACAACACCAATTGAAACAATGACAGCAACAGCAACAGCAACAGCAACATCACTGCCGCATAGTAAGCAACAAGCTCCGACTGAGAAGTGGCGTTTGCCAGCAGCAGCAGCAGCAGCAGCAGGAGAACCAACAACAACAACAGCAGCAGCAACAGCAAGGACAACGGATACAATGTTGCAAACGTTTTATGACACCTGTGATAATAATAAAATTGTTAATGTCGCCACTGAATTGAGCTTGCCGCTAATAACAGAGCCAACGATAGCAACGGCAACAGCAACAACATTGCAGCTGAACAATCAACAGCAGCTGCAACACCAACAGCAGCAGCAGCAGCAGCAACAGCAACAGCAACAGCAACGACTACAACCAGGCAATCAGAGTCCCATAGGTGAGCGGAGGGAGAGGGATATTGCAACCACTTTCAAACTATTAAAAAAGAGTTAAACTTTCATCGATCTGTCTCACCGATTTTCAATTTGGAATATAAGTTCTCGTATACCAAGCACAGATCAAGTTTCATTTGATATATTATGTAAATACCCCGACATAATATTGATCAACAGATTTTTCATATTGAAGAGTCTACTTTGAGCTGGTTTTATCAACTTACTATTATTATTATTATTATCCTACTAAGAAGATTGCAAAACTTGACAAAACAACTATAAAATGTTTTAAATATGATTAATGAACCATATTAATAAAACGCAATCAAATATTCAGAAGATCAACAAACAGAATTACTAAAACAGAAGCAAAATTTGCAGATAAATCCCAACAAAAATGATTCGATTATATTTTTATAATATATTAAAAAATAAAAAATACATGTTTAACCTTAAAAAATGTTAAAGTAGAATGTGAATAACATTATAATATAGCTCATAATAGAGTTCAGTTTATTGCTGTATTTAATAATAATAATTTACCACATTAACAACTATAATAATTCCCACGTATCTTTTTCACGCTTCTTGCAGTGCTGCAACGCTTTTATCATCAACAGAATCAGTTGCGCGAAAAGGAGGCTGCCGAGCGGCAACATCATCAGCAACATCATCTGCAACATCAGCAACATCAGCAACAGCAACATCAGCAACATCAGCAACAGCAACATCAGTCACATCATTATCATTATCATCAGGCGGCTGCGTCACGTCCGTCGCCCGGCACGAGCACGAATCCGTTTCACAGCAATTATGTGGCGCCTCCCACATGCGGCCCCTCCCCCTCCCACTCGAACATGGGCTCCGCTGCTTCGTCGTCGTCGCACTCGCACTCCACTTCTAGTCAATCGTCTACGCAATCGACGTGCTCTCAAATTGCAATTGCAGCACAATCAACAGCAGCAACAGCAGCAGCACCAACAGCAGCAGCAACAACAACAGCAAAAGCAGCAACATTCCCACCGCCAGCAGCTGGACACTTTGGTGTGGGCAATGCAACACAATTGCAATATCAACCGTTGCCGCTAACGCCCAACAACAACAACACACAGCAACAACATCTCCAGCAGCAGCAGCAACAATTGAGAATACTCCCTTTGGCAGCCAGCCTGCCAGAGCAGCAACAGACCAAATGCAATCGGATTACGCTCCAGCAACTGCTGGTGTTGGTGCTCCTGGTGTTCCTGGTGTTCCTGGTGCTGGAACTTCATCCGTGCTGACGGGCAGCAAGCTGAGCAAGTTGTACGCACGGCGTCAGCTGCTCGGCCAGACAACAACAGCAACAACAACAACAAGCGGTGGCAGCAGCAGTTGCAGCAGCAGCTCCAATCCAGATGCCAGGGAGCAGCTGATCTATTCCAGTAATGCCGAATCGGGTAGGTGTTGCTAATCAACTTTATCTATAATATTATGTTCTGTTCTGTTCTGTTCTGTTCTGCTTGGTGGATACCCTTGCAGAGAAAGCAGCATCCCTAAATATAACAGTTCAATAACAATACCTGAACTATTCTGGATTAGCCTATGCAAACCTGAGCTCAATATTGATATAGCTTTGCACAAATTGGAGCAAAATCGGTTCAGTTTTTGCACGAATTAATTTTGTTTATATAGCCAATCCTCTGATTTACTACATATATATATCCATTAACTATATATATATATATATATTCCTGATAAGCATCACTAGCCGGTAGTCAATCCGTCTGTTCGCATTTTGTATACCTATTTTTTTTTAACAAGTTGGATTCAATTTCCCGTTGAAACTTGGCAAATATTTGTCTTCTGACTTCGGTCCACGACGTCCGATCGGATTGGACTACTATATCATATAGCTACCATAGGAACAATAAAATAACAAATATTTAAAGGGAATAAGAAAAAATTAAAAAAAGTAAAGTAAAACATGGAATAAAAAATTATGATAAAATCAATAAAATCGTGAAAGAGAATAACCTTTGTTAATATTCGGCTTTGTTTGCTGCAAGGGTATTCAAACTTCGGCGTGCCGCAGATCGCATTTGGTTTTTCGTATTCAATTTGATTTTTGCTATTGCATTTTTTGCATTTGCGTACGCTTTTTGTGGCTCTCGACTAATTCTTAGCATATTGTGCTTGTGCTCTCTTCTTTTTTATTTTCCGTTTCGTGTGCTATTTTTTTCTCTTCTTCTTTGTGTACACACACACTGCACACACACACACCACACACACACACACACCACACACACACACACACCACACACCACACACACACGCATTCACACACATTCACACACTCAAACCCACGCACGCACGCTCGCTCGCTTGCTCGCTCGCACCATATTGTATTGCACTGCATCAATCACTCAATCATCATCAATCAATCAGGCTGGTTCCATACACTCGCTGGCGCGATGAAGCGACAATTTGCGACCTATGTTAAAACCCAATTGAATTCCACAGCGACGATGACGTCCCCAGTCTCAAATGGCATTAATGAGCAGCTAAATCTTAACCTCAATCTCAATCTAAATCTGGAAACGGCGCTGGCGCCTCAACCACAACCACAACCACAACCGCAACAACAACCACAACAGCAGCAACAACAACAACAACAACCAGCACCGCCAGCTTATCGTAGCATTAGTCTTAACAATGGAAGCAGCACAGGGAAATCATATTATTATCGGACACTCTCCGCTGCCAGCAGCAGCAGCAGTCATAGCTACAATACCAGCCAAAGCACCTCACCGACCACAGAGCCAATAGCGGGCAGTGGTGTTCCAGGCGGTGCTGCAGCTGGTCACGGTGCTGTCACCAGCGGCTTTTTGCGTCGCTATGCAAGCAGTGGTGGTGTTGGTGTTGCTGGTGGAGGAGGAGGAGGAGGAGGAGGAGGAATTGGTAGCGGGGGCAGCAATAGCACACCACCCAGTCCGCATCTGCTTGCGGGTCTGGATCGTCGACATCGAAGTCCGGATCCGCCGCCGCGCTACAATCGCGGACAATCGCCGCTGCTGCTGCGCAAGAATCTGCTCGAACTGAGCGGACAAGCGTCGGGCTCACCGATGCTCCAGCGACGGTGAGTTTAATATGGATTATGAATTACAGCTAGCAGTTGGTTGTACCTATTCATATCATATCTCTAAGGGAAATTGCAAGTTATTTAATTATGTAGTTTGAGATGTGCACAAAAAATGGCATAGAAAAGTGTAAACGCTCAAAGACATCGCGACTGGGTGAAACACGGGAAACAGTTGTCTATTCGAGAACATATATACCAAATTTGTAGTCTCGGTTTTTGAAGCTGATTAAGAATATATATTTAATTTTTGGTCTCCTCCCACCTTGAGAGGAGAAGATTAGAATTCCCTGGTTCTCATTGCCGTTCAAACTTATCAGAACCCTCCGACTTGTAGCCGACAAGGCAACTAGCTATATTCACCCAATTTACGGACTGGATACAGTGCCTCATATCTGCCACTTGGCGCAGGACTGGGTGTAATATTAATTGGGCTTAAGTCAATTGCCAAATATGGTTAAAGTGTATCGACGGGGCTTACTAACCCCACCTGAAAGACCTCCTAACCTAACCCAACCCAGGATGTGGTCTGACATGCTTCCTTCTGCCTGCACAATTTCATTCGGCTCGACTTTCTGGCATTTTTAGTGGGTTGCATTTCAAGTGTCGCCATTGAAGATGAGAGAATTTATTTGTTATTGTTATTAATCTATTTGTCCATTTTGCCGTTTACAGTTATGTGTCAGCATCGCCGCCGTTGCCGCCGCCACGTCGTGGATCGGAGAGTGTGCCCGGTTCCCCGCAGCACTTTCGCACCCGCATCCATTACACTCCCGAGCCGCAGAGACGCATCTATCGGACAATAGATCAATGAGTAGCGCTGCAAATTATGGTCATGTGATGTTGGTATGGCTTCGATGATGCTGCCCCCGATGAGGCAGCACTCGACTTGTGATGCCACAGATGCCGACCAACAGCCAACAACAACAACAACAAGAAACAACAACAACAGCAAACGAAAGTGTTCAAAAGTCTTATAACGTATAAGTTAGAGTCGTAGCTAGGTCTTGCGTCTTCTAAACATAATTGAAACAGATCACAAAATGTGCCCCGTTTTCTGTGTATTTTTTTTGTTTTTTGTATTAGTTCATGTGTGTGTGTGTGTGTTTGTGTATGTGTTTGTGTATGTGTGTGTGTGCCTATGTATATAAAATTGTTATTCAATAAAAAAGAGATAAACAAAACTAGGACAACAATCAAGTTAAAAATTTGCAACTGCATTAAAGCCATAACTAGTTGATGTATATATAAACATATATATATATAATCAAGTGAACGATCTAATAGCCAAAATCATAACAATTATTAAACACACATATATACATATATATATATATATATATATGTTATTTGATAGATAACACCAACTTTTTTTTTACCAGACATCGCATATAGTCGATAATATTGCAATAGTTGAATTTTTCTCACTTTGTTTATAATTTTGTTTTGTTTTCTGGCCAACAACTATATATATGATGTAAAAATCGCAGAACATTAATTTACAAACAAAATATATAAACAATTTAATCAGATGAAACGTAAAAGCAATTTGAATCAGTCTGCCAAATGTAAGCTGAACGCCTTTTCATATCCATAACATATATATGATATATATACACACATCTATATATATATATATATATATCTATATATATATATGTTTAATTTATTATACTATTGTAATGTATAATTATTTGGTTTTGTTATAAATAGAAACAAGTTCCTTACAACAAATACAAATACAAATACCCAAACAACACTAAAAACTTTAAATGACCAGTTATGTGAATGCATCTGTGTGTGTGTGTGTATCTATGTGTGTGTGTGTCTGTGTGTGTCTTCGTGCAGCTTAGCGACCTCAATGTTTTGTTCCTGTGCGTGCATAACAAATTTAACGAGTAAATTATTTAATTATGTATACCCAAAAGCAAAACAAAACAAAACGAAATGAAGCAAAACTTGTACTACAAATATATAAAATTGTATATAAAAGAAACCATGTACATGTATGTATATACATGTATGTATATTTATATGTATGTGTAGCGTGCAAAAAAGGGTATGTTGCATTTGCTGTTTGTAAATTAAAACAAAAACAAAAACAACCAATTTAATTTGTAATTTTTTCTGTTTGCTCTTTGTTGTTAATGTAGTAATCAAAACTTTAAAAGGAAAATTTAAAACAAAAAAAAAACATTTATTTGTATGTTAATTTATTGAAAACGGAAAAAAGCAACAAGTATAAAAATTAATAATTAAATGATCCATTTCGACTGATTTATGTGTTAAAGTTTAAGCTTTGGACTATATACTTATGTGTGTATATATATGTATATGGTATAAATATGCATCAGTCTGTACTTCCACTTTTAGTTCTACCATATACATATGTATATATATATATATACTACATATACCACATATATACGTGTGTATGTGTATTAATATTGTAAAAATTATATAAATGAGCGTTGCGAGCATTAAATAAAATGAAATCAACAAAACAAATGTAAACTCTTATGAATACCAATAATAATTATAATAAATATAATAATTATAATGCATAATTCAACAAATTCAATAAAATATAAAAATTGATCTAAAAACCCTCAATACAAAAAAAATGAATTGCGTTTGATTTATTTTTGGTTCGACAATTAAATTAGATAATTTGGTTAAGTCTGATTAACGATTAACTTACGATTGATCCATTTAGTCATATGAAATTTGATGCCCATTGAAATTAAAAGCCCACTTTTATTTGCAGTTTGGTTCCATTACAAATTGTTTTACTCTAAACTAATGCAAGTCTTATTTAAATTTCGATCGCTTCTGAAAATCCAATGAATTGAAAACCGAATTTGATTTTTGCTTCAAATGTTTTATTTTAAATATATCGCCTTCCATAAGTCGTTTACAATTGTTTATATCCATCATATCATATAGCCTTAAATGAAATAAAAACAAATTCGAATTTTGTACACGCCAAAAATATTTGCCGAAAATTGCAATAAGAACCAACTAATATAACCATTTTAAATAATAATTATATAAACATATATATATATATATATATATATATATATATATATATATATATATATATATGAATATATATGAATGTAATGTTTAGATTTAATGATCCAATTATTGGGCTATATGAGCTGTGGCCAACTTGGAATTATCGCGAATAAATATGTATATAAGTATATTGTATATAGTATAACACATACATAAAAAATACACACAAGTAATACATAGATATATAATTGGATCAGTTTAGATGCTGTCTTATCGTGTATAGAATATATATGTATGTGTGTATATATATGTGTATACTTAGTTTCAAACATAGTGGCCCAGGGACAATACATATATTTTCTTTTATGCGGTTGGGCCCAATCCAACCCGGACCCCGAACCACTCACAATCGGCCATATTGTTATTGTTATGTATCGCATGTATATAGTATATTGTTGTTGTATAAGTTATGTAAAATCGTCTTGAGGTTTTTATTTATTTTTTTTAATTATATTTTTTTATATATATTTTTTTTTGTTGTGTATTCCGATTCGGTAATTACAACATTCAATTTAGTTAGTTTAATTAATTTCATTTCTGCATGTTTTAAGATTGATTTTTGTTCGGTTTTCGATTTTGCAATATTTTGTGGCTATTGTATTGTAAGTATAATGAGTAGATGATCTCAAAAAGAGTCACACGGCATTTAGTAAAACACTGAGATTTTTTTTTTTTGGTTTTTTTTTGTTTTTAATACTTTTTTCCATCAAAAATTCGTCTACTGCATGTCCTGTCTGCTTCTGTTGCTAATTTATGTATTTTAATATCGACGTCGAACATTCCCAAATGGAAAATTTTCTGGCTGACTGTTGAGTATATGAAAAGTTTTGGTTGATTATTGTTGTCTCAATTTTGTTTATACTTGGTGGTGTCGATAATATCTCCAGAAATGCATTTTACACATCGTAACAAAGTTCGAATACCCTCTTCAAAAATATAGTACAAAGATATTTAAATTGTCATTATATCATTGTAGAGGTTATTATAAATATATAAATATCACGATATTTGAAACACATTAAAGAATATTTTTGATTAGTCATCAATTGAGTATAGCTATTTGATTTTCATTCAATTTTGTGCAAGTTTGTCTTGCAAATCTCAGGAATAAACTCTATTATGAATGGGGAACAAAATCAAATCTTGGAATTTTGACTAGACTTAATCTTAAGTAAATAAAATAACATTTTTTTTTTTATTTATAAAATGTATGTAGATACAACAGGAAATCGATGGGTAATGCATTCAAATTTCTATTTACGCAATTCTCTAGAGATTTGCAAAACCAAATGTAATTAGATAAAAGTTCGACTTTATATGTTTTGCATACTCCTTAAGCTTTTGATAGAAAGGGCATGCCGATCTTCGTCAATTCCGAAGTAATTGTTGTTTGACATCCAGAGTTAATACAGTATGGGATTAAATCTTTAAGTTTTTGGTTGTTTTGACACAGCAAGGTACAAACACTTAGAAACACTTGTTACAATTATGCAAAATATTGTATATTGTTGTATTTAGTATGTTTTTGTTTGTAAATATTTCCATCAATAGCTAATGTACTGAATGTACTTAAGTATGCTTTCAGTAACTATTTCCTGGTTTTTTCTTTTTTTTTTAACATCGCAGGGATTTATTTTCCCCTTTCAAATAGCTATTTTGTAAATATGTTTTCCGATTGCATTTGGCTTGAAAATGTTGAACAGGTTTTCTATGACGCCCAAGTTAGCTGTTTAATCTTATGTTCTATTTCACATGAATTTACTATATCATATTTTATTATTCAAATTACCATACTGCTAGTGCAACAGTTCCATATCCCAAGTTCTTTACCACCATGTACTATTTTCAATCATTAATTTTTCTATGTGTTTCCAAAAGTTGCTTCAAAACAGAAAAAAGTTCCATTTATCATGTAGCCTAATCAAAGTTAAAAGTTATATTTTCATTAAGTACATTTTCAACTGTTGCAAAAGCTTGGTTAAGAAAAAAAGTGTCTATTTATCTGTTCCATTTTGCAATGTTTTTTTTTATTTAAATATAGTTTCAACTGTTTTATTTGCTATGCCTTCCAGCTCAACTGTTTTGATTTTGTTTTTATATGGATTACTTGTATTTAAATAGCTGTAATTTCCAGTGTTGACTAATCCACCTGTTGTCATTCCTATTTCTTTGTGGCTCCGTTCTCAAATTTCTCACACTGTATTTTTGGGTTGTTCGATTTGTTTTTCTTATTTTAAGTGGTATTTTAAGTATTTCTTAACATAATTCTGATTTATTTCAATTTAAGTATAGTTGTTCACCTGTTGTAAATTGCATGTGTGTGTTCCATGTTTCTTCAACTGTTCCATATCTATTCTTCTCTAGTTCCATTCCATTGTTTTTGATCTTGTTGTTGTTTTTGTTTTTGTTTTTGTAATAACTGGTATATTGTGGTTAATCTATTTCATAAGTTTAATTTCCCAGTTTTGACTAGTTCACCTGTTTTTATTCACGATTTTAATTGGTTTGATTAAATATTACATTCACTTATTATATTGACTATTTGATTTTCCATTAATTCAACATTTCGCACACTCAAAGCTGAATTTTTTTTGATTTTTTTTAATGCTGCGTATTTTATTGTGTATTGACTTATGGATAAGTGTTTTTAAGCATATGCTCAGCGCTGTACTGGTTATATATATATATATATATATATATATATATATATATATATATATATATATATATATATATGGATAATAGGAGCACATATTTATATGTATACATATACTATGTAAATGTTCTGAAGTTTGACATTTATTGTTTTTTTTCTTCTTCTAATTTTGTTTGAAATTTTGATCCGTGTTTTTTGAAACCCTTTTGAAAATGCTGCTGTTTTCGTTACGTTTTTGCTATTTATTATTTGTTCTCAGAATTAACTTTTATAGATCGTACACATATTCATATACAGACACGCATACGTACGTATATTTATAATGTAATGTAGTTTAAATTTACTACTACAACTATTTCTATTGTTATTACAACACACAAGTTGTGTTGAATTCCAAGTTTGCCAGAAACTGAACTCACTGCATGTGAATTGGCTACCATTGGGTAGAGCTCGCATACTTCCGTTGAACATTCTTTGGGGGCCAAGTTATCGTTATCGTTTATCGATACTTCTTTAAAATGTAAGACAAAATGTTTAACCGTATTTCAAATTTGATTTTTCGGGTATTTGGTTTTTCAACTGCAAACTAACAGTTATGCAGGTTTTCGTTCATTCATTTATTTGGCGTTGCCACTGAATTAACATCTAGTCAACTAACATGTAGTCTAACACCAATATGTGAACTTAGCTGCTATTTAACTGGTTGCGCAAGCATATATTCATTATATACTATTTTTTTTTAGTTAATTATTTCTTTTTAATTTAGTAGTTTCGGTTTGTGAGCAAGCAATGGGATTTGGATTGAATTGGATTGGTTTATTTTGCCGGTGAGCATTTATTTTGACTGTTTGCAAGCAATTGGACTATTATTTCAGTGTAAGGGCAAGTGATTGGCATATTGTATATATACTTTTTTTTTGTTTGTATAACAAGCGATTGAGTGTTTTTTTTTTCTTTGTATTTTAGTTTTTTTTTGTGTTTTTGTTGTTGGTTATATTTTGGTTATATGTGTACATCGATATTAGAATGCAAGTAGCTTTGCATCTTGTCAATTGGGTGGTAGATTGTATAGTTACAGACATATTTGTATAGATAATGTATATACTTATATAACTGGATGTCTTGCTTATAAGCAAGCATATTTATATACATACACATATATTTAATTTTTTTTCTTGCTTTTTTATATATTATCCAAAAAAAAAAATATTCGCATGCACCTCGGTCAGCTTTGTGTACATTTAAATATAAATAAATGTATTTCTATGTACAGGTTCTTGTTTTTAAGGTTTGGGTTTGTTTTGTTAAGGATTTGTTTATATGTTTAAAACATTTATTAAAAAATTTCTTAACATTTGTCTTAAGTCTTTGTTTTACATCAGTAAGCGTTTTTTTTTATTTATTTTTTTTATTTTTTATTATTATTTTGGATTTGCTGTGTTGGGGTTTTCCAAAAATGTAATGCCACAAACTTTTCTCTATCTCTCCAGCTATCTCTTTCTACGGCATTCGCTGATGGTGCTTAGCTTAATTACAATAGGCTATATATGTATATATATATATATATATATTTATATATATGTGTATGTATATAATATGATTATTCAAATTTAATACTTGTAGAAAATGCTTTTTTGACATTTCTTTTAGTTTTCGTTTTGGGATTTGTTGTCTTTACAAATTGTTGGCTTGCTTTTTGTCATTGCAGGGTGAATGTAAGAGCTAAAAATGTTAGCGTCGATTTGGATTTTTCAATGTTTCTCTTTTTTAATCAGGGCGTACTTTTTTCTTCTTTTCTTTTTTTTTTTTTGTCTTGTTTGGGTTTTTGTTGTTTTGTATTTTCTGTTTAGTAACGCCGACCGCTGCCGCTGCTGCCACTGGCGCAGCCGCCGTCGCTGCTGCCGCTGGCGCCATCGGCAGCCCAACGCTTGCGTCTGGCCTCCTTGGCCGCCTGCATTTGGGCGGCGACGCGACTGGTGCTTGGCGCCAATTCAAAATTGGCATACAGCTCAACTTCGTCATCGGCGGCGTCGCGTGTCTGCAGTTGAAGTTGCTGCAACTGTTGTAACTGTTGCAGTTGCTGATGCTGTTGTTGCTGTTGCTGTTGTTGCTGCTGCTGCTGCTGCTCGAGTGCAACGGCAACGGAGGCCATAGCATAGGCGCGTGCATCCAACTGAATGCTAATGTTGCCCATGGCGCCAGCGACACAATATGTGGGTGTTGATATAAAGCCGGTGTTGTTGTTGTTGGTAGTTGTTGTTGCTGTTGTTGTGGCTGTTGTTGTCATTGTTGTTATTGTTGTTGTTGTTGTTGTTGTGCTTGTGATTGTGGTTGTGATTGAGATTATTGTTCCAAAGTCCGATCTGGTTGTGTTTGTTGTATTATCCGCGGTGGTTGCGACAGTGGTCAGGGCTAGCGAGAGCGACTGCTGCTGCTGTTGCTGCTCCAAATCGAAGCTCACATTCTTACTGTCTCATCCACCCCGATGGACTTGCACGGTGGCCTCGGCGGACTCCTGCTGTCGCAACTGCTGACGGTACACATCCAGTTCGGGCATCCGATATGTGCCCAGATTCACCTGCACCATCAGCGTCTCCATGATTCGTTCGTTTTTCATCGACTTGGATGGCAGGACGACGGTCAACAGTTCACTTGGCGAGATGCGGCACAGGTTTAGGTCACGAGTCAAACGCTCCATGATGCACTCGAACTCGAATTGGGTATCCTTGTTGGGGTGATTCTTGAGCTTGGCAACCTTGTGACGCGCCCACGCGAGCATCGCCTCAAATTTACGTATCTCGGGCGTTTGCAGCTCACGGCACATGATCATCTGCACCATCGATTCGGACAGATGTAGGAATTCCGTGCATTTAAACAGGGCATGCGCCTTGCTCTCCACAAAGGATAGTATCATGTTGACCAACTCGGAGGCGGATGTGTAGCGCCAGTAGTAGTTCTCCAGCGAAATCAGCATCGGGCAGACGACCTCAATGCGCAAAAACTGCTTGCAATGATGGAAACATGCCTGCAGCAGTTCCGGTAGATCATAGTGCTCTGCGGCGCAGAGGAGACCTAGATGAAGATGTGTGAGTTTTTGTAAGTTTCTATCGATTTGAATATTGATGATATTTAGATTGAAACTCCTGCTGCTTGTGTTGCAACTATTTGAGATATTAAAACTTAGTTTGCGCTTATAAATTCTTAATTCAAGAATTGGTTTTTAGCCCATTACCGATAATTTCTAAAAATTGACTTTCGTTTACCCGTTTGTCCTACTTCAAGAAGCAAGATATCAATTCTTGTAAATTATTCTTAAGCAAAATATTGAACTTCGTTGTTGGATACGGTTCTGAATTTGAATCAAGAGTTCACACATTTGAATCAAGGCTCACACACCTCGACTACAGGCTTATAAAATCGCAGGAGTCAAATTAGATATTTGTTTTGTCTGAACATAAAGTAACAGGGTAAATTTTAGTCGAGTATGCTGACTGGTGGGTATCTCTCGGATTTTGCTTGTTTATTTCTCACCTGGTATTGAGACACAGGTGAGTGGACAGGTGCCCGTATGCAGATAGTCGAGCAGCACCCGAAACGTATCCGGATCGAATTCGATGATGTTGAATTCCGTTTGGGCCAGTTTGGCACGGTCCACTTTCTGGGCATCGGCGCAGACGGAGAGACGGGGCACGGCCAATTGGTTGCTGCCCGGTTTATCTTTATCCTTGTCTTTGCTATCTCTGTCTGTCAGGTTTGGAAATTGTTTTTTTTTTTGTCGGTTTCGGTTTCGGTTTTGGTTTCGGTTTTTATTTGTGTTTGTGTTGGTAATCGGTTTTTGGTGGTGTTTCGTTGTGGGGTAAAAGTTGGTTCGCGAAATTCATAAATCAAATGGAAATCAAAACCAAAAGAACAAATTCAAATTGCGAAATAAAATAATTGTGGTTTGGCAGATTGAGTTTAATTTTTTTGTTTGTATTATTCGCACGGTAAACAAGAACAAAAAACAAAAACACAAACAAAAATTTGAATTTTTTTTTTGGTTAGGCAAGGGACGCACGGTGGGTGGGGGGGCAGGGGGCACGGGGCGGTGGGGTTTTGTGGTTGGTGAGAGAGGCAAAGTGGCGCGTGAGATGAGAAAATGTTGTTGTTTTTTATTTGTTTTTAAATTATTTTTACCAATTTGATGAATATTTTCGTTGTTGATTAAGTTAAAGAAATGAAATGCAATTTTTTTAATATGCATGGAGAAAGAGAAAGAGAGAGAGAGAGAGAGAGAGAAATAGAGAAAGAGAGAGAGAATAGAAAGAGGATAAGAGTAGAAGTGTGGTGAATTATGCAAATGTGATTGCAATAAATTTGATTAGAATATGGTAAGTTTTGTAAGAGCGAAAAATTGAAAGACAGTGATTAGAATTAAAAACAGTTGTGCAAAATGATTAATTGAAATTTCGTTAGAGATATGGTAAACACCAGAATAAGAGTGTACCAATAATATATGTCAGAGATTTTGAATTGAGAAACATTTAAGGAGAACACATTTAACGACAGATACAATTTAAACATGAATATAAAACAGAAGTTTGATTTGTGGTGTATAGTTAGATGGATGTGGTGAGTATGCAAAGGACAGACAGACGCCGATGATATTGAATACAATTGTGGTGAGTTCAGAGTGGTGAGTATGCGTAAGACAGACGTCCATGATATTGAAGGCAAATAATGCCAATTAACAAGCAGTATGCATATGCATATAAACGAAAATAATAGGATCAATAAAGGAAATCAAAAAATAATAATAGTAATAATAATAATAATAATAATAATAATAATAATTATTATTGTTTGTTGGAGACACAAGAGAACATGGTCGAGGACAAGAACGATAAACGAGACCAGAGTAAGCCCAATTTAGATATGATCATGATAATATTATCAAGTCATTTATCAGATTTAAATAATATGCGAGTTAAGGTTAATTGACGTGCGACGTGCGTTTTTTGCGTTTGTTGTTTGGTTTGGTTTGGTTTGGTTTTGTTTTGTTTGATTGTATATATTAGGGATAAAACAGGCAGTTACGATAACGATAACGATTACGATTACGATAACGATTACGGTTACGATTACGTAGTACGTAGTAGGAGCGGAGTTGCGATCGTGTTACGTAGAACGTAGGATCCAAGACGTTAATTATTTTGTTCGTTTGTGGTGTATATATATGTGTGTGTGTGTGTGTGTGTGACATAAATCAAGTAAGTTTAAGAAGAGAGCGCGAGCGAAATAAACATAGTGATTGAGAGACATAAAGAGAAGGAGAGAGAGAGAGAGAGAGAGAAAGAGAGAAGAACAAGGAAACGCATCGATATTGTTGCATTGCATTGTATAATAACCCTTACTCGAACAATCTGTCGACGATATCCATTTCTTTTTGTCATCCGGATTTAATTGATTTGAGTTCTTATTGCGTATGGACCGTCCCCAGCCAGCCGTTATTGTTCCCAGTCGTGAGAAGGCCCGCTTCACCATTGGCGATGAGGGTACACTTTTTGGCCGTATGGAGTCCGAATCGGGTACGGTTAAATAGTTATTGGATTTGGGCTTCTGATTCTGTGGGGATACAAGCGATGGTGCTGGCCGTGCAAAGATCTCAGCGACGGGTATTTGCGGTGATCCGAAGCCCGTCTGTATGCCATATAACATTTCCTGTAAAATGCCATTAACAATAAAAACAGAAAATGTATATTAATTATAGAGCTCTTTAGGTGAAAGTTGGTTAATGGGGGGGTTATTTAGTCAGCTCCACCTGAAAGACACGACTTCGTACGCCCAAAATGGCCCGTACGCCAATTAAGCGGGCCTTTTGCTTCGATTGGCCAACGAGGAAGACCACGTCGAAAAGATGGGCATTTGTGAGGCACGATGGTTCTTCGTTTAGGAATACACGCGTAAAGTCTTTTGCCAATTGATCATAGTCCTCGAACTGATCCCTAACTGAGTCCAGCAGCGGTGACGAAGGTCTCATATGGCCTGTTTCAAAAATATATAGATTACAAATAATCGTTCAACGGAGGTTTAAATTTTGATTAGTTATTGATATATACATGTGGATTGGATTATATTTTGATTGCGTAACTTGATAACTGAATATTAATTTTGTTATATATAGGGTATTAGATAATTTTGGTTATATATTGATATATATATGTATATGATATATATGTACATATATAAATTTAATTTACAGTCTAAATAAGTTGACTCAAAAGCTAATATAAATAATCATTGGCATCGAGATATTAAAAAATTTACCATATCATATTATCGAATATTTAATTGTTGGTCATGTTATAAATCACAAAATGAAATGTTGAAATAATGTGCGAGGCATAAAATATTTCTAAAAATCCAATTTCATAATGAAAATATACATTTTTGTAGTCTTACAGAATAAAGAAATAATGTAAATGTAATTAGCATTGCAATTTTGAAAGTAACCGTTTTAAAGTATATTTAAATTATTAAGAACAGAGTTAAAATGAGAGTGAAAATTCTTAAATTGCATCCCAGGTACATAAATAATGGATATAGCTAAATTGAGCATATTTTGGGCATCATTTACAGTGTGTTCAACTATGATTAGGGGAACAGTTATGTAAAGATACATTCCCACATATTTATAACTATTATTCATTTCAGAAAGGGGCCAGTTGTCTACCCTACATGTATGATGACTTTGGGGAACGCTTTAGATAAGTTTAAAGCCGCATTCACAAATTTGTTAAATATATTGTGTGCTACAAAATGGGCGGATGTGAAAGTGAAAGTGGCAGATGGGACAAGGAAGTGGGGTATGCTGGACTGGCAGATCTCCTGTAGAAAGCTCTTTAATCGAAATCACTAGAGTAATTTTACTTTCCATTTATTTTTGTTTGTCGTCTTGGTTAACAAATTAATAAAATAAAAATATCTACTGTTGTTGAATTATAATTTCAATATTTATGTTTGTATTTGTATGGCTATATTAAAGCTTGTAAATACTGTTTTTGAGCTGTAACAATATGGATTAGGATTAATTTTTATAATGAAGTGATTGAAATAAGAAAATTGAATTCGTATTTGGTTGAAGCACATTTTTGAGTTACCAACAATATATATATATAAATCATTTATACATATATGATTCTCTAAAGGCTAAGAATGGTCTAAATTTTAAATGAATTTGCAAATAGTTTGTAATTTTTGCTGTAGCCCCTACGGATATATTGAGAGGGTAGCAAAAACCTTTTGGCCTTTTAATCGCAGTCGCCTTCACCTGCTGCCCACATACAAAGTACATACATATGTTTGTTTATATTTGTATACACAAGCAACAAAATACTTTGGAAACAGCTGAAGTCTCTGCAAGCCATCAATCATATAAGGCTTGCCGCAAAATGTTGCTTTCATCTGACTGTTGCCAATGCGAGTATACAAAACTACATATCTACAAATGTACACTGAAAACAAAAACAAAAATGGCAAATGAATTATAAGTTTTCCATCAATTAAGAGTATTAAAATGATTGTTCGAGTTTTTGGAAAACTCATCTGAAGTTAAGTCTAATTTTGCTGAATTTGTTTGTGGAATGAGTGAGTTCCATTTGGGCAAACTCTAATATAATTTACACAGAATTTTTGTGCTGTGCAAAAACTGAAAGCACAAGCTCTATATATATATATATATATATATATATGTATATATATATGTGAATATCGTGAATAACGGCTAAGGGTCGCAGCTGCCATATGGAAATCAAGTTATGCACTTGACAGCAAACTCAGCTTCGACCGAATACATTACACATTCTGCAGAGATGCCAGATATCCTTTTCTATTTTGATTCTATTGATTTCGTTTTTGTTTTAGAGAAAAGAGAGAGAGAGATAGATAGAGAGATATAGAGAGATGGAGAGAGAGAGATAGATAGAGAGAGATAGAGACCCATTGAGCTGACCGGCAGTTTTGTGTCGTATTTCATTTGGCGCCAGGTGAGTGCTGGTTATTACCAAAAAAATACAAATGCCAATAAAATATACTAATAAAAACGGCGAACAGTGAAATTTAGCTCGTGTAATCAATTGCAGAGTCAGCACTGCAAAGTTTCCGGCCAAATTTGAGGCAGGGATCAGGGGCAGCACTTGAACACAGCTGTGATTTGAATTTTTAGCTATTCATCTTTATAATTTGTTTCTTTTGTTTGTTTAGTGCGTTTAATGGTTTTATAATTGGATCATGTATTATTTTAATTGTAGCTAAGTAGACTATTTTTATTAAACATGAAATGAAATCCGACAACGATTTAAACTCAGAAACGGAAACGAACTTCAAAAATTTGATACAAATCAATCATTGCTGGAATCGACATTTTCAGATCATATTCGTCCGAAATACGATTGTGTTTGAAAGTTTCAAAGTGGTTTTCGTATACATAATTCTGCATGGATTTTGATATTATTGTGAGAAACGTTTCCAACAAAAGTACTACTTGAATCGATGCTAAAGCTTCTGGTTTTTTCTTGCATTTATTTCGTTGGTCACCGTTATAATTTTGAAATATGTATCCAATACACAAATATATAATATAGCCAGATTGCTGTTATGTCAATTGAGAATCGAATTGAAATCATGTGTTTGTAATTTTGCATAAATTTTGACATTTTCTCATCGTTGTCCTAAACTGTTTGATTCTTTTGAGAGCGATGGAAATCCGTACATCAAACGTTCCGAACTCCATATTCAATTGTAATACTTACATTCAATCTCCTACGAAACATTTTGATTTCAATTTTTCCCGCTTAGGTGGAGGATGGCAAGGATTTTTCGCATGATTTTCGATAGTGCTGTATATTTATTCAACAGAAAAATTTGCATTGACTGACACTTGATTCATTCATTTATTGACTACACACGCATTGATTGGTGACTGATTGATTTGTGTGTCTGTTGATTGATTGGGGTTTTTTTCTTTTCTCTTTCTTGTGACCAAAGAACAGCCCAAAACGGTTAGGAAATATACAAATTCAAAAACTCACATTTAGGTAAAAAAATGGTGAAAAACTATTAGATGCTATTTTTTTTCTACGTCAAAATTATAATTAAATCATAAATTCGAAAAGTATCTGCAAATCTATATGTAAATAAAAAAATTAATAAAATGTGTGTTGCAATAGATAGAAGAATGTGCATGGGATGGACAGAGCATTGCATGGGGTTCATTTAAGATAATTGTCTTTTGCAAAAAAAAAAACAACAACAAATAATAATTTCAGCAAAAGTGCAAGCTAAGATTTTAAAAAAGATGACAAGAAATCTAATTGAAATTACAACTTTCAAAATCAACTAACTGACCCAAACAATTTAAAATTGAAAATTTAAAGTCGAATGATGTTGATGTATTCAATACATATTCTGAGTTGGACATATGTCTCAAAGGAATGCTCAGCTGCCACATTTGGCTGTAGACCAATCTAATTGAGTTACTATTCAAACTGCTTTGGGATGGTATGGGAAGTCACCAGGGAGCGGGGGTTGGTGTTCACGTTAGGATGGAAGTTGGGAACCACCAGGGATGTGCTCTCTGTGTGTGTGTGTGTGGAGCAATGCTCCAGAAAGCCATCAATCAATAATTTGCATGATTTTAATATGCATAACTATAGTGGCAAAGGGGCTGAAAATGCCAATGTTGACTACCATTTGGACAGTGAGTGGGGAGGGGGTGGGGTTCTCACGAGAGGTGTACGGAGTGCAGAGGAGGGTGTTGTGTTCTGTTGTGTGAATTGTGGCTGTGGATTATGGTGCATGAATAAATCAAATTAAATTTCTTTTGCTTAATGCAACCAACAAAAAAAAAAACAAAACTACAGATCTAAAAACTACTCACAACAACAATAATAACAACAACAATAACAACAACAACAACAACCATGTAAAATGTGTGGCTAAGACGCAACAAACAAATACAAACACAATAACAAAAACAAAATAAATAAATAGAAGAGGACGAAGAAGATTGACCACAGCCGATAAAATGTACAACATTTTTTCATGCCGGACAACTTCAGCTACGCCATGTGGCCGGCGGCGCCTTGTGGGGGCGGTGGGGCAAGGGGAGGGGTAGCGCTACATTGGCTGCCAAACAGATTGTCGGCTGTTGAATTTGTCACAGCGTCCTACACTAAAAAAAAAAACAAAAGGAAGAAAACTATACATAAAATATACATGCGATTTGCAGCTAACAAGTTTGCCTGAGAATCAAGAAACAACATTTGTCTTTGTTTTTCTTGGAAATAATAAAAATAATGAAATAGTTTCTCTGAAATGTAGAAATGCAAGTGAATTTTGCTTATTGTTTTCTTCTGTTGAATTTGGAGACATTTTAAGTGGCTCACAATAACAAACATGAATTTTCTTACAATTTAAGCAATGCATTTGGTTTGGAAAATGTATATGAATAAGTTCAAGGACAGCTATATATTTTTTTTCGACTGCAATGTGACGGCGGGCAGGGGGTGGGTGATGCAAGGGTGTAGAAGGGCGTTTGAAGCGCAGCTTTCTGTGATTCCTTTGGGTGCAAACACAGGCGGATGTGTTAATGGCGGAAACGGAAGTGTGAGCAAATGTGTGCCGCTGCGTGTGTAAACGTGTCATTCTGTTTTCGTGTGTGTGTGTGTGTGTGTGTGTGTGTGTGTGTGTGGCATGGTGTGCGGAAGTGTTGCAACAACAATAGCAACAATAGCAGCAACGGCAGTTGAAACAGGAACCACAACCAGGCAAAAACAATCATTCATGCCGCGAGCATCGATATAGAGAGAGAGACAGAGAGAGTGAGAGAGAGAGAGAGTGTGAGAGAGAGACTGTGAGAGAGTGAGAGAGGGAACGAACGAATCATTCATCTACTCATATGTACATATGTACAGAGATTAATCAAGTGCTGTTGGTAACACAGCTCGAGAGTTGGTATGCAAGATGAACGAGATATGTTTTTTGGAACTCAAGGAACACTTGGTTCGACTGAACTAGTTCAATTGAACTCGAATGCACAACTGCACAAAAGGCGAGACGAACTCAACCAAAATTAAAATGCAGTCTAGCAAAAATTGCGAAGCGCATTTTGAAGCTGTAAGGATTTCAATAAATGTCTGGGAATGTGTGTGTGGTGTGTGTGTGTGGTGTGTGTGTGCGGGTAGACTACACATACTATGTCGCATACAGAGGTGCATCACAGAACCACAGCATAAATTGCAGCGGAGGATTCTGGTTGTTGCTGCTGATTGTTGTTGCTGCTGCTGCTGTGCTTGTTGCAGTTGTAGTTGCTCAGCGATGTTGTTGCTGTTGTGGTTGTTGTTGTTGTTGTTGATGTTGTTGTGTGTAGTGTGTGTGTGTGTGCTGTCGAAGCCCAAAGTCAGCTGTTGTTGTTGCTGCTCTTTGCAATAGCAACAGTTGTTGTAGTGTTCATGTTGTTGTTGTTGTTGGTATTGCTGTTGTTGTTGTTGTTGTTGATTGTTGTCTAAAACTCTGGCATGCAACATTTTGAAATATTCATCCTCACCAATGGGTCGCCAGGAGCCTCGCCTATACGGCTTCGGTATTTGACCAGTTTCCGCATGATTCGATAGATTCATCACCAGATCCTCAAGCATCTGCGATCGAGTTCTCTCCTGCATCCGGGCGAACTTTGGTGCCGAATACGAGGCACGCTCTCCATTCACAATCTTCGTCAATAGCCACTCGCTAAATAAAGATGCCAAAGATGGGGTGCCGGGGCAGCCGGAGAAGGGGGTCATAAGAGAAGACATGCATAATCAATCTCAATTGCAACTTACCGAAACATGGGACCCTTCTCGAACACGGACTGCTCCCACAGATAGGGCTTGTAGGCGCCGACCTCGTCTCGTGTCACGACAGACACCTCGTAGCGTGTCGGCTTGTGTTTAATGCGAGCCGATACACGCACCTACAAGTGTAACGGTATACATAATGCGTGTGTATCAACTTCAATATCAAAGCAATAAAATTTATAGATTTCTTTAACAACTGATGAAATTTCTACAGTTTTTAGCTTAAGTTCAGATTTTTCAAATTGCATTTATAAACTATCTAAAATGATATCTTCAAAAGATTAACGTTTATTAAATAATATAAGTAACAAAAATTGTTCATTTGGTTTTAGAGAATTTTAGAAAATTTACTTTAACAATAAGCTGAGTTTGATGAATTTAATAAATTTCTATTATTTTTCTGAGTGTAGAGAATTCGACTTGGCTGTTGATGCTTATCAAGAATATATATGTATATATCAGATCAGATTCTGAGTTAAGTTGATGTTTAACGATGACTTACCAGTATGAAGGTGTGCAGGAAGTGGCTTTTGATGCAGGCTGGACTGAAGCGGGTGTTGTCGGCTTCAAGGAATACCACGCAGACGATATCATTGCCAATGTGACGTTTACGTTGCAATTTCTGGGGATCGTGCTTCTCATATGGCAGCAGCGTGGACACATGGAACATGATCTCAATGTTGCGCCAGTTTGTATAAACGGAGAATAGACCTAAAATAGATTGGTACATAATTATTATTCGACATGTAGATCTGGATTTAGATATATATATATATATATATATATATATATATATGTAGATCCACGTACCGGTTAGGTCGTGCACCGTGTCAAGGCCACCTTTGTATTTATCGAATCCGCGTAGCCGTACGCGATCTCCGAGAAGGGTTAGGAACTCATCGAAGAGCGGTGAATTTTCATTATTGTCCAAAATTTGCTCTTCCGAATATTGATCCTCTTTGACAAATATGACGCCGACTTTAAGTTCGGATTTTATGAAAACCTACAAAGTAAGTGTAATCAAAATAATAATCACAACTGATCTAGTAATAGATAAAGTCCATATATAGTTTATATACCTGATCTAATTTTAATAATTCCTCTGGCGTATCGGGTAGTTGTCCTAATGTTAATGGTGGATTTAAGTTAACTTCTTTGCCTAAAGATCTAACTACTTCCTCACGATTATATCTGCAGATTGAATTTGATATATATATAGATGTATATAGATAGTAGGCAGGGGTAATATAGATTTGTACCTATCGGCAAATACGCAGGAGGCCGGTATCAGTCCATGTACCGTGTAGGAACCAGCGCGAACCAGAATTCGGAATTGATCGCGTCCATTGAGCGTCTCCTGTTTGATTGATAGGATAACGGGGCCCAGATCCTCATCACTGGTAAAGTAATTCCAATGTTCGGTACCATAGAAATACTTCTCATAGGTCTCCTGCTCCACGGAGATAAGTTCGAAAGCGCCCTGCTGATCCCATTGCTCTTCGATGGTTGTCTTCTTCCTTGGACTCGGAGTTGCCTCCGAATCCTCATCATCCTCATAGAGATCACTGCATTCGCGCTCCAAATACGCATCGCTGGCGCTCCCAGCGCGAATATCCTCATGCTCTGAATCGCTCTCATCCCAGATGGTGTGCGGTGTTTGAAGTGTTATCTTTTGACGCGAGCACTCAATCCAATATCCGGGTGTGGGCATCAAATTATGAGGATATTCCTCACAGAACTCGTCTGCAATAAAACAAATAACAACGTATATAAATTATTCAAATGTCTATTTGATATGCACAAGTGCTCAAAAATTATTTGTGCCTCTCTTAAGCTATGCTTTCAACAAGTGAAGTGCTAAGTGGACCACCTCAAGTTTCATGATTCAATTGAGAATACTTCAACACTGCAATTGAACATTTTGGAGACCAGTTGCTTCAATAGTATCACTAATAAAGCATTTAATATATTGATTGCTTTCTAGCGACTTCAAAACCATTTGTTAATTTAATGTCAAGCTAAGGCAAAACTCATTTTTGAAGCAAAAGAAAAAGTATATTTTTCTAAAAATTATAAGTCTTACCCTAAATCAACTATCTACAAAATATGTATTTTTTTAAATAACTTTTTAATAATCATTTTCTATTATTAAGAAATGCTAAGTCTAATTTAACACAAAATGATTTCTAAAATTTTACTGGATCAAATTACATGAAAGATTTGGTATATGTGAAATCTTAAAATAAAAATGTTTAATTAAATATATAATTTTTTTTTATTCTACAAAACCACATTTCTTATATATATATATACAAATGTACTTTTTAAATGCCAAAAGGATGGCAAATTTATAAAATTTAAGTCGATTTTTCATTCAAGTGCAATTGAATTGTTGCATCGTTTGCTCGGTAAGGCAATGTCCTTGCATTGATAATCCCGTCAGGACTCAAGCTGGAATGTCTTATCGAAATATTTAAGCCATTTATCAGGAATTCCATTCAGCATGAGTTCAGCTACAAAATACATTTTCTGCCAATTGCTTTTGTGGTCTTCCTCAGTCTTTTGTGTTACAATTTATCAACGTAAGCTGAGATTAAACTAGAAAATACCCATTACTAATATTATTTTCGAGTTCCAGTTCAACTACGAGTACTAAATTATATATTATATACTGCAAAATAGCAGTCATTAACTGTGCAAGCCAGCTTGAGGATGGGTTATAGAATGGCCACTGTGGCTAATATTCTATTCTATTCTAATTGCTGTCTGCTGGTTTCCACATTTTCCACTGACCATTTCACATTTTGGCAAGTTGTGTTTTGAGTGCCACTTAACGAGCACTCAGCTCTCGGACACATGAGAGTTGAATTGAGTTGAGTTGAGTGATAAAAATAAACCAACAAAATTTGCCACAAATATATACATGCAGCAACAGTATTAACAACAATTGTGAAGTTGTGTGTTTTGTTTGGGTTTTGTGGCATGTTGCATGATAAATTTTCTCATCCAACTAGTGGTGTTAATAAAATAAATAAATAAAATAATAGCGCAATTCAATTAAAATGCAAATACCACAATGTAAAATGGGGCAAACGCATTGATGCCACACTGCGGCGACACACAGCAGCATCTGTGCCACATAAACCATAAATAGCGCCAAGTTTGAAACACAGATTGAGCGTGCAAATTTGATGTGGCATGCGGACCGCGAGTTGCTCAATAATGGGTTCGTCCCAACTGGCATGCATGATGAAGACTGAAAGACGTTGATAGACAAGCGAACCCTGACCCCTGACCCCTGACTCATGCCACGTCGCTCGTCGCTCGCTGTGTGGCAGGCTGAGCATAATGTGTGTGTGTGTGTGTGTGCGTGCGAGGCAGAAAAGTTGGCAATAAAATGCTATGCGGCTGCCAACTGTGATCTAATTAAGGTCCATGTTTGCCGCAACCATGTAGCATGTCGCATATACATACATACATGGTTGTGGCATGTGCAGCAAGTAGCATGTAGCATGTACACTGTGAGCAAAGCACTGATCGACCTGAGTCGACTTTTCACTGAATTTCACATACACTTCGATTACAAAGTTAACTCTTTATCTAAAATTGGTAATTAAGGTAAAAATCGATCTTGATTGAATTCGGATAACACTTGCAGTTAATTTGCACTGGTATTTTTCTTGCAGTGTAGCTGTGTTATGTCTATGTCTCTATTGTTGCAGCAATTTACACAGCTGCTGCTGGAGTTGACTTTTCTATCGACACGAGGCAAAAACCAAATGATTTTGAGTAATTGAGAATAATTGACTTCTTTTTGATCTAACCTTGATCAAACAGACAGACATATATATCATATATATATATATATATATATATATATATCGATTATATATGAAGAGTACTGTTTTTGGTTGGGATTTTGTAATGTGTTGGCACTTTGTGGCACGTTAAAATCTAACACGGGCCCATCTCTAATAACGAGTGACGACTATAGTCACATGGAACAATTATGCTCGCAAACACACACACACACACACACACACACACTGCGGGAGATAGCCATTAAGCAACATGTTGGAGCGAGATGTGCTATAGATGCGGATCCGGATGCGAATTACGGAACATGACCTGATTCAAATTTGAATAACTTGCAATGTGCGCCACTAAGTAGGCTATGAAAGCCGCTGCTGTATTTGTTGTTGTTGCGGCTGCTGTTGCCTATTTTGCGGTTGTTCTTCTTGCGTACGTTCCATGCTACATGTGGCAACAAGAAAGTTTTTGACATGCCGAAAGCTGTTTAGAATTAAGTAAGCTAGTCTCAAATAAAGGCACAATATTGTCGAGATTTAACATAATTATACAGCAGGCACTTTTCAGAGTCAATTTTGGTAAAGCTATTCGTTCATTAATCCCACAACTTTCCATACCCATCCACCCATTTACTTTTGTAATGTGCAACTCATTCCATTTTTAAGACCAGTAAGACTAGCATCATAATTATTTTAGACTAGTTGAATTTGACTAGTCCTTAATGCACTAAAAATTCTTTTTTATTTACATTTACGAGGATATAGGAAAGCATGTCCATAAATTATATATATTCTTGATCAACAGCCGAGCAAATCAAGCCATATTCAGCTAAGTGTATCTCTATATGACCAAAGAAGCTAACAAAAATTTTGGTTTTCTCATATAAATTGAAGTTATCTTAAAGTTTAGTGGAATAAAGACAGAAAGGGAAATCGCAAGATAGATAGATAGATAGAGAGAGAGAGGGATAGATTGTGTTGGTTGCTTGCAAATGGCGAGCATTTGCACAAGTATAGAAATCCTTGAATTTCCACAGTCTTTCACATTTTGCAAGTAATTCGATATTCGATAATTCGATCCATTTGCCGTACTTCCGCACAGAAGCTGGCGGCATATTTGAAGTGCAGGCTTCCCTCACTGAGCTGAGCACTTTTGTTTTTTGTTAGTTGTTTGAGGGGTTATCGGTTGGCAATAGGAGTATCTATGTGTTAAGGTCGATATAGGGCAATAGCTACTTACAAATCTCTGCCTTGACATTCCGTTTACCATTCACCATTCACCATTTACCATTTGCCTCGCTGTCCACCAGCGTTGACATTCTTTGAGCTGTGTATTTTTGTGTCCTCCCCAGAACCAATAAAGCAATTGGCCATTAAACTATGCCCGCTTGCTTCAGTCATTGCCTGCCCATTATACACATTAAATATATATATATATATATATGTATATATGTACATGGGCTTAAGGGTCGTCTGTCAATCAAATGTCACTCCACACAAAAACAAATGACAGAAAAGTGCTTGAAAAACGTTGCATGTAAAGTTGATACCAACTTTTCCACAGTCACAGCTTATTTGTTTTCTATTCTTTGAATTGGGAAACACAACATTTTTGGTTAAGACTTGTACAAATTGGTTCATCACAAAATTAGTAAAATTTGCATATCTTTAATTTTGTCAAATCAATTCGCAGCGAATGACTTTTTCTTATGGTTATCGTTCAAAATTGTAATAAGACATCTTCTGAGAGTCTTCCACGAATGTATCTGTGTATATGCCTGCAATGTTAATTCAGTTATAAGTCGATTTCTGACGAACGAAGCAAAAGAAGTTTTTCTAGTTCCTGTAGTAATCAGATCGGTAATCCATTGTCGCAAATGTTGAAAAATACTGCTAGTTTCTGGCTTACATCATATTTGACTTCTTAAATGGACTCATGCAGGCAGCAGAGGCTGCCGTGTTGAAGAGAAAAAGAGGAATCGAATTTTCCTCAACTCGGGAAGAGAGACTCCATTTTACCTTCTTTTCAGACCTGTCGGAGCTTTCCAAACTACAAACAACGGAACCAAGCTTCTGGTTCTGGAACACTGTATCTCAAATCAGGTACGAATAGTTTTACAGGCGCATAAGTTGAGCCGAATTTTGTACAAATGCACTCAGAAAAAATGTTTGCATAATAGAAAATATTTCGAAAAAAAAAAACAGAAGAAACACAAACATTTTTTTGGCCTGTCAATTTAGTGCAAGATTTCCGAATACGTCGCAAAATGTATTTTTCTATATAGAAAAACTATTTTCAAAAACAACAAAAGCTTTCAAATTTTTTGGACGACTTTTTAAATTTCAGGGCTGTTTTTTTTTTAAGTGTAGATCGGTGTGGAAGTAACTTAAAGTTAATTTTGTTTGGTTTCTTCTTAATCGCTTATCGTTAGTGATTTTTCCTTTGACTTGTTTTTCGATTTTGTCTGATGGTAAATTTGAATCAATTCCAAATTGTTATAGACTTCAATTCGGTTAAATTTATATAAATATTTTCTTTATAAATATAAAAACATAATTTCGAGAAAAATAACTAACTAAATAACTAAAAATAATATGTAAAATAACATTATGTTTTTCATTCAAGCACAACTTTGATTGGCATAGAAAATGGAAACCGTTTTTGTAATTTTTTATAATATCTTCAACAGTTTTAGTGTGACATTTTCCAATTGAACAGTTAATTCTTCATAGTAAAACAAATGCAAATTCAAATAAAGTGTACCATGAATTCTACCAACTGAGTTGCAAAATAATTTGTGGCAAATTTTGCGCATAAATCGGGTGTGGGGCAGGGAGGCAGTTAGTGGCAGGCAGTTGGTGGCAATCGATTGGAATTGTGCATGTGGTAAGTGAGCAAACACGCTATCAATTGCTAATTAGGTGGCATGCCCCATGCCGCACTTATTCAACACATGCCACACGCACATGATATGCAATTGTGGCAAGTTATGCATGTCATGCTGCAGGTGGCAGGCGTGTGGCAGTACACAATGCTTCTATTTTTATTTCGATTCCTATTCCAATAGAATTCCCGCAACGCTTATACACTCAGAAAAACCAAATCTATACCGAAAGTAAGCTTCTAAATTTCTGGGTAAATTTTACATATAATTTTTGAATTGTCAATTTTAAGTTTTCGATTTTTTTTTTAAATAGAAATTAATTTTTTTAGAAAAACTTGCTAGTTTTCAGATTCAATCGATTTTTCGATTTAGATTTTTTTTTAATTCAATGAGATTTTTTTCCGTGTGTATAAATTGCAACACATGCGACACTCTCATGATATACAATTGGGGCAACATGTGTGCGTCCTGACCTAGGCGACAGGCGACAGGTGACTTCTATTTCTATTCAAATAGAAAACCCCGCGGCGCTTATGCATAATCGGTTGGCACTCTCGCAATTGATTGAATATCTGTGTCTGTTTATGTCCTGGTGCTGGCATTTTGAGCAGTGTCATAAGCCTGTTTGGAGCATCACCGATTTCCATCTATTTTTGTTTCTGGGCAAGCAATTGGCCAGCTAAAATACAAAATTTCCAATTTATAATTGGCACTTGTTGCGAATAAAAGCTTCGATTTCCAGACTTGAAAACTTGATTAACTCGATTCAATTGGATTGATTGATCGAACTTCTTTCTTTCTGTTGGGTCTTGGCACATTTCACTTTTGTTTAAACAAGAAATTTGGTATTTTTATTGATTTTTGCATATTTCACAAATTTCATTATTGGAAACAGAGTCTTGTGCGAATGTGAAGGAAACACGTGCTGAGAGCTGAGGCTGTGAATATTTATGGTTCATAATGTGTATGTGTGGCGTGGTCAGAGAGAGAGAGAGAGAGAGAGGGGTGGCAGGTGGTAGGTGGTATGGAGGAGGGTGTATAATTGTTCTCAGCTACTTTCGCGATATACGTTTTCCGATATGCAATTCGTTCATTTATTCGCTTAAGCGTTCAGTTTCAAAGGGATTTGCACTTGCACAATAAGAGTGAAGCATACAACAAAACAGTAGGTCTGTTACATGTGGCATGTGGCATGTGACATGTGGCAAATGGCCAGTGGATTGTATGTGTATGCGAGTGCGTCCATATCAGCAGTTGTGGGACATTAACTGTCCTGCGGTGGCAATAATGCTTCTGTTGCCGGTTTGATAGTCGGCCACTCAACACATAGCAAATAACAACAACAACAAAACACAGCCACAATAAATGTCAAGAAACAACAACAACAATCCAGCAGTTTCATTTGATGATCTTGTTGCAGGTGCAACACAAAGCCAATTTAATTGGCCAGCTAACTACAAAGGCGAGACAAGTAAGAATGCTTTAGTCGAGAGAGTTCGACTTAAAGATACCCTAAACTCAACACAAGCAAGATATATCTTTGAAATTGTAGCTTTATTTTTATAGATATTGTGTAAACGGAGGTTTTTATTGTTAAAACTTGATCGACTATATACTTAATGGGGTCGAAAATGCTTTTGTACAATTTTATTGTTGCACTTATTACCCATTTTCAATGGATTCAATGTGTTGGGTGATATCTATCTATCTCTCTCTCTCTCTCTCTCTCTCTCTCTCTCACTCTTTATCCCTTTCTTTGTCTCTGTCTTAAATCTATTTTGATATAAATTGAAACTCATTTGTATTTTTGTGGCAGTCAATAGATAGATAATTAGATTTAATAACGCATTTGAACTTGATTTTGTTTTTGATTCGGAATAAGACTAAGATAAAAAGTTACCGCATTATTCAGCATATTTTTTGTTATTTGAATTTGAATATATTCAGAAACTAGAGTGTATATAAATTGTTTTTTTGCTGATTTTAGTTTTTCGATTTTGTATTTGCTTTAATTTGTTTTGATTTTTTCGGTCTGGAATTGTGTATCGCAGCGAGGCCATCAAATTTGTTCAATGCTCGAAAATTAAGTGCCACAATCCTTGTCATTGTCATTGTCATTGGAGGGTGGGTGAAAGTAGGACGAGGAGGAGGTGGTGAAATCTGCCCACAAGCCCCCCCGCCCAACGGCCTGTGACAAGTCAAGGAGCACATTTGACTTTTGTTATCTTTTCTTTCTATTTGAATTTGTTGCGCATCGTTTCGTATTTCCTTTCTTTTTTCGCTCTTGTTTTCTTTTTAAGTTGTTGCTGTTGTTGTTGTGGGGATGGGGGCGTGATTTTTAACGCGTTTTTTGTTGGTTGTTTTTGTTGCCACTTCAGACAAACCATCCGTGCCTCTAGCCCCATCCATCCATCCATCCATCCATCCATACATATATCTGCCATTTGGTTTATTTGTTCTCTTGATGCTCGTTGAGCCTAAATGGAGAACACTTGAGGCATCATTAATGATGTCAATGCCGTCAATAAGGTCAGCAAATAAACATTATAAACATTTTGAATGGAAAGTGCTCACAGTACGGTCAACATTGTGCTTCAACCAAACCAAAAAACGAAAAATTTACGTTTCTGTCTTTTCTATTTCCGGGTTTATTTGCATTTGATGATGGTCGATTGCTAATTGCCTGGCCAAGCAGTGGAATTCAGGTTTAATGGACATTGGCTTCAAGTAGCAATTGCTTCGTTTTGTTACACTCTGAAAAAAAATCGACCTGCTTTGTGGAAAATCAACAATCCCAAAAATATTTTTTAGAATTCATTTCCATTATTCTTGAAAATCGTTAATTTTGAAAATTAGATCTAAGTTTTAGAATAATCCAACCTGAAATTAAGAAATGGAAACCCTGGTTTTTAGAATGCCAAATCCTTCAATTTCAGAAAAAAACGGCGGTCTTTTTCCAAAAAAAAAAAACTCCTGAAATGTTTACAGTTGGATTATGTGTTAAAAAAAAACTTAGATTTGATTAGAATAAAATAAAATACAAGCTAAATTCCATCTTGTGAATTTAGAAAGTTCATCTGTAATTGGATTAATAATCATGAACCAGTTTAGTCGCCAGTTATTGTGTAAAATTATCACGTTGTCAAAGGTAAACTTGTTGTTGTTGTATAACAAATTGTATAATATAAATTATGTCTACTATAAAAGTTGTGCCTTTGCATATGAAAAGAGCCCCGATGACAAAGTTGCATAAAAAACAAAAAAAAAAATCGAGCAAATTGTAGACAGTTATGGGTCCCAATTCAAAAGGGAAATCGCAAATAAAACGTGACGAGAAAACGTTTTTCAATATTCCAACATCAACGTGACAGAGTTTTTCATAAGAACTGCCTCGAGTGGCTGAGAGCGTGACTACACTCAGAATAATATTGTCATAATCTGACGAGAACTTTAAACCGGTTTCTCAAATTCGACAAAGATCTACCATTTCAGGCTCATTTTACCATATTCCGATAAGTTCATTACTTGAAGTCCATTATTAAGTTTATAGTTTGAGTGCTCAAATAACACAAAATCAGCTTGAATCGAGAATTATAGTTCGTTAACTGAAACCTTAAACTTTTCTACTTAAAATATTTACATATTGTTTTTAACTTCTAGAATGAACTTCTGAAATAATGATTCTACAAAAGTGTTTTCGCTGAGTGATTGTTGTGAGTGAGTGTGTTTGTGTGTGTGTGTGTGTGTGTGTGTGTGTGTGTGTGTGTTTGACACTGTGTGCACTAGTACACATCACATTTAGATAATCGCATTAGCAACAGTTCCATCAATGCATTTCATCTCATTTCAATTCACTCCACTTGCTCATTTCAATTCAATTCAATTCAATCCACAGCCGTTTTCTTTTTCTTTTTCTTTTTCTTTTTCACTTTTCACTTTTAAATCTTTCCACTTTGCACACTCTATCTCCGTTTGAATTCTCTGCGCTAGATTCACTCTCCTCCGTTGGACGTGTGGCCGTCGCACTCACTGTAAGAAGTAACACCAAGCGAGTAAAATACACGCTTTGATGATTACATATTACAGCGGGCGTGACGTCATTCAAGTTCGTGGCATCTTATGCGTGTATGTGTGTATGTGTGTGTCTCTGTGTGTGTGTGTGTGTGTGTAGAGAGAGTATTTTACCCTCTGTCAGTTGCATTTAAGGAGGCGGCTGACTCCTGGTCAATGCAACTGACAGAAGGTAGTCTACTCTCCATTATTAACCTGATGATAAAGCATAAGGAACTTAAAAGTGAAATTTGCGATTGAAATCAGCGCAAAAGAAATAAAACAGAAAGAAGAAAAATAAGTGAAAAATGTGCTGCTTATCTACGCGTAAGCACGAAGCTTCTTTATTATTCATTTAAAAAAAGAAATCAACAACAAATGGCAAATTCCCTTGCCCGACTTGCACAATACCCTATAATGATTTGTTCCTTTTCCTGAGACGAGCACAAAACATGTGTTGAGAAATATTCATAAATGACTTGTGTCATTTTCTCTCGACAATTTAACTTCTACCAGACGAGCCTAAATCAAGTGGACTCCTTGTTCTGATCGAGTAAAAGGATTCGACGATGTTTAAAACATAAATCTTGTAAACTTCATGCTTCCCTCTTTACACACAGTATACAGAGTTACAAGACAGGAGATTAAAGCACATAAATATCATATAATGCGACAGCGGCCAAAAAAGCATCAAAAGAAATGAGTGCAAAGAAACAAATTTAAAAAAGAGAAGCAGAAATGTAAAATTTGAAATGGATTTCAAGCTGGGAGCTGGAAAACAAGGGGTTAAAGCAGCAACTACGCTCTGAAAGTGCGATGCGATAAGGCAGGTCGAAAAAGCTCGTAGGCCTAACGTAGGCGTAGGGGTAGGGATAGGGTAGGTTGTATAATTGGGGTTGTTGGGGGTGGGGTTAGGGGTTAGGGGTTGGACTGGACTCTTTAACTGTGCCAGGTCCGGCATGCATTTGCATAAATGTCAACTAATTTTGGTGTGGACGCTGTTTGCGTTTAATCAGAATGATGATAATGCTGACAACCAGCTCAACACACACACACACAGACATAAGTTTAGGGGATGAAGTTTACATTTGGTATTGGTCCAATATATCCTCATATTACCCCTAAAGCTGTGCTTGCAACCATTTTCAATACCCAATTGAAGTATTTGCTAAGCTGATCAAAAAATATATCATTGAAAAGTGCAGCAAACAATTTCATTGTTGGGACTTGCAATCGAATTTGATCAAGTCAAAGTTGGCGACAACTTTAAGGAGCAACAACAGAACGCGAACTTACCTAAAAAAAATAAGCTCAAAGTCTTTTCACAACTTTCTAATACACACACATCACTATTATTCGAAAAATAAAATATAAAGAAAAGCGAATAAAAATGAAAAGTTAAAGGAATCGTGAACGTGAAAGTGAACCTGACGCGCCTCGTCTAAAGTCTTAGCTAGAAAACAATAACAATAACAAAAGCGACATCGCAGCTAGCATCGCCTGCACGTTGCCAAAAGTACTTATTAAAAAACAACAAAAAAACTTAAAAGAGAACCTAAGAAAATGCCAATGCCAGCCAAGTCGAAGATTGAATGCTCTAACAGTGATAATAAGTAAATACTTAAATTGTATTTCGATTGTATTACAAATAAAAACCTATGACAAATTGTCAAATGAATTTAAACGAAGTTCAGTTGAAGTTTAACAAATTGTTTTTGGATACTGGCAACTTGTACTTCTCATATTATAATTGTACTTTTGAGTTAACAAGATATGGGGAGTTCTAAAATTAATCAAAGTTTGTCTTTTTTCTTACTTTTAATTCGCCAAGCTAAGAAATATACATAAATATATTTCTTAGATACTCATTAAAGTTGTAGGATTTGATATGTTTTGCAGATTTATGTTACGTTATGTGAAAATAAATAAGCACAGCTCTATTGGCATTTGTGTTTAGGGTATGAACCGGAAATGGCAACAACATACAACAACATTTGAAGGCGCTAACGGAAAATTGGAAATTCATGTTGACAAGTGACGCAACGACGAAGACGATGACGACGACGACGAGGACTTTGCTGCCGGCGCTATGTACGTGATGGCAATTTCAATTTTTGAATTATTCGCCATCAGCGACAACAACAACGACAACGACAACGACAACAACAGCAACAGCCAACCACAACAACAAGCGGATAAAAATGATTGAAATATATTTTTTCTTTGGAATGCAACTGCGGACGATGTCTGCAGCGGGAACAACGCGTCGTATACGTAATCAGCAATTAAAGTTTATTGCCTTCAAAGTGTGTTGAACATTGTAAATGCAGAATACTTTATATTCTACACTCAGAAAAACACAATCGACCTGTTAGCAACCACATTTTTCTTATTTTTAGAAAAAATTACTCAATTTAATATGCTTTGAAATTTGTAAGGCTTGCTTCTATATAATTTATATATATATTGTTTATATTTGCATTTAAATGTTTGTATATAAGGTTAAACTACCCTTTTTTTCAGAGTATACATACACATTCAATATGCATTTTATTCCAGTTCACCACTCCCTCTATTCCTGCCAGCGACTCTGCATATTTTTGGGTCACGTAATAGGTAGGGTTGCCAGCACCCAGCAAGTGCAACCGTCACGGCCAAAAAAATGGTCGCCGCTGCTCTCAATGGCTAATCAACTTGCAAATTGGCCACCAAGCTTTGCTCACCGCAATGTGTTGGAAAGAACGCGTCCATATTCAGTATATATATATATATATATATATATATATATATATGTATTTATGTGTATATACCCTATGTGTGACGTGAAGTGTATATAAAGTATTTAGCGAACGTATTCGCCATAACAAGGACAGGACTATTTATTAACTGCGACATACCCATTCCCGCGATTATTTCAAAATGGGAAATGGAATCGTTTATGTTTATGTTTATGTCATGTTTATTTTATTTTTCTTGATAACTACTGCCGTTTAACGAAAATCCAAAAAAAAATTCAAATAACTGCTGGTTTTTTGGTTTTGTTTTGCACATGTTGAATGTTCTTGTACATAAACACATATGAAAAATAAATAACTTTTTGAGTTACGATTGCAGGAAAATGTTGGTACTGCGTGTCTTCTCGTCGCGTTCACTCTCCTCTCTCTCTCTCTCCCTATCCCTTTCCTTCTCCCTCAAGGAAAGCACAATAGTGAGTGTTTTGGATGTGTGTGTGAAGATGTGGCACACATTTCACCACATTTCGAGTAGTCAACGCTGATTGGAATGTATGCAAAGCAAAAAGCTGTAAAATGTTTGCTAAAACGGGCATAAATACATTTACATACACATATCTTTCAGAATATATCTGCAACAGAGAAAAGCTGAACTGGTTCGCTTTGGAAAACGGTTATTTAGTGGATGTGATTCGTTCAACAATACCTCAAAACATCCATGACACAATTCCATTTTAAAATTGTATAACAAATAGTTACTGAGATACAAAGCTGATTCAGTTTTAGATAGATTGTAAAGGTTCTGTTTCAATAACTGCTGATTCACTTAGGAACCAGTTCACAGGAACTTAAGCAAAATATTTGGATATAAGCATTATAAAATGCGTGAATTAGTAATAACATAGACCTGGCCCAATTAAGAAAATATATACTTTGACCAGATTATAAACCATTTTGAGCTGGTTTTAAAGTTGTCTTAAACTAATCCTGAAATGTGTTTCAGCATTATAACTCAAGGAAGAAAAATGAGTTGAAATCCCTTTAGCACGTAGAAATTACAAACTTACTTTAGCTCATAATCAAAATAAACTATATATTTTATTTCGTTACACTTGGACTGTCTCTAAGGCAGACTTGATCTGATTTAGAAACTTTATAACACAAGCCATTACCATTACTTTAGTTCATATATCACAGAAATTCAGCAAACATAACTTAAATAGTCATTGAGATATGAAGTCGACAAAAGACGTTGAAAACATTTCACACAAACTTGGCTAAAAGTTTAAGGACTTATTTAAGATATAAAATATATATGTATATATATATATATGTATATATATGTATTTAGACTTACATACATATTACATGCGTATGGTCTGAACAGTCGTCAATATGTCAGCATCGTAATTTAGAACTTGTCAAGAGTGCAAAAGTTTTTATTCCGGTTCGTTTAAGAAATTGAGAAAATGCGACAACTTTTTGTCACTTTGTAGAAATAATTTGTGGGGATGTGGGAAATTCGTGAAGGATGGGTGTGTGGTGAAGGGGAGGGGGTGTTTGGAATAATCACTTTGGGGATACATAATGTCAACATACATATTTAATACCTCTGCTGTACCTGCTAGCTGGCGACTTAAGATTTTGCTCAATTTGCCAATGCGCGACAAATCGCATAAGCCTTGCCTTGTCAACTCTCGCAGCCGCAAAGAAGTCCGGGGAAGAGTTTTCCAGGGGAGGGGGGGGCGGTCGGAAAAACTTTGTGGCTGGCAGCTGTTGTGGGCGTTCTTGCGGCTTTTGCTTTCTGCTCCATGTAATGAAGTGCTAAATTATGCTAAGTGTGTGCGCCAAAATGTGATTTCGACTCGAAAATGAGCGAACTACACACTCAAAAAAATAAAAAAAAACCCGGAAATGAACAAAATCACCATAAAATGAAAGTCACGCTGAAAACTAAAAAGTGAACGTTTTTCTTGTCTTAGAAATAATTTTGAAAAATAAGAAAGCATCCAAATATATGGAATCTTTTTCTTAAAATATTTTCTATAATTAAGAAATACATTTCTAAAAAGTTGAAATGCTAATCCTGATTCTGAGAAAGTGATCTTTTCTGAAATGCAGAAACAACCAATGAAATTTACTGATTCGGCTTTTATATTAGAATGCAGTCTGTCGTCTGCCTTAAGGGCCGATAAATCATTTAATTCTCATTCAAATAATAATAAGATCTTCAAATTCGAAGTTGGAAATTTTTGTTTTTAATTTTAGAAAATTGTAGCTCTAAATTAATTAAATAAATTAATAAGAGAAAACCTGACTTTTGAAATATACTTTCTGAATAATAAGGTGAGTTACACTTGGCGCAATTTTAAAATTCAAGGCTATGTTTTCTGGGGGTGCCAAAGAATGCTGCAATGGGTTGAAGTCAAGGGTAAATCAATATTTTTGTGCTGCAGTGCATCCGCAGCAACGCGGCTTAATAATGCATAGGCCCATTAAATGTTTGCCGAGTAAAGCAAATTACTTTCAACTAAATTGACTTTGATGGGCATCGCTAGTTATAGGTGGGGTGTGCAAAAACGTGAGGGAGGTGGGGGGGGGGGTGTTGTATTGTAAGGCGGAGGAGTGGATTTTAATAGCGTACTCTAAAGTACATTTTGCGTGCGTCACTGCTGTGACAGCAGCAACAACAATTTAATATTTTCCACAGCTAAAAGCCCAGGGTCAACAATAACTGCTCTCCAGCACCCCTCCTCCCCCAAAACCATCTTTGGTGCCCACACAATGTCGCCTAAATGTATGCAAAGTGAACTAGAAAGCAGGCTGCAGCCGGAAATTGGTTACTTCCGTCGCTGAGCCGACTGCCGACTCCCTTCCACCTTCCACCTTCCCCCAATCTACATTCAAACCGCATCACAACATCCCTTTTGGAAAAATGTGCTTCCCTTTCGTATGATGTCTGACACACAACAGAGACAGAGTAGGTCTAGCATGTGTGTGCGAGTACACTGAGAGAAAAGTGTGTATCTTAAGAAGTTCCAGTTCGGAAAGTTTCAATTAGAGATGTTTGACTGTCGTCCAAGCACTGCCAAGTAAGGCAGTCTAAAAAAGAAAAACCAATTCATAAACTTTACCAGAACTTTTACATTTTACTACTTGATTGGTATTATTATTATAACTATTAGTTATTGTGTACACTTAGATAAGAAATTGCTAGTTTTCAGGGCGATTTTCTAAAATGTATAATATATTATTAAGACACTACTATAAATAGCAATAGCAATAATTGGGCTCTATTGTTAATCTAAATGAAAACGTTTGCTCATTGATATTTCGCTCAGTGTATGAGTAGGCTGGGCCTAGGCTGGCCTAACGGCAAAATGGGATTTTCACTTATGCTTGGCTCTGGCCGGGACTAACTGAATGAAAGCGAAACTTTAATTGAAACGAACATTTGGTGCGGGCGCTTCTCTATTTTTTCTTCTTCTTTGATTTAGTGATTGATTATGTCTTGTTTGTGGCTAGGATATATACACACACACATACACACACAGACACACACAGACAGATAGACAGGGAGACAGGCAGGCAGATAGACAAACGGAGGCACACGTCACATATTTGTTGGCTCTGTTGTTGTTGCTGTTGCTGTTGCTGTTCTTGTTGCTGTTCTTGTTGCCCATCAATGCATATGAAAAATTGACTAACGGACTAACTGAGTGGTATATGGGCATAGGTAGATGTCAGGTGGTGCGAGTGGGGTCTTGGGCGTCATCTTTGACAGTGGCCTCCAATGTCTACAATTCATTCAGGCCTCAAATACTTACCACAAAAGAGAAAACGAGACGAGCGCGAAATCGAATCAATAATTTAATGCAGGTGACGCGTCAAGAGACAAAGCACATAACCCCCTCCCCCACACCCACCCACTCACACACCCTCACTCACTGTCATCCCTCCTTTGGAGTCACTAACCATCCTGACGTCCCCCGCCCTCCCGTTTGACTTGGCTTGAATTGGTTGTTTCTTTTGTCATTGTCGCCATCCTTAATAATAATGTGGGGCAATGTGTTTTTGGGGCCTTGTTTCCAGCTTGTTTGGGAGACCCTTGAAAATGTGTTGCTCTTCAGACGGTGGGGGGAGTGGGGAATGGAATGGATTGGGATGGAATGGCCATAGACGGAGTATAGTTGGGGAAAGACAAAGTCTAATTAAACTTACTCAGCTGGTTAGACATTTTAGCTAATTTGTTAAATATAAGTGCATACAAATGGAGATACACAGTAATTTTCTTGTGTGTACCATTTCCATTTGGTTCCATCCCTTATTTTTGTATACTTTTTATTTAAGTGCTGTTCCAATTCCATTTCGTTTATATTCTTCAAATCGTTAAACTGAATTAGATTCAAAAGGAAAAGTTGTTTTTTCGTATTTTATTCGAATATTTTGTACGATCTATTAAAAGATTTAATTTTATATCTTCTTTATTATGATCTATGCATCTGGATGTAACAGCTGCACTTATTGAAGTTCAATTAAAGTTTCTTAACAGCTTTCTGCTTATTGCCACGCTGAGTTGCATTTAATTAATTAATTTGCAATTTGTTTGTCAACTTTTTCTGTTGTTTATTGTGGAGATGGAACTGCAACTCCCATGTAAGATTCGTAGCTGAGACCATGAAGATCTATAAGCAGTCGCTATGGCTTGAGATCTTGGCCTGGTTCGCCAGCTGGGCTGGTCGCTACCCTTACTTAAATGTACACTCAAAAAAGGTTCTAAAAACTAGAAAGCTTTTTTTTAGAAATGTTTTCTATTATTAAGAAATACAATTTCTAAAAAGTAGAAATGCAAACACAAATTTTTAGAAAAAAAACTCTTTCTAAAATGCAGAAAACATTAATGAAATTTACATTCAGAAATTTCGATTATAATAAATAATTGTTTGCTTAAATATCATAATTTAATTTTGTAAAAAAAAATGTATAAACCAATTGCTTTGTAATTGTTGGACTACACATATTTTTCTCACAGTGTACACAAATTTTTTATGAAATATATCTGTATCTTATCTAACGAGTATTTGTGTATATGTGTCACCATTTTATTGATTTCATTTTAATTGCGTGTGCTTTTAATAGTCAAGAGCTGTGTGTGTGTGTGTGTGTGTGTGCCACTGCAGTGTTTTACGTTCTAGGTGCTACGTGCTGCATTATCGAACTCAACTCACGCAACTTGCCCCGCGGCGTGTCAAAGTTGTTACCTATGTACATACATATGTATATAGAGGTAGAAGAGCGGCCACTGTTTCTGTCATGTCAGCAGCATAATAATTGGAAAAACACACACACTCACATACACGCCCATTTTCAGATAAGAAAGCTAAGAAAAACAATTACAGCAAACTCAAATAGATAGAGAGAGAGAGAGAGAGAGAGAGAGAGAGAGAGAGAGAGAGAGAGAGATAGAGATAGAGAGAGGGAACAGATAGGAAGAATCATAAACATTTTGTATGTTATAAATTGTGCTTTCCTGCTTTTTATGCTCCAGCGAAAAGTACTTTGCAACTTTGACGTAAAGTGTGTGTATATTATATAGTAGTTTAATCTGGCCGATTCCGAAATAAAAGCGTATTAAAGCCGCTAAGAATGTTCCAGTTGCAACAGCTCGACTAGCAGATACCCATAATCCAAATCTTTGACTATCCAGATTCAAATTAACACATACATATTATATATTATTATATTATATATATATTTATATATACATATGTCTATGTATGTGTGTGTTTTGTGAAAGGAGAGCGAGTTCATAAATGTTGATGATTTTTTTTTATATTGCAATTATGCAGTTTTGTATATTTTATAATTGAGGCATTGAGGCATTGTCGATCAACTGCAAATGTGTTCAATTTAATTAACACTTCACCTAAGTGTTAGTTTTGAATTTGATATTTAATTAAATTTAATGGAAACGTATCAAAATACAATCCTGGCATATGTTCATATTCACATTATTTACTATTATTCTGAATTGATAATAATTGCAAGCTAATAAATGAATATTAAAGCTTGTCGAAACAATATGAAAAGCATTGTTCAAATAAAAGTTGCATGTTGAGATGAACAAATGGATAATGAACAAAATCTAATCAGAATTGTAAATTCCGAAATAATTTATTTGCTCAACTTTATGATTTTTGTTGTTTGTTTGTATGGCTTAAATAAGGAATTCTGAGAATCACTTTAAGACATTAAACAATCATACTCATACTTTGTTTGCAGTTTCATTTGACTTAATGAATTTGCCTTTATTAAGCTGAATTAGCATCATTATGATTTGAATTTGAAGAAAATTTGGAAAAGTTGGAAAAGCGGGGGAAGTGCAATAAATATGATAAAATGCAATGGAAACTTTGGCTTGGCATTGCCCTGAGCAATGCAGACAAAGGCGACCAATTAATTAATTGGCAGTAAAGCCCACAGACCATAAATGAATATGAAAACTCGAACTGGGGGCGAAAATGCTGCGGGCGCAATATTAAAATCATTTTTCATACAAATGGCGCGCTTTGTGTCGCAAATAATGAGACAAAATGCGTGCCAGCATATATTAAAATATTAAAATAGCTGCTGCAATAGCAACAGGAGAACGATGTGGGGCAGGGGCATAAGGGGCACAGTGGCAGGTAGCAAAAGAAACGTCGCTTACAAATAGAACTCACAGCTGACAAATGGATGGACGCGACAGCCAAATTATTTATATATATATATGTATATGTATATATATATATATATACATTCTTTGCTGCGTCTTTGAGATACTCTGCTGAAGATTGAAGCACGCACCTTGAATCCGGCAAGCTTATACAAATAGTAACTGTCTATTCAACCTTTATATATATAATAGTTATGTAACCAATTAATAACCTTTTGGGGACTGAAGTATATCATAACTTTTATGACTATTTCCTTTGGAATACGGCTCAATAAGTACATCAAAACAACGAATTTTTCAATCATTTTTAAGCTTCTTTCTGCATCAATTTTTCAAGTATTTAGATTTATTTTAAATGTAATATAATTTTTTCAACAAAGTTAATTGAATTTTAGTTACAAATCTAAACAAGTTTTTAATATTATAAAATGACAATTTCAAATATCAATAATATATTGTTAATAAATATTTTGATAGTTGCAAGCAAAGATCGCGGAACGAGTAATTAAGCTCAAATACATGAAGAGAAAAATATGCAAGGGTATTTAATAATCAGCATTCCAAAATTTTGCTGATTTCTATCTGATTTTTTCGGGCATATTTAAAAAAAAAAATTGTTTTTTTGGCGTGCTGAAATGCTTGTGTCTGCTTTTGAATTTATTATAGCGAAATGACAGCGGGCGTGGCATGGAAACAATTGCTAAATGGCAAAGTGACAGGCTCGAGGATGGATGTGGGAGTGGAAGCAGTGGTTGGAGGGGGAGGTAAGGCAAACGCCAGAAGGTAGTTGCTTGACGCAAAATGTTTGCCAGCGATTATTTAGCTAATAATGCATATTAAAACGTAAATGCTTTCGCATCGACAGAGCAGAGAAATGGAGTGAGGGGCAGGGGATGAGTAAGTAGTATGTGAAAACCAAATTCATCATAAAATCTTTCAGGGAATCCATTAATAACATCTGACTAAGATCATAATTTTTGTATTTGAGTTTGTAATCATTTTGCTTCTTTTGCCAATTCACTAGCGACCACTGTATTTGTATATTAGCTAATTTATTTGCTATTATGATTTTTTTTTCGGTGTAGATTGAGCTGCATTTGCCAGCTATTTGCCTGGCTTATCTCGGCTTGTGTGTCTTGCTGCTCTCTGCTCTTTATAGTGGCACAAACTAGATCCTTAGGTTATTGCCGCTCTCTCTGCCTAGCTGACAAGTCACGCGCCTATTTCGCCATCTTATATATATATATATATCTTATACATATATGTATAAGTGTTAGCTGGGATGAAGGGGGGGCCGCTGTCTTTTTGAACTTGGACTGTATGCGATTTCCGATTTGGCTTCTCTATTTTTTTTTTTTTGTGGTCGCTTCCCGTATAGAATTTCATAAATTTAATTGTCACGTACACACACTCACACTGACACACACATACTTGCTAGGGTGTGGGCCCATAATACGTGTTTATAACTGTTGGCCCGCGATTGGGCCGTAAACGTGCTATGGCCTCATGCCCCTCTTACCGCCCGCCCCACATCAGAATGTGCGTTTATATAGATCAGCATCAGCGAAATGATTTATTTACTGTATAATTTCATCTATTTTATGTGCTCAACCAATTTTCCTTGTTTGTTGGCCCCAAAAATTTGTCTTTACGCCAATGCCTTATGGGGCCAACAACAATAAAAGGCTTCATGGAACACTTTAAAGTCTTTAGACTTAATGCCTCACATATGCAAAAGTGCTGCAATGCTTCGGAAACGAATTTAGGAATGAAATTGAAATGCTGCCAGAAATAGAAACCAAGAACCGAAGTCCATCTTCCCGCATTCAGCAAAACCAAATTGCCAAGTTTCCGTCCGGATATCTTGGTAAGCAAAAAGTTGTTCATACATCAACTAATCTTTGACCTGGGCATGGGGTCGACGCTACCGTCTTCTTCTTCTTGCTTTAACACAAAAATAAAAATACCCTTTGTGTATATGGGTGTAATAAAAATCCTACCCAAAAAAAAAAGAAAAAAAGAAGAAGAAAATACAAATCGCATTTAGAGATGGCTCAACATATTCCACAGCCCAAAACTGAGCCAAAACTTAAACAATTCTCAAAGCTAGACTTTTTTCATCAAGTTCAATAAAGGAATAAAAAAGATAAAATGTGGAAATACGATTTATTGTACAAATTCATGCTTAAGCTTGCGCCATCAAGGGGTGGTCAGATAGAGAGAAAGAGAGAGAGAGAGAGAAAGAGAGAGAGAGAGAGAGAGGGAGAGCTTGGGGGGTTGAATAGGTTATTATGCTAGCTGTGCCAAAGTCAAGTGAATGATTCACTTTCATTTCATTTTTGTCGACAATGCAGTTGTACTTGTGCGAGTGTGTGCAAGTGTGTGTGTGTGTGTGTGTGTGTGTGTGCATTATTCTCTCTTCTAAAATATAATTTGGACTCTAAGCAGCACTTGCACTTGAAACGGACACGCATAAAATAACTTAACACAAGCGCACTTAACACCCCCACTCCTGGCCACGTTCCCTTTTTTTGGAGGAAACGATGGTGAAAAGAGAGAGAGATAGAGAGAGAGAGAGAAAGACAGAGATGCGTAAGAAATGACAATGACACAAGTTGAAAGTGAACACTTAAGCCAACAGTGAGAGAAGACGAAAAAGCATGTAAGATACTTGTCTGAGCTTATCTAGAAAGCAAACTCTAGAGAGAGATAGAGATATAGAGAGATGAAGAGAGGGAGAGAGAGAGAGCATACAGAATAACAATGACACAAGCTGAAAGTGTACACTTGAACCAAGCGAAGAGAAAACAATCTTGTTAAGCATTGCGCGTATTTGAATATAAAGCATTTTAAATAAAGCACATGCATTTTGAATATTCTTCAAAACTTGAATGCATATTTCCATTACTATTTCATGCTGAGACAGATTTCTGATAGATATAATAAAATAATTAATATATAAGTTCTTTTTTTAAGCCAAAATAAATAAAATTTAAGGCATCTTTCGTTGTATTGTTTTCAGGCATTATTTTACGATTTTTTTGGAATTATAGGCACTGATGATTAGCTGTCATTATTCAGGCTAATAAAAGAATATATTTGTTTATAAATACAGACAGAGAAATGAATGAGGCTTAAGCAGCTTATCAACTGCATATACAAAATTGTAGTCAAATTAATTGAAATATTTTTTAGATGAGTTTTGTTCGTTTGATCCAAGAAACATTCAGGCGACTGTTGCTTACTCTGTCTCTCTCTCTCTCTCTTCTCTCTCTTCTCTCTTCCTCTCACTCGTAAAAGGCATATTTCGTATGAGAATACGTAATTAAAATGAATAGAAAAGGAATTGTGCTTGGTGGAAGGGGGGTGCCAGACAAAAAAGTTTCGTTATAAAAAAATCCAGTTAATAAACTTCTGGAAGCCAGTTGGCAGTCGATACGCACACACGCAAATTCACACACACACACACACACACACACACGCTCACACACATGAAGGTTATTAAAAAAAAACAGCTGCAAAAATGAGCAAGAGATATTTAGCAAAAGGCAAAAAATATATTGCAATGCATACCCTGTGAGCAGCAAGGCTGTGCCTAATGGGTAGCATGTGCTATGCTATAAATATATTTTGTATATGCACACTATAAATTCGTGTAGGGTATCTGTGCGTCTGGCGTACTCTTCATCTTTGACATAATTAACATTTTCTCTGCTTTAAGCCTTTTAATTAAATGAGCTGCACACATTTTTTTAATATTGAGCGAAATGAACTCAAAATATATGTCAAATATGGCTCTGCTATCTTTATCTCATGCATTATCTGCCTATCTCTCTCTCTCTCTCTCTCGCTCTCGCTCCCTTTCTCTCTCTCAATGTCTTTGTCTCCATTTGTGTGTGTGCGAAATATGTTTGAACAACTTTATTGTGGAAAATGCCAAACATTCTCTCCAACTTGTGCGACTTGCAAACGCGTTTCGATGTCTGTTCCATTCTTCAATGTGTGCATGTGTGTGTGTGTGTGTGTGTGTGTGTGTGTGTGTGTGTATGTGTGTGTGTGCGTGTGAGATTACTAGGCGCGCAAATCTCATTTGAATTATAATGATGGCGCCGGCAGCTTCACATTCGCCTTCGCATTCGCATTCACACACAGACACGCACACACACGCCTTTTATGCTATTATATGCCTGAGTATTGGATTACAATTGTGCTGACTACGAACTGCAAATACTCTTTCCGAGTGATATATAAAAAAGAAAAATTTAAATAACTTGGGCTATATTCTACATAGAAACGGGCAGTTAAGCCGAAAACAAACCACGAACCGTTTAGCGAAATTTAAAGTTTGAAATTTAGAAAACGGAATCGAAGCTGAAATTAAAAGTTTTTTTATTTACGTTTCAAAGAGTTTCTCAATGCCGAACCATCTTCATTCATCTCCCCCAGTTTCGGTTTAACAGCCTAATATTTAAAAATAATAATAATCATTGAAAAAATTTAATTCGTATTTTCGTTTGTCTGTTGGACAATTTTTGTATTTATACATAATTTTAATAGTATTAAAAATAGAAGATTTTTTTTATTATAATATTTAAATTATATGCAAATTTGACAACTTTTAAACGTTGGTAATGCTGACATCTTGTTCAAACTGGCGTTGCCATAGCAGTTGACAATAAAAGCGTATTTAATGTCAGTAATTGGACATATTTTTGAAACGCCTGTTGCCAAGTGCAATATAAAACACACATTACTTGGCAGACGTGATTGTACATGTAGGGTATAGGGCTATAAGAGAGCATATACTGCATATGCGAAGGCTAAGATAGACGTTTGGTTGGTACACTACGAAAAAAAATCGGCCTACATTTTAGAAATTCGCCGCACATTTGTAAATTTGAAGGATGTGGCAGTCTTCATTTTTTTTAATATCTTTTCTGTTATTTATATTTAACATTTCACATATTTTACATAGAAAAATAATATATACAATTTATGAAAGCCAATTTGAAAAACTTACACTTCTACTAGGACTCGAAGACCTTTGCATTTGCGAGTAGAATGACTACCTATTGAGCTGCTCAGCCTCTAAAACAAATATGGAATTCGGGAGAACTAATTTCATTACGATTAGCTGAATTTCAGAAATAAATTTTTTTCTTAGAATAAGTGTTTAGAAACTAATTTTTGAATGTTACAACATATGTCTAACACATAGAAGAAACACCGTATTTTTGGGATTGCTAGCCTTTCTAATTTTAAGGAAAATGTTTCTTAGTTTTTTTTTCTGAGTGTAGGCTGGTGGGATTTCTGGGCGGTTGGGGTTTTTGGGGGTGTGGGGGAGATGTTGTGCAAAAGTGCTGCCTTGCTTCATTTTTTTTTTTGTGTAGGCCATATTTGGCCGTGGGTCTGTGACTCTGGTTCTGCTTTCGCTGCAAGGCACAATTTGGCCTTTTGCAACGTGGGGTGAAATGGGCAAAAAGAAAGAAAAGTGAGTACACATACCTGAGCAAGCCTGCGGCGGCAATGGAAATATTAGCGTCGTTGAGCTCTTGCGTCTCGCGACCGCACAGCCCAGAGATTGAGGCTTGAAGCTCCGCAGCTGTTGCATAAAATCGGAGCATTCCATTAGCGCCACGTCCGCGAAATGCAAATCGCACAGTATTTGGTTCTATGTGGAGCAAAGAAGAAAAAACAAACACAGAGAGAGAGAGAGAGAGAGAAAGATATGAGACATTTAGTGGGGGAGGAGAAGGGGTGAGTGTAATGTGTGTGTGCTTATTTGTGTGTGTGTGTGTTGCTTTTATAAGAGCTGTGTAAATGATTTATTTTGGCGAGTTAAGCAACTTGCCAACTGCCAACAGCCGACTGCGAACTGCCACAGTTGGCAACAGGCCAAAAGTAGGCCGCACTCAAAAGTATGCAACAGTTTTCTGTTTACTTGCCACAGTTAGCTGCTGTGTCGTGCTCTTGCTGGCATTTGTGGCTTGCGGCCTGTCAGCTGTAGCTGCAACCATCAACGTAATTGACTTTATCAATATTGCATTACATGTGCATTTTCACTTTTCATGTGTAATGAGTTCATTTCATCGAAATGAGCAAATGCATTCCAAATGAGCCACCAACCAAAAGATGTGAGTGTGTGCAGCTTATGTGTGTGTGTGTGTGTGTATGTGTGTGTGTGTGTGTGTGTGTGCGAGTGTGTGTATGCACATACCTTGAATCTCCTAGCACGCTTTTGATTCGGACCCGTCAAGTTAAGCCCACATGAATTGCATCGTAGACATTCCTCGTGGTAATGGTTATTATCGTAAAGTGGAGACGGCTCTGAAAATATAAGAATAAATTCAAAATATATATTTATATTCGTTTTTGAAATAACTTCAGTTCCAGGATAGCTTAGGTGTATCATAAAAAGATATAGTAACGATCGATTTCATGAATCAAGACTATGCACATGCCTTTATGTCCAAATATTTTTTAAAAATCACTAATTAAATGTATACACTTAGAAAAAAATAGCGCTGACTAGTATACAATTTAGAAAAAAATATGTATAATTTTCAGGGTGTTTCTTTTTTATATGTGCAGATATAAAAATTCGTATATCAAACTTTTTGCTTGTTAAACGTTGGAATTTTAGGGTTTCACATATATATTTTAAATAGTTTATAAATTCATATAATTAATTTGAACCAGTATAATTCATAATTTGTTGAGTTTGAAAAACCTTGAAATTGTGCTATATTTAGAAATGATATTTTCTAAGAATCAGGACTTGCATTTCTACTTATTAGAAATGCATTTCTTATTAAAAAAAAATGTATTTAACAAATAGATAATTCAATTGAATGCATATGCAATTGCTCATATAATTTGCATTCAATTTAAGCAGTGTGTGATGCACAAACACACATAGACACACATACACGCACACACATACACACACATACACACACAAGAGCAGAGCAATATGCACATTGTGATCGACAGATGGCGGCAGGCAGCCTGTCAAGCATATCTTGAGTATTGGCGCCACGGGAAGGGAAGGTGTATTTGTGTCGCAGCTACAGCATGCTCATTAATTTGCATAATGTCAATTGATAGGGTGGCAATCATGTAGATGCAAGGGTAGACGGAGTGGTATGATAAGAGGGGGAGGGTTGCTGAGCGGTGGCAGTGGTGGGAGCTGTTTACAAGAGACAACACCAATTGTCGACAGTTGTGGAGCGACTCAATTACAAGCGGAAATGAGTTTCTAATACAAGCAGATTGGTGCCACACAGAGAGAGAGAGGGAGAGAGAGGGAGAGAGAGAGGGAGAGAGAGGGAGAGAGTAAGAGAGTAGTCAACTGAGAGCGCCAGAAAAAGCGCACAAAATATGCTTGTTGAGTTGATGAATGGGCTGCTTGATTGGTTTTAGCTCATAGGTTAGCATAACAGCTATCCATACACTGGGAATAACAAGAGTAGCCAACACTTTAAAATTTTATTTTGAAAAAAAAGAAACATCAAGAAAAATCTGATTGCAATCACTCCTTCGGGGCGGAGTCAAAATCGACTGATTGTTCATACGACTAATATATATGACATAGTTTGATGAGGACAACTTTATTTCCGAGTGTGAGGAACATTATAGAAAGCACAACTTTTGAATTTGATGCGGATGATTTGATAAACAAAAACGTTGGCGATAATATCAAAATACACTTTAAAAGGTTAAAAAAAAACATTATTATTATTTTTGGAAATATTGTCGACAGTTTCAAAGTAAACGCTTGCTTTTCATCTCGAGAGAGACCATGATATTTTCAAGTAATATATTTTTAAAATATACAATTGCTACGAAACGCATTTTACAATTTTAGGCACATATTTTGTTTTATTTATTTTTATTTATTTATTTTTTTTTTTTAAGATTTATAGCCTTTTTCAAGTTGCACTTTCAAAAGTTAACTTTCGCAAATTAGAAGTGCTAACAGAAATATCGCATCTGATATATATTTATTTCTTTTAGTGTATGTTCGCTGGACTTTTTTTAGTGCCACAGCAATCAAGTGGATATATTAATAATAAGCTCACAAAGCGCAAGTGTGTGCGTATGTGTGTGTGTGTGTGTGTGTGTGCGTGTGTGTGTGTGTGTGTCACGTCAGTCACCCGGAAATCATAATTAAATGAATCAGGCAAGTGGAAACCTATTATGAATATGAGCTACAACTCAACACAGCATTCAAACCTACTCAAACTACTACCATTTGAATAAAACACTTCGCCAAATGCCCAATAACAGTTGGCCGAGTACAGAAATGGCTTACAACTTTCATTCCGGTCTTTCTGGCTGTCAAATCGAATCGTATTCAGTTCTTTTATGGTTCGAATAATATCGGTTCGCTTAACTGTCTCTTGTTTTGAATTGTGGCTCCAGTTGCGGTTCAGAACTCTGATCGAATTCGGCTAAACTTGTTTTGTGCTTCTGTGCGTATGCGTAATAATATTATGATGTCGAATTGTCGGAGTGTTTAGAAAAATTGAATTTTTAGTGGTTTCAGTGGTTTCTGTGGCTTTGTATGCGATACAAAAACCATGGCAAAATTTACCAAAATTTAATACAGAGTTTCAATTGGAGCTGTGCTTCCAATTCCGCATTGTTCCTATTGTTGCTGCTGGTATTGTTTGCATTTGACTTGCGTTGAATGGGTTTTCGGCTACTGCATCAAGTGTTGGAAAAGGGCTGCTTTTATCAATTGTCTACGCAGCATGCAACATTCCAGTTGCATGCTTGGTTGTTTGCCACAATTTGCGCATAAGGATGATTCCTCTTCTTTGTATTGTTCTGACATAATAATCTTAAAATTTCGTCGAAATATGTGGTTACAGATGTTGTCTTCAAAGAATCAAAGACAAATTAATAATGTCAGCAGCGGCATATTTTGTACAATTTATTATGCAGATTGTTCAAATACGCAACGAAGTTAATATATATTAAATTGTTCGCATATCTTTGACAGGCTCAAAATAGATAACAAAAAAATTACACTGGGTAATAAAGCTACACACATAGTAGCAAAAACAAATTACATGAGTTATCCTCCAGACTTTTTATTTATTCATGAAGCAAAATTTGCTAATTGAAAACCAACCAAAAATTTGCAGACCTCCCCATCCCCGCCCATTCCCACCCACCCGCTCTGCTGTAATCCCAACTTTTTGACTGGGCTATTTGGTTTTATGACAGTTACCGCAAGAAAATGAAAACTTTTGCAGCTGCAATTTGCAGTTGCTTGAGATTGAGAGAGAGAGAGCGAAAGAGAGAGGGAAATTGAGAGAAAGAGAGCGTTGGAGAAAGTAATTTAAATATAAATTCATGACTTTGATAAATTACCAACTAATGACCGAGAAGAATGGTAAAACTTCGCTGGTTTTTAGTGAATAAGCGAATGCCAACTTTTTGAGCTTCAAATTAAGAGTGCGCAGGGCGGGACTTGAACCCATAATCCTCTTTCCCCTTTCGCGTACCACCTCCCTCTCCCGCCCACCCCTTTCAAAGTTACTCACTGGAATTTCCTTTGTTGAGTGTAGAGCGTTTTCATTATTTTCCTTTTATTGTTTTTGCCCAGGCGCCAAACAAAAGCGGCTTAATGGCTCGTGACTGGCCGCCAGCTTCACTCAGTTTAATAGGTGAGGGAGCAACGGGAGATGCGGTGCGGTGGGGTGGGTTGGTGTGGGGTGGTTCTGAATCAATTGGGTTGACAATAAAAACAAGAGTGCAATGAATTGCATTTTTGGGAACACTGCACTAATCTCCGCCAAGTAACCTCTAACAGTCAATTGTTGGACTGATAAAATTGCAAACGAGTACACTCAGAAATAGATCAAGTGCACATATTTTATTCTGAGTGTACTCACTTACAATTCTCTTTGAAAAAAGGTGCAGATTCTGAATGCAAGATTATCGTTCGAAAAACAAGGCTTTATTCAACACAACTGCACTGTTAAACAATTTTAAATTTTAAAGTTACTAAAAAAGTTAAAGCACATTTCATCTTTTAAGAATATTGTTTTTATTTTTTATTTGCGGCTTGTTTCGAAGCTATTTCTATTTAAGTTTTGGGTTCCATTTTTTTGTCAAGTGTAATTACAACAGAGTGCTACGAGTGCTGCTGCAGGTGGTCTGAAGGGGGTGGGCTGCAGGGGTGGGTGGGTGGTAATATGTGATTGACCAGCTGGATACATTAATTTAAGTGAGCGTTAAAAGTTACGCAAATGGAAGCTGCATGCATGCATTTTAAGAATGTAATTCAGTTTTAAAACCATATTGGACATGCTGACAAATTGGATAAGCTATCAGTAAAAAACGTGATTGCACAAAAAGCCACCATCTCGTATGAGCAACATTTTAGTCTTCCGACTTATCCCAATCAGAGTCTATCGAGTATTGCACAATATATTGCTATCGCCAATGGATTTATATCTATATACACATTCAAATTATCGAATAAATAAATTAGTTGACTAAGTGGTCAATTTATGCTAATTAAGAACATAAATACGGCTATTATTTCTGCCCCTTTGCAAATAACTGCACAACTTCATTATTCACTTTTTACCCAGGGCAAAAAAAGAAGCCATTTTTAGTTTTTAAACTTTAAATTTGAGCTCGAATGCTTTTGCATTTCCGAAAGGTATGTTAGCAGCGACTGTGCAAAAGAGGTAGAACAGGGGCGTGGGTTATTGCTGTTGGGTGAAGGGGGGGGGGGGTGGTTG
>JAWNLK010000167.1:5280000-5337500 GCA_035042385.1 Drosophila engyochracea
TTGGGATTGGCAACAGTTACTCGTTAGCTTGCAGAGGCACTCGTACATTTTAGATTGATAGCATCGATGGTACTGTTTTTGTTGTTGTTGTTGTTTTTTTTTTTTTTTTTTTTTTTTTTTTTTTTTGGTTATGGCGCCGTTGTTGTTTATGGCCACGGCCTTGAGTATTCTTGCCCCCGGAATTGCTGCCATAACAATTTGCGTTTTATGATGGCCACGAGAAACTGTTGCAGATTTTCGAGCATTATGTCAGCAAAAGCAAAAGCAACGTCAACGGCAACAGCAGCTGTTAATGTTGTGGCAGTTGCCCTTAACGAGTTGCGTTTATGAGTGCGACTCACAGCTGAATACACAGTATTCTAGTCGGAGTGACTGTTCCGTTCAATCAATTGGTCAACATTCAATCAATTGACTCGTTAATTGCCAATTAGTTGACGTAAAGTTTTAACTTGACTTTCGGTTCACAAACTGTGAATTATTTCATTAAAACTAAAAGAAATCTAATGCGACTCTCAACTGAGTACACAGAATTCTAGGCGAAGTATCCGTTCTGGTTAACATTCAATCAATTGATTTGTTAATTGGCAGTTAGTTGATGTGAAGTTTTCAGTTGAGCTTAGTTCTCAGATTATAAATTATTTAATTAAACCTAAGAGGAAGCTACTTGATTGAAAATCTTTAGATAAATAGTCCATCAGTAAGTCATGCAACTAATAAATATACTCTTAAACAAATCCCAATGTGTTTATTAAATTTAATTCTTGCAAGAACCCACCTAATGTATATTTAAATAATGTGTTTAACTTTAGCATCAACTAATCAGTAAGTCAACGAGAATCGTTAGCACATCAATCAACTTAACGCAGTCAATCACTCATTAGAAATCAATGAAGTGCAAATCAACTGTACAAGAAAACAAAAAAAAACATTTTATTTATCACTCACAGGCAAGTATGCTAATCCTTTGAACGCAAATTCAGCTAGCTAGTGCTTAAGACATGTACCAATCATTTAAGAATTCCAGCGCCAATCAATCAGTTAGCTCAACGAAACTCATTAACAAATCAATCAAGCGCTGCAGCGCACATCTTTAATTGAATTTACTAGCGCTTACACAGGAAAACAAAATAAATATAAAAAAAATACACACATTCTCGAGGAGGCTTCATAAATCAATCAAGACAATCCATCAATTAAAACGGAACGAGACGAGACGAGGCGAGGCGAAGGATGCCAATGGCCACGTTATTATTGCATTCATAAACCCATAAATGGCTAATGAAACGTGTACATCGAGCCAAGTCGAGTTGAGGCTGAGGCTGAGGCTGAGGCTGATTCGAGACAAGTCAACAGCTTGACCTTGACTGCGAGATGGGCCAGTGCGAAAGTTAGTTACTCACTTTAACACCACTTACACTGAAAATAAAAATGTTACACTCAAGAATTTGGTACCACTAGTTATGCTTTAGAAAGTGAGTTTCGAAGATTGCCAGCTATTCATTTAAAAGTAAATCAAGACAAGACACCTTAATAAATCAAAAAATCGGCTAGCCTTAGAAAATGTCCCTGAAAACTAGACAATTTTTTCTGTTCTTAGAAATAATTTCTAAATATAAGAAAACATTTTTCGAAACATTTGAAAAGCTTGACCCAAATCGAAATGAATAATGAAATATGATATTTTTTAATTGTTTAGAAATACATTTCTCTAAAAGTAGAAATGGAAACCCTGATTCTTAATAAAAATCCTTTCTAAAATTCAGAAACAAGTAATGAAATATTCTGGCTCGGCTTTTATATTTGTTGCATATGCCAATTCTTAAAATACAAATCTTTATCTTATAATAAAATAAGGAAGAAAAAAGCTAATACTTTAATTCTTTAATTTCATATATTGAAAACAACCAGCGTCGAAAAATCCATCCTGAAATTAAGAAATGAAATCCCTGGTTTCTAAAATTCAGTTAGATTTTTTGTCTGAGTGTATATTTATACTAGTAGTTTGCATACGTGTGGCTAATTAGCTGTGGGGCCCCAATGGACCGTACTGTTGCTCATTTGTTGCCACTTACTCTTTCGGGGCCATCTAAACCTGGCAGCGCCAGCGGCGCTCATAAATTAACTCGAACGCGTGTCGCACTTGCCACCATAATATCGCATCGCATCGCAACGCGACCCCAAAAAGAAAGCTGGCCTTTCTTATGCCACCCATCACCCAGCCAGCTTATGCGAGCAGAGAACCCAACTCATTTCAGGGGTTTTTTTTTTTTTTTTTTTTTAGAAGGGAAGGTCTGCTGTGGTCAGCGCTTTGTATTCAAACTGCAATTAAGTATAAGAATTAAAAGGGGCGTGACCAGCTGGCCGGTTTCGGTAGTTATTTTTGGAGCGCCTTAGGCCAGCAAAATACAAGATAAGAGAGTGCCACAAATAGCCAACAGCGAGTTGCACAGATTGGCACACAAGTTTATGCGGTACTTATGCGGTGCTGGAATTTATACACATATACATGAAGATGGAGATGTGGTATAGGAAACTGTCTTAGATCATTTATGTATGAGTGATAACTTTAATGCTATCTCCATTTGGCCCAAGCAACACCATATTTCTTGTTTGACTTGCAATGTGTCAAACCGTAACTGGAAATGAATTGATTGAAATGCAACATTCTATAGGAACCAGTAGCAGGAACTGATATTACCAAAACATTGAAGTTTTGCAAATTTATGGCTGTTTTCACATGTTTTTGAATATTGCAAATAATTCGTAAGAAATTCTTTAGCTCTTCACTTTACGTACCAGAACCGGAACTGGAAACGAAATGCGTTTCAGTGTGACACTTTGCTCATCATCATATATTTGTCGATATGTCAGGCAAGAGAAAATGTGAACACACATACATATATCAATTGGAAATATACATCTGTATGTGTATCTTTGCACAAAGCGGCATCATGCTGAGAGTGGAATTCATGAAAGCATGTCTCATATTTCAATTTTGTGTCTCCAGAATCAAACGAGAAACGAGAAATTCTGTGCTTTAGTAATGCATGAATGCCGGAATTTGTGGCATGATTGAAATTGCTATCACTGTAAGCAAAAACGAGCTACTCTACTTGCAACTGCAACTGATTTCGTGTAACAAATGTGTGCAACAATTTGCAAGCTGAATGCAGCAAAGTGATTTCTGCCTGATGACGTTCTATACTCAATTATTTTCCATCCACACTTATAAATGATATAAATGATATAGATGTATATATATAATATAGATGGATATTTATGCGATGTTTGAGTGAAACTGCAGGGTATTTTGAAGTCGACAGCATTTCGAATTTTCTTCTTTGGTGGTCTCCAATTAATGTTGCTTGTGGCTCGTAAAATGCAATAAAGTTATTGGCACATAAACAAGAGAAAAAAGGCGTTTGCTCGTTTTATTTTTCCATGCCATGCAGAAAACCTGAAGGCCCCAAAAACAAGTCCAATTGGAAGTCATCGCTTGGTAGGACAGAACCAGAACAGAAACTACTGTGAAAAGTGTTTTCAGCAGCCTTGATTGCATATTAAATAATCAATAATATCAGGTATTAACTGGGCCCATAGACCACAATAATAAATATTTTTCAATATAAATATTGCCTTGAATTAATTACAATTACAGCCGTGTGCTGCCGTCGAAATAATGCTTGACAAATAATCTGGCACAAATATGCGATTCTACTAACGAATAAATTGGCGCGAAATTACCACTAATTTATAATAAAATTATTGAGCAAATGAAGCTTAGATTGTTACATAAATTTAGCTTAAAGCATAATGAATCAATGTGCCAGAAGCATCAAAGATTTACAATTTCAAATACGAAAAAGTGAATCGGAAGATAATAAAAGGAAAGCCTTCAAAAAAAGACTGCTCGAGTCGAGTACAAATAAATGGTGCTGAATGCATTCCAAAAAAATAAAGATAACTGAATTGGCAATTGAGGAAAGTGAAATGCGAAATGGGAAAAGTGTCTTGCGATTGCGAATTGCCAGCAAGAAGATTGTGTGTCGACATTTTGCAGTGAAAACTTGTTGCACCATTCTCCGCTAAAATGTATTAGACTGTGGCAAATTGTGTTGCGGATGGTGCGAGTGGGGGTGTTGGGTGTGTTGGCTGTTGGCTGTTAGCTGCTCGCTGTTGCAATGTAAAGAAAGCAACACGCCAAACTTGACTCACATTTCATTCACAAGCAAGCAAACTGAGCACGATTGTAAATGAGGGAATGGGGCAGGGTGCAGGGTGCAGACAGATAGCAAATGCAGATGGCGCTGGCATTCGAGTCAGCACTCATTCATTTATTTGCTGTCAGCATACACACACACATACACACACACACACACACACACACAGACGTACATAAACACACCCCGAGTACTTTCATTCATTAAAAGTCACTGTGACAAACTGAGGCGAACTTTGGCCAACTCTTTTGGAATTCGTATTGGAGTGTGTATGTATGTGTGTGTGCGTGTGTGTGTGTATATGTGTGTGTGTTAACTTCAATAGCACTCACACACACACACACACAATTGTCGTGTTGTATGTAAACAGAGTAAAAGGGTGCGTCGAATGTGTGTCAGAAATGTTGCCTACTTTTTGGGGCAGAAAAGCAACAGCTGAAAGCCTGCATTTGGTCTAGATTTATTTATTTATCTATGTATTTCCGTATTATATCTGTGCATAATTGGCAAGCAACAACAGACTAACTTATTCTGTGTATATAAATGTCTGATAGTCAATATTGATATTGCAAGAAAACATATCGGAGAGGATTATATAGAAAAAAAGTGATTGCTTAACACATTAAAGGAGTCAGCTGCGAATATATATAATACATAGAAAGTATATATATATATATATTATGGATCAGCATCTACAGCCGATAATATATAAGAGTTAGAGAATTTAGATTTGCAATATCAAATTAATTTATTTTATTGATAGCTTCCTGCGTTGCCCAAATATAGCAAGTAAAATCACACTTTTAAAGATATTTTATGGTATTTGATTGGTGGTCTATTAAAACTGCATCAGTTTCTTTGCATTTATATGCATCTCTTCTGAAAATTAGATTAAAAATTACAAACCTATAGAACATTTAACGAGAAGGGTTTCTAGCTGTTTATGTTTGAACAAAATATAATTGGAAATAGTGGTCTTTAATAATGTTCGAAAAGTCACATTGAAATGTGTTTTGTTTTATGTATGCATATGAAGGCAAAATAGTGCTTGTTGGCAGCAGCAGCAACAAACAGCAATTTGTTTTAGTTGTTTGTTTGTATATTTGAATTTGCCGCGCTGCTTGACACAATTTAAATAATAACATAATGTTATTTTATTCAATTGTAATTACATTTGTAGACTATGTTAACTGCACTTTAACTTTAGCTGCCAGCGTTAACAGCGCTCTCTCCCTCTCTCTCTCTCTCTCTTTCTCTGCAAAGGGCGCTTGCTGATCTGCCGGCTGCTGCAGGCAATCATTTATTCGTGTCGTGTCACGTTCGCTCTTTCGATCGTGTCGTGTGCAAATAGTCTCCTTTTAATAAATAACTGCAAGTCATATTACGAATAAACAATATAACGCTGTGGCAATAACTTTGTGAATTGAATTAGATCGTGAAAAGTTTGTCAGCTGAGCTTTTGTTTGGATAAGATAACATAGTTGTGTGTGTGTGTGTTTGTGTGCGTGTGTTTCTATACAGACCGCTGCGACTGCGATAGCTGCTGCTGCTGGCGCTGCTGCTACTCGATGGCTGTTGGGGGGTTCGGTGCCGTCGACGTGCGCCGCTGCCGCTGCCGCCGCGCAGCGCCGCGACATCGGCGTGCGGCGGATCAACGGATTCGGCCACTGCGCTGCCGTTCTCTGTTGCTCTGTTGCTGCCGCTGCTGCTGCTGCTGCTGCTGCTTGTTTGCTGTTTTCGCTTGTTTGTGGTTCGTTTTCTTGCTTTGTTGTTTGCACACACACACAACACACACAACAACAAAAAAAAAAACAAAAAAAAGAAGAGCTAACTGTAAGATGCTCTCTTTTGTATGGTTTGCTTTGCACAGGAAAAAAATAGATGTGTGTGTGTGTGAGTAAATAGTCGAGAAGACAGTGTCGATGAATTTACGCGCAGGAAGCAGGAGAAAGACGAGCAGTTTGTTGTTGTTGATGATGGCGCAGATGGGGCAGGGGTGAAGTGGGTTGGGTTGGGTGCAAATGGCTAGAGCGCTGTGGGCGCAATTTCCATTTGTATTTACTGTTTACGATGCCGAACCAAAAAAAAAATGAAAAAAAGGCCGCGTTTTATACTCGACTCCGACTTCGATTTCGACTCCGACTGCGACGCCGATTTTGACTTTGACTCCGATTTCGAATGCGGTTCAGAGTGCAACACGGACACGGAGCAACTCGCGTCTCGCCTCTGTCTCTCTCCCTCACTGTCGTCTGTGATGCGTGTGTGTGTCTCTGTGTGTGTGTGTGTTGCTTGGTGTGTGAAGTGTTGTGTTGTGTGGTGTGTGTAGTGTGTGTGTTGCTGTTGGGGCGATGTGTGAAATGAGAATTGGCGTCGGGGCTCTGCTTGCTGCTGTTGTGGCACGTCGAAGGATTCAACACCAACTGATGCGAGTGGCGAGCACTCGCTTCCCATTACACTTTATCTCCCTCTGAACGGTGGCATCCATTTCATTCGCACGCATTGACAACTTCGCCATACGCCGACGAACAATCAGCTGTGCAACAGCTGCTTGGAGCTTTAGTTTAGCTTTCTTGCGAACAAAAAAATTTGGATTGCGCAAAGCGCAAGCTTTCGAGGATATTGCCACAAGTTGACAGCCCCATCTGCGAATGTTGCTAACGAACTTTCCACAATTGTTAAAAAAAACACAACTATATTAATTGTTTTTATCAATAGACTGAGAAATTAGTATTATAAACATATACTGCTTATATGGGAAGGATTATTAAACAATCAATCAAAATTTTAGTGAAAAGCTCTCTATTTCAGAATGATAAGCTTCCAATGAAACTTGAGTCTAACGAATCTCAACTCGGGAGAAGATATAAGACTAATCTATTCACATTTTCACATCACAAAGGATTGTTTGACTTGCATGGCTACTAATTTATTTAAAAGAAGTTGTTTAATCGATATTAATTAAGAGAAGCAAGGAAATCTTCTGGATTTTATTTGCAAGTTACAATGTTTAAGTAAAATGAAGACTTGTCAAGCAAAAGGTTCTCAAATTGTTAATAGACTAGAAAGTCCATTGACTCTATTAAATATTCCTTCAACGAGCATTTAAATTGCTAGAAAATATGTCTGATTTTTGAAATTTAAATATTAAATTTTAGTTTGAACTTAATTTAATTTATTATCTACCTTTTTGTATTTTTCGTCGACAGTAAATAAATAAATAAATCTTTTCCAATTCTTATTTTTATTATGTGACTCACCTGTCTGAGTGCTGGAGTCAAAGAATGTGCTAGTTGTTTCCACGGTCATGGTGCCAATGGTGCCATCAATAATCTGGGCTGATGAGTCGCGTCGGCCACGATACCTGCGGAATAATATATAATATACATTAATATGTGTTTATTAAGTCAACATTTTATTTTATTTATATAATTTAACATAACTTCAATCGACTGATTGTTAAGTACACGCATATCTTGATAGTTGACATACTAAAACCTCAATTATTACCAGCTTCACAAGACTGTGAGACTCACTCAACCTTAAAACTCTGAGAGCAGTGCATAATTGCAGAACACCGAAGCAATCAAAGAACAATGTTGATTTCCAAGGAGGCTATTAACTGTGGTTAACCGACGACTTCTCAAAGAGAGAAATGGGCAAGTTTCCTGACAATATTATTGATTGGCGGTTAATATATAATTACCAAATTGCAAGCAAGTTGCGTTGTAGCTGACATCTGACATCCAACTTTAAGCGTGCATCGCCTAAGCCATTCTATAAAACTCAACTTGCATCTTGTTAATTAAGAGCATTTTTTGCTTTCAGTATTATTAGCAGTATTGATAATTGAAGTGTATAAGTTGTGCGTATTAATTAAACTTATAATCCACAATGACTTCTTGACTTGCAGTCAGAAATCATCGAAAGACACAAATACTTTATCTTAGTCAACATCATATGGAATACATATTAGCTATGGAACAATGCATTTGGTTCTATTGTTATAATTTTTATATGCAAACTTGTTTCTATCCTTGTACTATGCTAATTAGTATTTATTAATCGGCTTAGAGTCAATTTGAATAAATTTTAAGTTTGAAGAGCCTAAACTCAAGTTGACTTTCACTAGTTGAAAGTTTAACTGAACATTGAGAAATTGTTTACTTGGAAGTTAGAAAATCGCTTTAAAATGGAAACACCTTGTTTTTAGAAATATATCTCTTAATATAAGAAAACATTATAAATGATTGTCCTACAAATATTATGATTTTTTCTATTTCTTAAAAATATTTTCTATTTTTCTAAAATGCATTTCTAAAAAGTAGAAATGCAAACCACAATTTTAGAAAAAATCCTTCGTTTACTTTCTGAATTTCTTAAATACAGGGCTCCTTTTTTCCCCATTTTTGGAGGGACTAAGAGTGGTATACGAATAGATATCCTTACCGGCAGACATCGTCGCTTTGGGAGCTCTGGCGTCGAAAGTTGCGACAGCGTATCATTTCCTCAGTGGTCGACTGTCGTCGGAAGCCGCGTGCGATGAGAATCTCCTCGGTGGTTGACTGTCGCCGGATGGCTGGTCGCTGATTCTGCTCCACATTCGGCGGTTGAGGGCGGGAGCAGGGACTCGGGTCCCGCGACGAGGAGCAGCTGTTGGAGTCCGGGGAGCGTGGCGAACGTGCCGCCGAGCTGCTCTGGCGCCGCAACGTGTGACGCCTGGGACTGCCGTCGCGCTCATGAGATCGATCCGGGGAGAGATGGGTCCGGGAATCGCGTCGCCCGCCCCGCGAAGCGCTGTCTGGCGAGAGGGAGTCTCGTCGCGAGGTGCGACGCTCGCAATCCTCGGGCGGATCTGGACTGAGCGCTGGCTGGGAGCCGCGTCGGCTGCCGCCGGGCAGACAGCTCTCATCGAAGGCGGTCGCCTGACGCTGCAATCGCTGCAGCCGGGGCACACGTTCCGGACTGATACCTGCCTTGGAGTCGCGCCGTTGGCCTCGGCCACATTGCGTGGTAGAGTCACGGCGACCCTTCGGAGCTGTCGGACTGGTCGCCGGCGGCGTTACGGAACTGGTGATAATTGTCGGCGGCGGCAGGGCCTGGCAGGCGGTGTCCACCTGCTGATGTGAGTGATAGTTGCTTGTTGAGATTTGTGGTACGCTTATGGAGTCTGAGTTGGAGCCGGCGGAGCTGGTCGAGGGACGCTGCTCCTGCCGGAAAATGGGGAATTCCGGTGCGGCCAGTGAGTCACGTTTCTTGGTTATTTGGTATTTGGCTGGTGGAGGCGGAGTTGTTACACGCCCAGCAACACTACTGTCGCGACGGCTGCCCGACGGATAACTTTCGCCGGAGCCGCGTCGCGAAGCCTGTGCATTGCTCAAGGATAACACAATAGAGAGCGAGAGAGTGGGAGAGAGAGAGAGAAAAAGAGAGAGAGAGAGGACATGCATAGGCTGGGTTAGGTTGGGCTGCATTCAAAGTGTATTAAATCTGACAATCGTATAAATATATACTTTTTATTCATAAGCTACTTTACTATTTCCTCTTTCCATAAATCGAATCTCTTTCTGGGATTCTTTTTTGCTATTTGTAATCCTTATTTAATTTCCTAGCTTGATCTTGATACAAAAATTTCCGATAGCAAAAAAGGCAACATTTTAAAACTCGAATATTATATTTATATATTAGCTATTTAATTTGTACTTAATATATTCTATATTTGTTCTTTACCCAGCAAAGCTATAATTTTTGGTTGTGATGCTTTTAGTATTTGGTAATAAATTGTTCTAAAAAAAAATAAATCATGGAAAATATGCAACTTAATTTATAAGTGTCTTTCTGAATAACACTCATTGCTGATGGCTTTTGCTAAGGGCTCATTTATATGTAAACATTACTATTTCTATATTCCTATTATAATATTCTCATTCATTTTAATTGATACTTCTCTTTGTTTAGCCAAATAACTCTTTAAACTTATTTCATTCAAATATTATTATGTACTTTAAATTTTGTTTTGAGTTGAATTATACTGAAAAAATAAAATGCCATTAGGATTTTAGTAAAATATCATGAAAATGCATTATTGCGAAGCTTATCCAGAAAATTCGGTGGAGCTGCGCAAGTTCTGGGAACGTTTAGGGTGAGTGGATGGTGTTTGTGTGGGTGGTGTGCTTTAGTAGTTCTGTGTGTGTGTCTGTCTGTGTGTGTGTGTGTGTGTGTGTGTGTGTGTGTGTATATATATCGAAGGTTGTGTGGGTGTAGTTGTTGTCAAACTTACGCTTTTCGTGCACTCGATGACGACGGGCACGGAGGCAGTGGTGCTGCTGCCACCGCCAGTGGACGACTGCTGTGGTTCTTCAACAGTGGAGCTCTCCCTTCGGTGCCAGTGCCTCGCAGATTCGGTTGAGGCGCTTGTAGCGGTGGTGATGGTGACGACGTTGCTGCTGCCCGTTGCCGTTGTCTGGGACTCGCGACGGGAGCGTATGCCCCTTGCGCCCGAGTCTGCGCTCGACTCCCGACGCTTCCGCGGCGTCACATACGTAACGGTACAACTGGAACCAGCCCCGGTGCTCGCGTCCGCTGTGGTCGATGTGCGCCATGGTAGACTGCGCGCCAAATCTGCCAGTGTCTCCCGACGATTCAATTGCGATCTGTTGCGAGCCGCCTGCTGTTGCTGCTGTTGTTGTTGCTGTTGTTGTTGTTGCTGTTGCTGCTGCTGACGGTTCGCCCCGCCGCTCCACTCCCTCAGTATATCGGTTAGCTGGGCCAATGAACTGCGGCGACGTCTCTGCAGGCCAGGCGGCGGCGATTGGCTCGGCGGTGTGGTGATCTGCGCCGCTGAATCCCGCCGTCCCCCCAAACGTTGACGGATCGTCGACTCCTCCAGCTACAAATCAGTATGAATTTGGGCAAAATAAAAAATAATATAAATATTTATATATTATCTATATACACTCCGCGAAATTCGATTATAGGCACTCGTGTTTCTGTGCTTCTTCTTCTTGCACTGTTAAGATGCATACAAAAATCACATATCAGAAAATTGTCACACAAGCAAAAATTTGCAATCATATCGGCTGGGCTGGATAAAAATGCTAAGCCACCTAAAATTCAATTTGATTTAAGGTTACAAAGTTTTGGTGAGCTTTATGGAGCATCAACCAGACTCAAATGCCTTATTTTAGTGGGATAATGCTCCAATATATGTGGAGCAAGCCTGTCGTGTATGGTTTCGGGATAAGAGTTTTAAGCTTTTCGAATAGCCAGGAAGATCACCCGACTGAAAAAGTTATTAATTTGTTATTTTCATATAATTTCTACATATTACATTAATTATATTATGTTTATTAGCACTGTCTTTAATCGTATTTCGCACCTTAACCTCACTTTAAATACATACAAATTAATAAAAAAAAATTATGTTCATGTTACAAATTTAATTCCTTTTTTATTTGACGTATATTTAAATTAGCTAAGTTTTGTGGAACAAAAAATAAATTTATTTTTACTTTATTTTTTTAAATTTTATAAGAAAGAAAAATCAAATGCCTTTAATCGAATTTTGGGGAGTGTATATTATATTGCGAACAAATAATAGCACCACTACGAAATTGTTTCATTTTTTACTTTTAAAATGTTGTTTATATTATAGTTATTACTGCTCCTGGAATTCTTTTAAATATAGAAATATATTTACTATTTTACACTTTATATTTATAAATATATATTTATATTTTACTATTTACTATTATTTATATACTACGCACTTTCTATTTTTTTTTGCGCATTTATTTTATCTGTTCATTTTCTTCCGTAAACTTCAAAAAGACACTTCTTTTGAGAGTGATGATATTATTTAAATGAATAGTTTATGAATGACTTTTTTTTTGTTTTCGCAAGTTTTTTTTTTTAATTTATTTTAATTTTGATTTTACCTGTTCCCGGACCAAGTCGTCCCAGCCGTTGCCTCCCTGCCACACCAGGCCCACCTGATGCGACATTATCGGCAGGTTGCACACGAAACAAACGGCAGTCATCGTCCTGAAAGCAAAAGGCAACCAAATATAACAGTACCACTCTAATTGCAAGCATTAACAACAAAGCCATGCTGAAGCAGTTTTTTTTTAATTAATTTTTTTTTTCAATTTAATATTTTTAGTGTGCAATAGTTTTGCGTTTTAGTTTTTGTGTTTTGTTTGACGGCGAACGTTCGTCAAACTCGTTCAACGTCCGGATGCGAAATGCAACAGCTCGTCGCATTGTGTACATTCTTATGATGCATGGCGGTGGAGCTTTGTCTGTTGCCCAGCAACGAGCCCTGGAAACGCGCCTGCACCTGTCTCTGCTGGCAGATGGAAGCTGTTTTGAACTTGAGTTAATTGGTGCCGTGCGGAAATCGCCGACTCGATAACTGCTCAATATCATTGATATCATTGATATGACCTTGAATCAATAGTAGAAACTCCACTTTTCAATCAATCCCGATACAAGTGAACTTATGTCTGAGTTGAGCTGTGATTTTATATATAATTATCATATAAGTTTCACACATATAATTAACTAAAAAATTGAATTTTATTAATTAATTTTTAATTGCCATCGGTAAATTGCTGTCTATATATATATATATATATATATTTATAAATATATATATATATATATATATATATATATATTCTATATTCATTTAACATGTTCGTTTATGAAAGGCTATCAATTTTAATATGATGCGTATTTTTTGAATTGGCTGCGACCCGCAGTTTCATACCACTGTGGAGTGGACCTAATAAACATAGGGTAAAGAGCTTTGTGGTGAAAGCTTTCAGTGTGGTTCTTGTACATGGTTTTTTTGTGGAAGGATTTGCCAAAGAACTTTTTCTGCTTGAAAATCGATGTGAAAGTTCAAATTGGCCTTGAAAATACCTTCGTAGGTGTTGTGAAAACCCCTATTGTGAAAAACTCTATTATGAAAAACCAAATTATTATTATTGTTGGGATATACATGTATTTGGCTATGGTTTAAGACCAATCGCAATAAATTTCATCAATTTAATGATTATAAAATTTATTCGCTCGATTTGCCGGAGATTCAATTAGATTCAAAACCGTGGCCTTATCTAATACTGACTAACATTTTTGTACACAACACTAGAACTTTATTTTTTCTCTCGTATTTGTTTTATTATTTTTTTTTTTTTGTGATAAAAGCATACGGAAAGCCTTGTGTAAAAGTATGAAGTGCAAAAAGTTTTAACTTACATTTTTGTATTTTTATTTATTTAGTTTTTATGAAAATCATGCTGCAAGTTTACGTATGGGATAATAAAAAGCACATGCAAAGTGTATTGGAATAAAGGTGTTTTTCATGCTAGGCTTGCAGCTTTGAGAAAGTTTTGGGTTCTTGCAAATTTCTGTGTGCGTGTGGTGAATGTGAGAAATGTTTTGATGACAAGTCTAGAGAGAGGAGAGGTGAGTTTATGGAAAGCATATGAATAAAAGCTTAAATTCAAGCGTCGCTTTTCAAAGGAGCTCTTTACTATTTGCTGTTTATAGTGTATTTTATTTTATTTATTTATAGGAGACTTTGACTTGATTTGCTAACTTTTTGCGTATGACGACGCTGGTGCTGGGCTGATCCATGGACCTGTAATGCCGAAGTTTTGACATGGCGCATGGCGTTCTGCGCCTGCAGCACTGCAGAATATCCTTTAATATCCAATCGTTGTTGTTCTTCTTCTTCTTCTTCTTGTTGCAGTTGCTGTTCTTGTGGTGGTTGTCGTTGTTGTTGTTGTTGTCCTTCCTCTGCGCTGGTGTTTGCCTGTCTGTGCACTATGTGAACTATTCACAATTTAATTAAGAACGTTCCAAAATGCTTTTGCATTGCATTCATTTCAAAAATGTTCACTTTTAACTTGATGGGCTTTTCACCTCACTTGAGTTTTGTTTGTTTGTTTTTCTGTATAAAATTGCAACTCAATTGAAATGTTGTATACTCATTCCCCGTACTCCTCTTCCATACGAACACAATATATCAATACAAAATAACAACTTATTTGAATTCAGGAACTTGCATGGTATTTTTAACTAACAATTAGGCACCGTTTCAAATCAGACAATCAGACGATCAATCTTAAGACTTAGCTATATACCCTTTTAATTTGTTTGACGGCAAGTTTTTCGTTGAGATTCGAGGGAAGAGTATTTATACCTCGGCTAGCCGAAGTGAATAATAATGCCTTAGCAAATTGCATTTAAAATAAATTAACCTGTTTTGTTTTTTTTTTTTTGGTATTGTTGTTTAACTTCTTTGTTTTTTTTTTGTTAAGTGGGGCGGGGGAATTTGGGAATTTTGCTACACACAGAGACACAGAGATACACTGAAATAAATTGAAGAAAAGAATATTTTGTTGGTTTTAAAACACATTGAGGGGATATTTAATTTAATTTATTTTTCTTTTTTAATATCGAATTATATATAAATTATTTGGGTTGGGGCCAAAACTACGTAAAAATCAATTAAAACTAAGTTTATAAAAAAGATAACAACTATTATATTGTTAAATATGATTATATATTTATTTGAGTTAACAGCACAAATAAATAAATGAATACAAATCCATTTATAACGAATTTAATAAGCTACAAATAAGGCATGCGAAATATGATATTGCTTATTATTATAAAGCCTATATTTTAGTTTTGCAGAGCGTGTTGTAATTGATTTACATAAATATATATCTTTTTTTCTCAATCAACTAAATTTTGAAATTTTTACAGGGAAGTGGGTGGGGGCTTGAGTTTTTTAAAATATCTTACCTTTTTGGTAGCTTTCAATTTTCATATCTGATTGTATACAAAACAAAAAAACAGTTTCTCAGCTTGTCTTTTAACTAATCCAAAATGCTTTTTGAATTATTCACTGATTATAATCAGCTGAAAAAGCGAAGTTTACCAGCTTATTTATTGTCCGTCAACTGAGCGAATAACGAGTACTCAAAAAAAGTGAATGAATTCCAATATCAAACTATGAAAAATGACTTTTACGATGAGCTGTCTAAGCTAACTAAAAATACTGAAGGAGTCCACCAGTGCACAAAACCCAATCAAAATGAACCACAAACTTTATTGGGATGTGCAAGTTTGTGGCTGCAAACTTAATAACTGGCAGTCAGTCTCACACACACAGACATAGAAGGGGTGTGTGTATGTGTGTGTGTGTATGTGTGTGTGTGAGAGCGAGCGGAAGTTGTCAAGTAGTTGCGTGCGAGTTTCGAGAAAAGTTGGCAGCTGCATCGAGTCCTTTTTATTTCTTGCCAAGTGTGCTCAAGTTGTTTGTCAAGCACACACACACACACACACACACACACACACAGGTAAGCGCATTTATGGTCGCTGGGACTGGGTTTTGGTTACTCAATAAAGTAGTTTATATAGAAAATGAAACAAGAATGCTTGCGTTCAGCGATTGAGGGACTTAAACATACCCTCTACTCAGACATACACTGGGAACACATAGATTTTGGTAGTAGTCAATTTTTTCCTTTTTCAAATATATAAATATAGCTTGAGCGAAAAAGTTAAAGCATATTTAGAAATTATTTACATCTATAATCAGTATAAAATTTGCCATTTATTTTTTATTTGTTTGTGATATTTCCCAATCTGATTGTATATTTGTTTAGATTTCGCTTCTATTATCAGTATAGAATTTGCCATGGCTAGAGTAAATTATTGTTTTCTCATTTATTAATTATATATAGATATAAGTCCTTGTTTCATGTTTACCTTTTTCATGACCTAATTAATATGCTCACTTTATGGCTGTTACATGCGTGTGCAAAACATGTATGCTACCCATTCACAATTATGAAGGGTATGTAACATGATGCTGCTGGTTGTATTGGCCAAACTTTACGCCAATCGGTCCGCAAGTTGTTAACTTAAGTTGGGCAATCCAATTGCCACCTGGTTGCAACGTGTTTCCCTTAATCAATTTGAAGTGCAACACCAGCTGCAACTGCAATTGCCAGGATAAATCCCCATGCACACACACACACACACACACACACACAGGCACAACAGTTGGTTACGCTTTTGACCCGCTTTTGAAATTTGCATTTGCAGTCAAGTCGTGTGGCGTAGTCGAAGTCCATATATATATATATACATATATATATATACATATATTATGTTGGGTGTTCAGGATTACTTGGGCCATGATTAAACTGTGCATACGTTATAACAGAGAGAGACAGAGAGACACAGAGAGAGAGAGAGAGAGAGACAGAGAGAGAGAGAGAGACAGAGACAGAGAGAGACAGAGAGACAAAGAGTGTGTCCTTAAAATATGAGAAGCATCTTAAGCAATTTAACTTAAAACAGCTAAACATTTCAAAAGATATTAACAGTCACTTTTGCATAGATAAATTGAAATACTTATATATATATATATATATATATATATATATATATATATATATACATATATATATATAAATATATACGAAAAGTATGCCATGTTATTTGAATTCTTACAAAGTGACAACCTTGACAACTGGCGGCTGCTGCGTTACCAGATAATTATCGATAAATAGGACTGCAACTGTTCACTCTCGAATTTTCTCGAATCCAGCGCGTAATTGCCATAAGAAATTTATATCCAAGAAAATAAAACGAATGCCTGCCTAAAGGTGAAAATGAAACGAGTTTTCGTTGGCTCTTTAAAAATGGAGTAAGTGGAATATCAGGAAAGCGACAAGAACATTGAAATTGAAAGTATCACGCGCGAATTACTTAATCTGAGCGTAAGAAATAATTTTGTGTAACACAAAACAAAAAAAAAAAAAAAAACAACCCAAAAAACAAATTCCTCTAACGGGGTGCAAAAAAAAAATGAAAAAGAAAATAGAAAAAATGCCTGCACGTAGAGTCCTTGCCCTGCCTTTGATCTAAATTACCAAACATTCTCAGGTATTTGCCAAGCCAGAAAGCCCAACAACAAAACACACAAAAAACAACACAAAAACAACGAATGAAACGAAGATGAATAAGCAGCAACAGCAACGAGTCTTAAATGAAAATGTCAAATGTAACACGAGTCCCAGAGAGAGAGAGAGAGAGAGAGAGAGAGAGGAGAGAGAGAGAGAGAGAAAGAGAGAGAGCTAAAGCAGTTAATCAATGAACTGGCCAACAAGGATGCCATCCCCCCCAACCACAACCCCTCTGCTGCCTGCTTCCACAGCAATTACATCAAAAGAAAATTGTTGCAGAGTCATTTTTAATGGGGCGCTCAAAAATTAACTAAACTGCTGTTGGCATCTACTGCAAAACCCCCCGAATCCCCGCCCACTTGTGTGGACAAGTGACAGTTGACAGTAGAAGAACAAAGTATTTTAGGTGGCCTAGTTTATTAGGACTTGCATTCTGCTACTGAAAGAGATCAGAAATGCGAGGCATTTAGCTGAATTGCTTCATTGTTGCATTTGACTTTGTTGCAAGCGAAAAGGATTTCTCTAAATTCAAGTTGCAAAGTAAAAGTTAAAGTTGCGCATAGCTTTAGAATAAGATGAAGATATGTGTGGAACATCGATGCGACTGTTTCCGATTGTTTGAATAAGATGAGCAAAAGTAGAGTTGATAAATTTTTACTTTGCAATACAAATGTGGATAGACAGCTCTACAAAGATATTTTTGGGATAAAATGTACAGCAGCTTAAAGAGTTTTGTATGCTTTTGGGAATTATCGATTTATATTTTTGAATTTGATGTGAATCTAAAGCAGAACTTTAGAACTTTTTCTTTTTATTGGAGTGGTTTATATTGTCGTTAATTTTGCTCTTGCTTTAATATGTAATCCCTTAAGATGTACCCATTTTTCTGCACGCCGTTTAGCCCAAGAGCATATTTGAATAAATAAATAATTAATGCGGAGAGACGCCACCTTTTTTTTTTTATGAGCACAGTGTCTGGAGTTTCAATGAGTGCTAAGTGAAACCACCAATGGTCAGCGAGGGAAGCGTGTTGTTTGGGAAAGAGATAGAGACAGTGACAGAGAGAGAGAGAGAGAGAGAGAGGGAGAGGAAGTGGGAGTGGGAGAGAAGAAGGGTTTATAACGCTCGCATCCGGAACTATATGGATTTGTGCTGATGATGCTTCTGGCTGCTGTCTGCTGACTGGATATGAAAGACAGACTGACAGACAAACAGGTGCAGCCCAAGAGTTCCATTTCCTTTCAAATACACTCACATAAAAATAATATATATATATAAATATATTGAAACCAGCAGGATTGCAGACTAATAACTGAGTTTTTACATACGTAGTTTACTTTATTTTTTTTCAGTGCATCTCATTGCTGGCAGCTGCTGACAGCAAAATATAATTTCCGCTGACAATGCGACACAGAACCACGGGGAGACCGAAAGAAAGCGAAAGTGGACAAAGGCGAATGGGAACGTCAACTGGAACTGGAACAGGAACAAGAACAGGAACAGAAACGGCACAATGGGTCACTAATGGGCGCTCCACGGGTGGGATAGGGGGTGGGTGAGGCAGCCCTATTGAACATGCAGTTAATGAGCTGCTCGAGAACGCTTTAAGATTTGCTAAATTGCACTTTTCAAGGACCTAAGCCTGAAATAATAACCTTAAGTTTGTAGCACTAAAAACAACAAAATTACAATAAACAAAATGTGAATATTTGAATTTTGTTTTTTAATTGAACGGTTTCGAAATAATAATATTTGTAAAACTTTGTATGCAAAAGAGTCTTCTGTAAAGTAGCTTAAAAAAATAAACAGAGATACGTTTATCGAAAGACTCAAATCTGCCCCGAAGTTGTTGCCTACTTAAGCCCCCAGCAATATGTATACCCTGTGCATTTCCCGGTGCGAAGAAGTGTATATTGGTTTTGGCTGTGTGTCATTTGAATTTGCTATTTTCTTCACAGATGTATACAATGCGTATAATAAGTAAAATCTCCATGATTTAATTCTGTCGTGAGCTAAGCTTAGATACTTAGACTTGTGGTTACGAGTATACATAATTTTGGGCGCCCTTGTAATCCCTGAATGCGGCCCTGGATTGCGACTGCATCTGCGAATATAAACTTAGAAAAATCCGACGAACTTTTAGAAATGCGCCAATGAAAGACCATATTTTTTGAAGTGTCGATTTACAAACAAATTTGGAGTGATTTCAATTTTGGGGAGATTTTTAATGTGGGTTGATTTTCTAAATTTAATCTATTTTTCTGAGTGTACAGCATACTTGGCAACTGACGTCAAACACAGACTCGACAGCCATTATGCAAATCAAGCGAAAAGGCGATGCCAAAACATTTAAGCCGTTTTAGCTTAGCCCCCGATTCACATTACGCCCACCCTCACCCCCTCCCCCTTCCAGTCTTCCTCCCCGTCGAACTGCTAACAAAGTCTTTGCCGGGCAGCTAATTTGCCCCTTTGGCACTTTTTGTTGCTGGAAGGGGGTTCAAATCTAATTTCCTTTTGGCATACGCCACCTTAGCAACAACAATAGCCTTAAGTTCGTATGTGTGCCTGTGTGTGTGTGTGTGTGTATTTGTTTATATGCATGCATAATTCGAGTGCACACAGAGCTAAAGCTGGAGGAGTGGAAGGGGAAGTGGGGGAGAAATACTGTTGCTCAGGTGATCTTAAAGCAACAAGATTCGCGGCACAAATCGCATATAAAAGATGTGAGAAGAAGCAAACAAGTGAGAATTTTGCAGCACGTTTAATTTGTATCCAGCTTCAGTAAGTTAAGTTAAGTTGGCTATAAATATTATATATTTAATTTAGATAGAAACTATATATTGCCAAATCAATTGCAATCGGTTAATCAACTAAAACTAAAATGATCGTTTAAGCAGCAGACAAATTAATTACAATCATTTAACCAACTCAATTGGTTGGGGCAAAAGGGATCACGCTGTCAGCTGCACAGGACGTTAACACACTGAGAATGATAACCCCCCTCAAACCACCCTCCACCCGTCCCCTATCGAGTGGTGCATTCTGCCATAGTCTCTGGCATTGGCAGTCAGTTTTGCAGTGCTGGCAACTCTTAAACCAAACAAAGGACCACATCGTTTGCTCGCTTACTTGCCAACAGGTCTAAAATGAAATTAATTATAGTTACGCACACAGCTGCCATGACTCAGGGGCGTGCAACAAACCTAAAGTGTGCCAAAGAGTGGCGAGGGTAAAGTGGTGGTTGTGGTGGAGGGAGGAGAGTGGGGCATAAGGCTCTGGCAGAATCTTTATCTTTCTCTCTGCCTCTGCCCATCTCGGTTTCGGTTGTTGAGCTTCTGTATTGTATTTATTTACCAACATAGCTTAAGAGCGGTTTCTAGACTAGAATTTACTATTGTTTAACAGACAGAGGGAGAGTTACAGAGCGAGAGCGAGAGAGAGAGAGAGAGGGTGGGGGCGAGAGAGAGATAGCGAGATAATATTATTAAATAATTCTTGGGTCTACTTGGGTCTTTTCTGAGTCTCACCAATTTAACTTTATTGCATTCTTTACTTGTTTTCATTTTCATCTTTAATTTTAATTTAATTATTAAATTTTTCATTTGGAATTCATTTTTAGTTTTCGAATAATGGTAGACTCTATTCAGGCCAGCTTAAATTGTTAAATAAGGTGGGTTTATTGATCAAATCTTAATCTTACACAAATAAGAATATCTTTTTAAGCAGTTAACTTTTGCAAGTCAAAATCACTCAAATTATAGTTTATTTGAGAACATACATAATTAAAATCAGAAATAAATAACTCACTTCAAGTAGCTTGTTATTTATGGTATAAAAAACTGCTGGAAATCGGAGTCTGAATGTTTTGTCTTTCGAACTATGAACTAAAATTCAGGTGTCAGCTGATTAACCCCGATCTGCAAGTGTATTTAATCTTCAGTGTGTCGTTCTTTCGAATAGCTGAGCTCAACTCAGCCTCAACTCATTGGCTAACTAAGTGTCTGGCAGGCTGGCAGCCTGGTAGTCTGATAAGTATTTGTAATCACGCCTCGGCATCCGATGTTTGTCGTGTCTGTTGTTGTCCTTTGTGGCCCTGAACTTTTAATTAATGCATGCGAGTGCCTGAGTCACAGAGTCAATAAGCCCGGCCAACAATTCTAGCCAACAATTCAGCCGTTGCCCGCTAAATATTAAACCATGGGTTTCATTTTGTACTCTTTGCTGCTGCTCTCTTCATATCATTTGCTTTGGCGTGTTGCGCCTTATATGCCTCCCCCTCTCCAAAGTCTCCCCAATATTTGTAGGCCCCTCCCAGCAATCTTCGCCCCAAGCACTCCACTGCGCGTTTGCTTGTTTACTTTTTATATCAAAAACTTTTACGAGCTACAAAATACGCTGATGCTGAGCGCCTAAAAAACAAACAAATGTTGCGCCGAGAGTTGTTGTTGGTTTTTTTGTTGCTTTCATTCAGTGCGAAGGCGGAGGCACAAAAAATAAATAAAAATAAAATTGATAGCATGCTTTTTGGGGTCTTCCTTCGTGAATCAGCCGCAGCCAGCGTTGGTGGTTGGATGATTGGGTAGTTGGATGGTTCGGAGCTGGGAGGGTCGTGCTCTAACAATGATCCAACTTCCAAGTTGCCAAGCATCAGAGGCCTCAAAATGGCGACTTTAATGACAATTATTGGCATTGTAATTATCGCCGTTTAACTAAATTAAAGCACTTTAAGTGCGTGTGTGCGTGTGTGTGTGTGTGTGCGTGTGTGTGTATTGGAGAGCGGGTGAGTGGATTGGATTTTTAATCCTTTGCCGTAAATCAGAGGCAAGCAGGCCACAAAAGCACTTCAGGACTAGTTCATTATTTAAAGTGTGCAAAAGGAAAAGTTTGATTTCGTTGTGGATTTTCAGTTTGCGTACATTTTTTCGTGGATACCCTGTAAAGTTATGTCAATGTGCGCCACAGACAACCCCTTTCCAATCCCATAAGCTATTGATTTAGGGGCAAGCATTTATTTTATTTATTTAACTCGAATCTGCTTTAAGAGGAAATTACAAATATTAAATTTGAACGAAAATTTCTCTCTCTCTCTCCATTTTTTCTGCCTCTATCCTTATCTCTGTCTTATCTTGTCTCAATCCTGTATGTATATCTGTATCTGTATCTATATCTATATCTATGTATATATATATATCTATATATATATGTCTATATCTATATCTATATATATATGTCTATATCTATATCTATATCTATATCTATATCTATATCTATATCTATATCTATATCTATATCTATATCTATATCTATATCTATATCTCTATCCATATCTATATCTATATCTATATCTATATCTATATCTATATATATATCTATATCTATATCTATATCTATATCTATATCTCTATCTATATCTCTATCCATATCTATATCTATATCTCTATCCATATCTATATCTATATCTATATCTATATCTATATCTATATCTATATCTATATCTATATCTATATCTATATCTATATCTATGTATATATATATATCTATATCTATATCTTTATCTATATATATATCTATATCTATATCTTTATCTATATCTATATCTATATCTATATCTATATCTATATCTATATCTATATCTATATATATATATATATCTATATCTATATCTATATCTATATCTATATCTATATCTATATCTATATCTATATATATATGTCTATATCTATATCTATATCTATATATATATCTATATCTATATCTATGTATATATATATATATCTATGTATATATATATATATCTATATCTATATCTTTATCTATATCTATATCTATATCTATATCTATATCAGTATCCATATCTATATCTATATCTATATCTATATCTATATATATATGTCTATATCTATATCTATATCTATATCAGTATCCATATCTATATCTATATCTATATAATATATAATGGAAATGTAAGGCGTATGCTTTCAGTTGTAGCTGAATATATATAAAAAAAGGGCATCAAATGGGCATCTGTTCTAAAATTGATGTGCTTGAAAAGCGATTGTAATGACTGATGCCCAGCTATTAACTGTAAAAGGTGAACGCCAAAACCAGTAAAAATGTGAGGAAAGGGGGTGGGTAGTGGGAATGTAATACAGAAGAAAGGCCCATAAATTCCCGGCTGTTGCCAGTAGAGACCAGAAGTCCCTTTAGGCAGACAAAAAAAAAAAAGAAGAAAATCAAAGTGGGCAATGCAAAACATTTCAATAATGAATGCAAAATACAAAAATAAGAATAAAAAGAAAATCAGAGCGAAGGCATAAGTTTGTGCGTGTGTGTGTGTGTGTGTGCGTGTGTGTGTGTGTGTGCGTGTGTGTGTGTGTGTGTTTGTGTGTGCAGTGAGCCATTTTATGTTAACAACTTTCTTGGCCCAAAGCGTTTTTCATCAAGAAACAAGAAGCAAATACGAGACTTTATCATCATTTTGTTTATCATTAACAACTCGTCAGGAGCACCATCATCATCATCATGATGTTAAGGATAATGCTCATGATGATTACTTTCAAGTGTGTGCCATATGTCACACACACATACGCACACACACACACACGTACACGTACGCACAACAAATAGAGCGCACCAACCGTGTCTGCCTCCAAAATCATGATAATAATAATACAAAAATAAAATATAAAATAAAGTAAGGTAACAAAAAATACCAAAAAAATAAGAAAAAAATCAGAAAAGGAAAAAAACCTGAAAATAAGCAAAATAAATAACAAATCAGTTTTTTATTCCAGACGCCAGATGGCGCTTTGCACGCTGCCTGAGCACAAAACTTTATGAACCATAAAAGCAGGTGGCAAATCGACACAAAGGCACGCGACGTCCTTTCATGCTTTTGCCTTAGGTCCTTCGCTTCTGCCTCCGTCTCCTCCCCATCCCCCTCACCCTGCCCTTCCCGGAGGACACAAAAAAAGAAGAAAAAAAGTGGTGGATCTACGTTCGCATATCATTCATCTCTGCTTAAAATGCCATTAGATTGCATATGTTTAAGTTATTTTTATGCCCAGCGAATGGGTTGTTCTTCTGTATGTTGAATGTTGAATCTAAACCCTTGTCTGAGATTTGTTTTTGGTCTGAGAACAAGAACAAGAAGGTGGTAACGAGGGCAACCAAAAGGACCCGAAACATATTTCTACAATTTGCTCAACTTTCAAGGAAATGTTGCACAAATTGTGATATGCTATGCAATTATTATTATTGTCCCATAGTTATATAAAAAGTTTTCACAATTTGATAGCTTGGCTTAAAATCTTAAGTGATCCAGAAAAAAATTAATGATTCTCTTTAGATTCTTAGCAGTTCAAAGGGTATTTAGACTTCGGCTCAGTTGATTTAATATTCTGTTTTTTTTTGGTTGGGTTGTGAAGTTGTGGGAAAAAACTTTGCATGTTTTTCATTGCCTAAAAAGATGATGAAAGCCGAGAGTCGAGAGTTGAGAGCTGAGAGTTCTCAGTTTAAGTGGCGTGGAGAGAAGGTGCTGGGGGTTGTTGCCGGGGCTAAATATGGCAAGAGAGAGACAGAGACAGAGAGAAAGAGAGAGGGTTAGTGAAAAGGGCATAGGGCATAGGGCAAAGGGAGCAGAGAGATGCACAAACTGAGATTTTTGTAGGCCAGTTTTGCGGCTTCGGTTCTCAGTTCATCATTATGCGTTCCAGGTCTTAACTTGTTGTTGTTCCTGTTCTGCTGATGGCCAAGTTCAAGGGTTGCCCGCAAGCAACAACAAATAAAGTTGAAATTTTGCGAGATGTAGCGATGTGGCACAAATGGCTTTTCCTAACTTCCACGTGACACACAGAGAAAAATACTATTTCAAGTACCAAAATTCCAAACTACATCTTCCATAATTACGTTCAAATCGCTATTAACCTATTAATTAACATAGCCATTAATTAATTCCTTATGGGAAAATGTATTTTAACTAATTGAAAAGTGGAATTTTGATCTTGGAAAGAATGGCTGTCACTCAATATTTTCATTGGTTTTTGTCAATTATTATGTTTCCATACTTAAAGTAAAAAACAAGAGAATAAATTAAAATACGTGAAAATAAATTAGTATTCAATGAATCTAGGATTAAAGCTTAAATAAATCAAACAATTGTCTTGCGAGCCATATGGAATCTGGCTAACTTAGTTGCTCACCATATGCCTTGGGTTTAATATTAAAGTGTGTGAGGTTAGGTGAGGGTGTGGTTTACTTTGATATGCTGATAAGGCTAAGCTCAGCTAACAGTTTGAGTAACAATTCCACTTTGATGTTTCATCTCATAGCTTCGTTTTTTGTTTATTTTCCTGCTCACCTGTCAAACATACTTTGTGTGCTACGCTTCTTCTGCATGTTTATGCATATGCTCTGCGAATTTATTTTTGTTTTTGTGTTTTCCTGACGGGACTACGCATATCAAAAAAGGACTGACAGTTGTAGAGGGGCGTGTCAACGCCCATTTGATTGCTGTCCGGCTTAATTTATGCCGGTCGACGCATTCAGAGAATGGACGCTGACAGGAAATCCAGTCCGGAAATTCGTTTGAGAAAATTGTCGAGAAGTGTCAGGAAAAAAACCAAAGCTCTCCCCTACTAGCGACGCATCGGACAAAAAACAAATACAAACGTTCTAGTCGAGGCAGTTCGACTAGAAGATATCCTGTACAAAAGGCAGTCGTCTAAAATTTCTACTGTGTTTCTTTAACGATTAACACTCGTATTTAGTGTTAGTTTGATTAAGATGTCTTGGAAAGCAAGAAACTTAGTTGGTGTCACATTTACACAATGATGATAGATATATATATATATATATATATATATATATAGAGAGAGAGAGAGAGTAAGTTAAATGTAAATCTGAAATGTTGCCCCAACAATTAGCAAATTGAGCAAAGTTGCTGCGTGGGAGGAAAGCAGCTTGAATACCCACGATAAAACGCAAGGCAACTCAAAAGAATTGCTCAACTATTAGGAAACAGTGTGCGTGTGTTGGTCCGGTAAAGGGGGTGTAGGTGGAGGGTGGGGTGAATGAAGGTATAGGGAATTGGGGGAGATGGCGAGCAATGGATCCCAAGCGGAAACCGGATATGCTCGATAATCGAAACACTTGAAAAAATGAAACGAAGTTGTTAAACTTGTAGCAATAAGTTTGAAAGGGACAAACACACCCACACACACACACACACATACATGCATGTTTTATGAACAGCGATAAATGTTATTAACTTGGCCAAAACTTTTGTAATTGAACGAACGAGCGACTATCCAGATGCAAACTGGCACAAAAGCCAACTGAGAATTGGCCCCAAACAACATTTATGGCATTCATATGGCACTCGGCTCTATTCGCATATTGTATTCACATTCGGCATTTAAATGGCCCAACAGCAGCTCATTTAATCCAAACTTGAGCTAAGAGCGACCACAGGCGTGAACAGTCTGTGTGTGTGTGTGTGATTGAGGGAGTACCCCTTTTATATTAAGTTAATCGATTTAGCTAAAGCGAACCTTTGAGTTAAATGGCCTTTGAAATCCACTTGTAGGCTGAGCTTGAAACTGATTTAATGCTCTTTTGGTGTACATTTTTTTTGTTGTTGTGTTTTTTTTTATTATTATAATGTGAATGTTATATATTAAGGTTTATTCATTTATTTTGCAGTACAACAAGTTCATAAATTGATTTCAGTTTTTGGGAAATGGATAGATTCTGAATCAGTTTATTTTATTTGGTCTTTGGTTATATTAGTGGATTATATCAAGGCTTATTCGTTCTTAAGTTAATTTGAGAAATGTAAATAATCATAATAAATTATTTCTTATTAATTATTAACACATCATCTTTAAGATACTTCTCTGGACTCTTCAAATGGAATAATTATATTCACCAGTCATGTAGAATTATCGCGCCATAAGTAAAAAATGGAAAATTGACTTATCAAAAAATATGACAGATGCTGACATGAATAATTAAAGTCTGTCACATCAGAGCTATTTGAGCTGTTATCGGAGCAAAGTTCAACTTAATTCCACAAATTTTTCCACTTTTCGTACACTCCACATGCTTAGTGGAAAGCAAATTCAGCTTAAAATTTATGAAGCGATCGATTATTATTTGGATTATTCCAAATGCACTTAGTTAAGCTGCTCTAGGCAATTAAAATAGTTCTTAGTTGCTGAACAAAAATATCGAGAACAGATTTTCCTGGAATTAACAGGAGCGAGAGATAGAGAAACAGAGAGAGAGAGAGAGAGAGAGAGAGAGAGAGAGAAACAGAGAGAGAGAGAGAGAAACATACACATACATTTTAATTATCATTATGATAATTGCCTTTGCGCAGAGTTCTCGGGTCTGCTTGAGTCCTTAAGTCCTTACACTGATTAGCATTTGATTTAGTTTGCTTTTTTCGTGGGTAGCGAGGAGGGGGGTGTTGGTTGGGGGAGAAGGGAAACTAATTTGTGTGGCACATTGTGGGGCACAATGTCTGTTTAATATTTGATCGCTTAACGACTGAACGAGGGTAGCGGGACTTGTCATTTGCCTTTGATGTATATCCCGTGCCTAATTGGATTGAATCCTTATTAAGTATACGCAATGTTGTAGCAAGATTTTCAGATTATTCTTAATATTAATTACGTACTCGTGTACTCTATATTGCATTGCAAGTAGACACCTACGAGTCCATAAGACAGACATAGATATTTATATACATATACTCTTAATCAGCAATCGTCCATCTATATGTGCTTCAAAGCTATTCCAATGGAACTCGGAATATGGCTATATATGATTCTCAACTCCCCATAGAAATATTCGGTCTAATTTCTTAATATACTATGACTGAATCCATATTAAGTATACGCAACGTGTACAAAGATTTTCAGATTATTCTTAATATTTACTTTGTGCTTGTAGACTCTATATTGCTCCTCAAATAGACATTTACAATTCCACAAAATATTTATATATATTCCTAATCGGCATTAAATCTACTTAATCTACTTCCATAGTAATAATCTGCCCGATTTTTTGATAAATAATGCAACTCTGCGAGGGTATATTATATTCGGCATATCCTGTAGCCTTTTCATCTTCATGTTTTGTCAGTTTATCATTTAGTTAGTGTATGCAAATGGTGCTTAAATAAGTTACGGCATTGACGCTGTCTGCAAATAATTAAAATATGCTGGCATAGTCAAGAAACATTAGCAATGAGAGACGAGGCAGCAGAAAACACGCAAAACTAATTGATAAATATGCAAATTTAATAGACTGAAAGCGAGCATTTGCATAAATATGCAAAAGAGCTAAAATAAATAAATACACTTTGCAAAGCCCAAGCTCCAACCCCATCCTCTCTCCACTCTTCATATTTTTTTACACGCATAAGTAAAAAAGTAGTTTCTCGACTTGAAATATGCACTGTCGCCCCCCTTTTGAGCTGCGACTGTTTTATGTTGTTTTCAAAATAAATTTCACAAGCAAAAGCCACAAGCTTAACCTGCTGATTATGGTCTTTGGGGCCAGCGGGAATTAGTTGAGGTTCTGTTTATCTATTCCCTCTCCCACTCTTCCCAATTCCCCCTTCAATCACTCACATTCTTACTTTCTGAAGCCACAAGTCCTTGATTTAGTAACCACAACTTTTACCCCATTTTGCCACCCACATAATCTTCTCGCAATTGCTCACAACAAAGAAATATTGTTTGGGAAAAATGTTCAGTTATTTTGTTCACTATTATTCTTTCTGCAAAGCTGTGCTGAAAACGTCCATACAATTCTTAAAGTGTGTAAAAAAATTCTGCTAAAATCAAGGCTTTGTTTAACAACAACAGAATGTTTAGTAAAGAAACGCAGATTTACTTTTGCTGTGTGCTAAGATTACTCTCTACTTAACTATTACATTGTTTAAGATATAGAGTAGAACATCCACTGAAGTTATTGTTGGATGTTTCTCTTTTCAATTAAGAACCTGACATCTTTTTGATTTATATTCCCTCTATGTTTAGCCAGAGTTTCTATTAATATGTACTGTATTATGTAATATTGAACTTGTTGATCTGGATTAGTAGCCAAATTAACCAACTCGAACTAACCTTCTTTGAGCACCTAGCAGCCCAATTTGAATCAATTCGATAATATTTATAGTACACACCCCTCTTACGCAGCAGTCATGTATACATAGATAGTCTTCTCATGTTACAAAATATATTTGTTTTTGTGTGCTGTTGCGATGTGAATTGTAAATTAAATGAGGGGTAATCGACTGTGGATGCATTTGGCCCAACAAATCAACTCAAGAAACACACATAAATAACTTTGAAGAGATTGCGCATACGACCCTCAAACCCAAAAACCATATAACAAACAATTTGATTCACTTGAGTTCAGCTGCACTCAAAAAAAATAATTTAATTAAATAAAAGGCTTCAATTTCTGTGTGTAGACTTATTTTGGAATTTTCAAATAAATTGAAGAAAAGTAAGCGAAATATTAGTTTTTCTAAAAATATTTTCGTGATTTTTATAAAATTTAAAAACTACTTTTGAATGAATGCATTTTCAAAGTGCAGAAGCCGAAAGAAAAAAAAAAATATACAAAACTATAATAAGAATAATAAGTAAAAATCACTTTATAAAAAAGTAAGACAAATTTTATTATTTCTAAAATTTAGATAAAGTTTCGATGAAACTCTTTTTAAACAGCAGAAGCTAGAAAGAGAAGAATAGATTAAAATAAGAAAACTGAAAAAATAACAAATAAGGAATATTTTTTCTGAGTGTGAGCCTCTCTTTCGCTTACTTCCTCCCTCTCTCTTTCTTTTTTCTCTCTCTCTCTCTCTCTCTCTCTCTCTCTATCTCTCTCTCTGTCTCTCTCTGTCTCTGTCTCGGTCTCAGTTCGAATGTTTACCTCTGTTCAATATGCGTGTTTATTAACGTGCACATTATTTGCATACACGAGTGACTTTTGTATATTAAAGACATAGAGCCCTGCCAGTTATCCGATATCTTCTTGGCTAACACAAATGTTGCGGCGTATTTTGCATATTTTCACGAGCGTTGAAGGAGGAGGAGGCTGTGGCAGTAGGCAGACGAGGCAAGTTTCGACGAATTTGGTGTTTAGTCAGTTGTGAAAAACGCTACAAGCCGCATTCAGTGTAATCTTCTGCCACATTTCGCTAATAAACTCATCAGTGGGCAAACAGAGGAGTTTGGGAATCGAGTGGGTGTTGGGATTTGGACAACATGGAAAGCAAATGTAATATCGCTTGTCTCAGAGAGTATAGAACTTTTGGGTCAGTCATCCGTCCAGCTTTGTCTGCGTATCAAAGTCAAAATAATAAATGAAATACGAATGCGAGTGAAATGTACAGGAAATGCTCTCACAAGTGATGTTTCCGATGCCCTGTAAACTTTGTTGAAGGCTGTTTGGGGAATATTGCACATTTTGACAATTTGTACTGAATATTAAATATTTATCAACAGTTGTCCAAAGTGTAATTATTCATTATTTTAAAGCATGTCATAGGATTGTGCTTAGCACATATAAATATACAGAAGATGAATAACTCTAATAAATCTCGATATAGGGTATCTTTGACTACTTTCAAGTCATGTTCGTTCATTTACATATGTTTCAATAAGCACTTCACATCAAATTTCATGTTATCGTATTAGATCAAGTTAAAGTGTTGTGTTCAGAATGTACTTGATTTGAATTTGGATGTGGATTTGGGTGCAGGAGCAACGCAAAACACTTCAATTTTAATTCACGGCTCAGCAAGCAAACGAGTTCAATTAGTGTTTTTGCAAATTCGATTTCGACAGATACCCTGTCCAAGTCTTAGACCAGATTATCGATTGATTAACTTTGGTTTAACTACTAGAAATGATTAAACTTGAAGTCTGTGGCTTTTAGAAATATACTTTGTGAATAATATGGTGAGTTACCCTTGCCAAAAGAATGGCGAATTTGATAATTGACTTTCGTATAGTTTACTTTAATTTTGTTTCCCTGCTGGCGCTTTAAGAACATTTACTCATTGAAATATGTTGGCAACTGTCGTATAAGGCTCTATTAATCTTAGACATGCACAGCTCTGTATTATGACATCTGTCTTAGTATTTTACAGCCTTATATTTTTTAGACATCATTTTACGTTTGTTTTCACTTTTAACTGTTGCCATGCCCGCCGTGTGTGTGTGTGTGTGTGTGTGGGTGTGTGTATGTTTGTGTGTATTTACGTGCACTGGCATTTTACAATGCGTGTAATTTGAGCGCTCGTAAAATGGGCAACAAAAAAGAATTAAAGAAGAGACGCAACAGCAACAGCAACAGGAACAGGAACAGCAACAGCTTTTTACTGCCCCACAGTGCTGAATGTCCTGTTTGCCATTTGGTCCATCGTCCTTCATTTTTCCATAAACTTCTCTTGCATTGTTTCATTGTATTCCTTTTTCCACACCGCTGCTGGCAACATTTTCCCTTTTAACTGCCAGCTTCAATTTGTGTGCCATGAAAATTGCATTCAAATAAACCAAAAAAAAAAACTGAAAGTTGCTCCATTTTTTATGCAAGCGCGAACTGCAACTGTTGAATCCTCCCTCTGTCTCCATTCTCCTCTATCTATCTTTCTTTCCTTCTGTCTGTGTGAAGCCGCAAGTCGTTAAGTAACGAGGACTCACTATAAACAGGTACGAATGCTGCAGCCGAGTGAGCCCGACTACGATGCACCCTGACCCCAGCTGTTAAAAATATTCGGATTTTGTTGGCAAATTTCTCCTTAAAAAGTTGTACACCCAAATGTGAGCAGGTCTGCAAGTGCACTCTCTCTCTCTCTCTCTCTCTCTCTCTCTCTCTCTCTCTCTGTCTCTCTCTCTTCACGATCTTAATGAAATTTGGGCAGTTGATCAATTATATGCATATGCATATTAAGTATTTATAAGAAGCTCCTGTTTTTAAAATTGTGGCATTTATTGTTATCGAAAATCGAAATATATCGATATTTGAGACAGTTATCGATTAAATAAAGTAAACTTGATCTGCACCGGGTATACGAGAACTTATACTCTCTAGCTCTTATAGTCTCTGAGATCCGCGTGTTCAGACAGATAGATGGACAGACGGACATGGCTATATCGACTTGGCTGTTGAATATATATACTTTATGGGTTCTGAGATGCTTCCTTCTGGCTGCTACATACATTTGCACAAAACTGTTATACCCTTTTTACGCATTTTTAATGGATTCATGGTATAAAAAGTTACGTTTTTTCAACTCTGAATTTTCAACAAAACTGTGCCGAAAACTGCATAACTTTAACCGGAACTTTTACGCTTTAAATACCTGAACATGAACTGGCATCGAAATTCGAGTTAAATTTGGCATCATAGTTTGCAGGAACTAAGAATTTAAGCCGTTTTGCAAGTGGATTTATTGATGAAGATTTTGGTTGGTGATTGCTGTTTTTCCTTTTTTCAGTGTAGTCGCACACAATCCTCTTAATGCATTCATACGCATTCGCGTTGCTATCTAAAGCTTACCATTTCTCTCTCTCTCTCTTTGTCTGTCTTTCTATCTCCGCAAACATTTGCTATCTGCTTTCAGGGGCATACACAAGATAGACAGACAGACTGACACACGAGTGGAAATAGGACTACAGACTTGTGGCACGCACTGTAGCGTCCGCTTGAATGGAAACTGAAGCCCTTTAACGGGCCAACTGGGCACTTGAATGCCATTTCAGATCGAAACATCTCCAAGTCCCCGGTCGGCGTTCAATTGTGTAATCATATACTACATTTAAATTAAAGCACTTGTCACTATCTCTCTCTCTCTCTCTCTCTCTCTCTCTCTCTCTCTCTCTCTTCCTGTCAAGTTGTTGCAATTATATACCTAAAATCTACTAAATGTCCCCAAATGTCTAAATGTAATTAGAGTGTTCTACTGTGTCAGATATTGAGTCTATAATATTTTGTATCAATTTGTTGAATTTGTCTTTCTAGTAAATTCAACAAATTTTTGGGCTGGGCTCAAAATTGAGTCTTGAGTTAATCATTCAAGGATTTCTAAGAACAATTTCGCTTAACTGCCGCAAAAATTATGTATTTGTTGTTGTTGTTGTTGTTGTTGTTATCGCTTTCTAGGAATCTAAGTAATCTGGGCAAGTTGAGTTTCCTACATTTAAATTGTTAAGCAGCTTTCACAAAATGTTTGTGTTCTGCTTTGCAGACGTCAGCAATCCTTGAAAGAAAATCTCTGTCTATTTGTCTCCGTCTCTAGCTCTATCTGTATCTAGATATATATATATATATATATATATATATATGTCCTGTGGACCACAGCTAAATTAAATTGTTGCTCTGTTCATGTTCGAGAGAATCTCGTAAGAGAAACAAAACTTTGCCTTTCACTTTCACTTTCACTACTGCTATCTTTCATTTCTTGCTGTCCTTTCACACTTCCATTTATCTAGCTGCTTTATGAGTGTGAACTATAAAAAAAAATGGTAAAGCGTTATGGCCACAAAATGTGAGTCATAAAAATAACCGGGGCCATCAAGTAGCTCTCGCTTATTAATTGCTGCCATGTTGGATCACATTAAACTCTGTGTCTGTTTGTGTATGTGTGTGTGTGTGTGTGTGTGTGTGTGTGTAGGTGTGTGTGTATGTGTGTTGAGTGTGGTTATTAAAGTCGATGCTGCAACAGCATCAAGTTCCCCGTCAGACCCGTTATTAAAAACTGCCAAGATATAAGAACAACAATGCGAAACAGGCAGCGCCTGAGCCTGGCAGAAAGGCATTAACCTGTCGTTGGAGCACATCTCCCCATTCTCATTTCCAGCCACAGCCCCCAGCTCCAGCTTGTGCTCCAGCTCCAGCTCCAGCTCCTGTTCCAGCTCCTGCTCTGCTCAGTACAGCTGCAACAATACCAAACAACAACAATAACAAAGATGTAAAAAAGCGCTGCGCATAGCTGTTTGTTGAGCAATCAGTAGGCAGTCTCATCTGTATATCACGAATTTTATATACTCTACCAAAAGTTTAATGTTTTTTGTACCCCGAACCTATCAACAAAAGAGTCAATCTTGCCATGTGCGTTTTTCTGTTCTGTTTCTCTTCGTAAATTAATAGCTCTTTCACCATTAATTATTTTTATTGCATTTTTAATATCCTCAAATATCGTTTAGAATCGATTCACGATAACGAAAAATACACAATTTGATATATATATATATGTTTTTCAAACACGCTAAAAATGTTAAGTTCATATTTACCATTTAAACAGCAGGAATGCGCAATCATTCATTGACATCGATAATTATCGATAGATTTTTAGCTAAAAGCTTTGCTTAGTTGACGCTCACATCGAAGCTAATCTCATAGTTAAAAGACTGAGAATTTTAATGACAAATACAGTTGTTAGGGTATTGGATAGCCGACGAAAACAACAGTAAAAACCGAAACGTCAAATAATAATAACTGGAAATTTTAAGGATATGCCCCGGCAGGATTTTCATATCGCTTAAGCATTTCCTTCCGTTTCGACTGATTCGTTTCATGCGCCATTTCCTGTTTACTTGTTGCTGTTGTTTTTCTGCGACGCCGTTTGTTGTTATTGCATTAGCATTCATCTTATTATTATTATTATTATTATTTTTATTTTTATTATTGTTACGCCTGAGCTTCATTTGTACCAGCTCTGCTATACACTTGAGATTTATTTGAACGAATTGCAAGGACTGGCCCAACCTGATTGTCTGATGCTGCCTGCAGCCCGCATCCTGCAAAAGTTGGCTTTATTAGCTTTCAAAAGGTTGTATCGGTATCGAAAGGCTTCATTAGCATGTTGCAACATGCCTATTGTTGTGGTTGCTGCTGCTGCTGCTGCTGCTGCTGTGAAGCCACAGGAGTAATTGATTATAAATGTCATTATTATGGAATTTATTCGATGCCAAGAGCAAAGAGTGAGGTTCCTCTAAATTTATTATTATTATGATGAGAGAGCCCACGAATCCCAAAAATTGACTAACCTTAAACACTGAAAGACAATTATTTCAATGGGTTCAGCGTACAGTTCCTCTAAAAATTTACATTATATCCTTTTCTAAAGTGTGTAACACTTGGCACTGATTGTAAGCAGTTTTAAAGTATTCTCTTCAATATTTAAGCTTTAAATATTAATAATATAATTCACTCAATTGAAATAAAACTGTATTTTCTCATTAGTGACTTGTGCATAATTAAATATAATCGCTTCACTTTAAAGCATTAGCCTTCAATTTATTTATTTAATATTGGAATTTTATTGCAAGTCTTTCAGACGCCAATGTCGTTATTTTGTGTCAGTAAACGCTTTAATTTTGTATAATTGTAATTGTGATTGTAATTTCAATGACCGGCTAATTATTTGAGGAATTTGCCAATTTATGAGGACGACAAAATGAAATGGAAAATCTTCCTGTAAAGAAGAAGTCGAAGGCGACGAAGAATTTACTGGCATTTAATTATCTTGGTACCCTTGCAGAGAGTATTATAATTTTGTTGTGAATTGTGTAACGCATTGAAGGAGACACCTTCAGGATAAGTATATATATTCCTGATTATCAATACAGTTATTCAATATATAATTGAAATTAATTTTTTGACAATTGGTTTGTTTGTGAAATTTATTAATTATGATGTCGACAGTTAAACTCCGTCTGCAAGGGTATTTCAAAGAATCGGTGTGCCCAAGTTAGCCGGTCTTCCTGGTATTATTTTACAAGCGCTTGAATGTTTGATTTGTTATTTTGTTATTTGTTCGACGGCATGGAATGTAATACAGTCACCCTAAACGCCTGGAGATTGTGGGCTAGGCGACCCTAAGAGGAGATGGATATGGGGAAATGGACAGTGATGGGGACGGTGACGGGGATGAAGATGGAGATGGTCGCTTAGCTTTAAATGAAGGCCTGAGCATCTCAATTTGTTTCAATTAATGCTCGTTTAATGAGCGGATTTTTCAATGAACAATTTATTCGAGTTTCCGAGGGACAAGTGCAACTTCAACTTCAACTTCAACTCGAACGCAAACCCTTAGCCAGGATACACAAATTTATATTCGTTTGCTTAAGTGGAGGTATTTGTTAGAGTATCCTTGCTGTGACCCCATGGCCTTAATTTTGGGTCCTACTTGAGAAATTTCAATTTTAATTTTAATTTCAATTTAACCTTTTTTTTTTTTTTACAGTTTAATACGATTTTCGTGAGCCCGAGCGCCATTGACATTAATATTGGTCTTTTGCCTTTTCTTTATTGCCACACATTTCCAGGCTATTAGCTTCGGCCACTTGTTGCCTTGGTTCCTGGAGCTCTATGCCCAAAGTTCGCTGGTCACTTTTGTGAATATATAATATTATTAATAAGCTAACAATGACCGAGCTTAAGTCATCAATATTCGTTTAGTCTGTCTTTGCTTAAGTGTCCTCACATCAATCTGAACTATGTATTTAAAGGAAAATCTGTGCAGATCTATACAATAAAAAGTTCAAGACTTTCCTGTGAAAACAAAAACCTTTGCTTATAGATTTATTATGTTGAACACACTTCAAATTTTATGAGGCACTTTTGCGGATTCTTTAATGCTCCTTTTCAAGGCCCTTAACTTGCCCATAAACTATATGCCCATGTGAAGCCACTGTGGCCTGTTCTTTCTCTTGCTCTCTCTTTCTCTCCCTTTGTCTATCTGTTTGGCTCCTTGCCACGCCCAGTTTGCCGAAAGGCGGGGGGAAGGAGGGGATCCTTTTTTTGTGGTCTAACATTTTAGAGGCTACTTGATAATTGAACATTTTGCCGCAATGGCGTTTGGCATATTTAACGCCGCATTTGCCGCCTGTTGCCTGTAGAAACCTAGACAGTGCGAGATGTAGGGACGTGAAGGGGCCGAAGGGTGCGGAGGAGGGAGGGAGGCGGCACTCAACGCCAACAGCAACGAGCTAATAAAGTTAGGCTGTCAGGCACGACAGGACGAAGCGACAGCGCGAACAGCTCCGCAAAGCAATGCGGTTAATGTGGGTCTGGTAACAAGCAACAACAACAACAATAACAACAACAGCAACAACAACAAGAACAACAACAGCAACAGCAACAGCAACCACAAGACGAGCTGGAAGAACAACAGCTGTAACAACAGAAACAAACCAGAAATGGAGGCAGAAGCAGAAGCAGCAATAGCAGCAGACACAGGAAGAGTAGCCATTGTCAAGGATTCACAGTCTCCAAAAACATGAGCGAAAGAGATAGATCATGAAAAGGAGACAGAGCGAGAGAGAGAGAGAGAGAGAAGGACTGATGAAAATGGAGTTTATATATTTTCGGCCTCGAACTAGAAAGAAGATGCATTTCCATTTCTTTTTCATTGTTTCATTTAAAAACAAGCAAGTCTAACTAACAACTAAGTAAGTGCTTGACGAAAGAGACAGAGATAGATCACGTGAGAGAGAGAGAGAGAGATAAAGAGAGAAAAAACTTTAATTCTTTATTGAAAACGATTCAGTTTTGATTTCAAATGTTTTTCGACTTTAAGATCTTCAAATATTATTCACTTAACAATTCAGCAAATAATTGGAAACGAGTACAATTCGGAGAAAAGGCAAAGTGTGCGTGGGTGTGTAAGTGTGTGTGTGTCTGTGTGTGTGTGTGTGTGTGTGTGCTAGGCGAACAGATGGCTGGATGAGAGCGGAAAGGAAAGCTGATAAGGTGGCACATAGGCAATCAATAAGGAAATGGTTCGTAGCTGCGTAAAGCTCATAAATAAATAAATAAGCAAGGTGCATGCGAGCGTGGCAAATGGCAAATGGTAGCGTAAGCAGGAGCAGGTACAGCTACAGGATACACAAGGACACGACTGAGAGGCCAGTTGGAAATAAGTTAACGATGCAATTAGTGCTCCAGTTTAGCCAGCGAGTGTGTGTGTGTGTGTCTGTGTGTGTGTGTGTGTGTGTGTTTGTTATGTGTTTGTGTTTATGTGTGTTTGTGTGTGTTGTGTCTTTTGCCTTGTTACAATGTGGACAAAGCACAATTCCCAGTTAGTAATTCAGTGGCAGGCCTCCAGCTGTTCAGCTGTCCCCAGTTACCATCTGCGATGTGGCAGAGAGTTGAAACTGCCTCACAGTCAAATATCCTGTTTATTTTTTCTGATATATACGAAAAAGAAACAGGCTAAAATTCAACATTTTCACTTTGTTTTTCCCAAATCCCATTTATTGTTTTGCTAAGGACAATCCATTTTTTTTGAATGTTTCTTCTTCAATAAACTTTAGTATATAGATTTATATGTGAATTTAATTACACCTTATTTGTCAGTAGATCCTATTTCTTTTATTTATTCTCCGAAATCGTCTAGAGATATATGAAATAGATTTCTATGTCAAACTTATTTTCTTAAGAAATCATAATACTTTTCTTATGCGTATGCATCAAATCAATGATTAATTTCGGGCATCGGGCATCAATGTCACTGATTAAGTCACATATTAATTTGATTAAAGAACTCCCCAATGCCTTGATTACAGGGTATAATGAGCAGCAAGTAAACTATCATCAGGTGAAATAACAAAAAAAAAGCTGTATGAACACAAGCGGAAATTCAATGCTGACCTCCTCCCACTTCCCCTAAACACACACACATCCCACAAATTTCCCCCAAAATGCTCAGAATTTGATATGGTTGTGTGGAGTGGGGGGATGGGGATTGTATGTATTTAGGTATAAGCACAATATAGTCCAATCAAATAAATGCAGCTCAATATTAAGAATACAAACAGTTCTAGCTGTAAGAAAAGGCAACTATATAGATATTTATACCTGATAAATATGCATACCTATATTCTTTTCAAATGTAGGAGTTTAATTTGTATAGGTATTTAATTGGTTTGGCATCTTCGGGATAACGTTGCCGGCTTGTTTCTATTCAACTGCGAAGCGGTGTAGCCGCATGGCAAAATTGTCACAAAATGCAGATGTCAGCCTAGCCAAAAAGATACTCGCTGACCAGTAATGGCAGACACCTAGCTAAGTGAAAGGTGATGTTATGGGACGGTGGGTGGGGGGAGGGAGGAGAGATGGGTGAATGGGGGATACGCAATGTGCACAAACAAACAAATTAGCTATATATATTTAGGCAATGATTTTTGTTTTTGTTGTTATCGTTGATTTTCTTGCTGCTGACGTCAAAGTAATAAGTAAAAATGTAAACTAAATCCGCATTTAATGCGGCTTGAGTGCCATAAACTTTTTCCATAAATCAGATGGATCTACTCTCTCGCTCGCACCCCAAATACGAATATATATACATATATATATATATATTTATATCTTTCTGTCCGGTAATTTGTTTTGCATAAGCCACAGTTCAACTTTCTCTCTTTCCCTCTCTCTCTCTCTCTCTCTGTCTCTCTGTGTATCTGCCTGTTGCAAACTTTGACTAACAACTCTGTCAGCTAACCCCCTCCTAACCCCCTCCTAACCCTATTCCGACTTAAACGATATTTAAGCTAGGCAACGAAGAAAACCCCATTTGGTAATTAATTATGTATCAAAATGGATATATCTTTTAATTTTGAGGCATATTTTTTGCTTCGCTTCATCTTTACGCAAATCTTGGAGATTTTTGTATTTGTATTAATTATATATATATGTATATATATATATATATATATATATATATTTTTTTTTTTGTGGTCGAGTGAAGGGGATTTCTAATTACAGGCTTGGCTTTTGTGGGCTTTCGCCCGAAGTTTTTGGGAAACGCAGCTTAATTATGTGGCATGCAGCTTTTGGCACACAGCTTTCAATGCCTATAAAATCGCCTCTCTTTCTATCTTGCTCTCCCTCTCTCTCCCTCTCTAGTACTCACTCACCCTCTCTATTTGTGTCACTTGCTATGCGTCTCTTTCCCACCCCCCATTCACGCAAAATTGTAAAAAATAAATTTCAACAAATTGAAATTTGATAGAAATATTTTAGCTGGTTGCTTTGGCGAGGGGGTATGTGTGTCTGTGTGTGTGTGTGTGTGTGGGGAGGGGGGTGTTCTGCTTGTGGAGGGTTTACTGTGCTGTTTTTGGCTGTTCATCTTCTTCTCCTGCTGCTATTGCTGCTGCTGCTGCTGCTGCTGCCCGCCGGGTTCGTCTCTTTTGGGGCTGTTTTGGGTGTTTTGGGTGCAGGCCTCTAAGCTGAAGCGCAAACAACATTTTAAATTATACACAAAAATGCCAGGGTGCCCAGGTAAGCGCATAAGATGATGGGATAAGGGACTGATGGATGGGGAGGTAGCTGGTGTGTGTGTGTGTGTGTGTGTATATATACATATACATACATATACATATATATATAAACACCCACACATACACATATATAGATATATATATATATTTAGGTGTCTACAGCTGAAATTGAATTAGCAGAACTAAGAACTAAGTCTTGAAATTAAATTAAATTGCGCTAAACTCAGATTTGGCCTTTAAATATTACAAGCCCGTAAACAGCCTTGTGGAACGGAGTTATCGGATATCTAAGAAGACCAATTGTTTCTTCTATATAATAGTTATGATAACACTTTGTCGAATGATAACAACCATGATAATACGCATTTTGGCTAAGAGAAAGATGTTCATACAGGACTTCATTTTTCATTTTGGCTAAGAAAATGTTGTTCATACAAGACTTCATTTTTCAATTGCTCTTTTCTATGGCAGCTTTATGATATAGTAGTCCGTTGCCAATGACTTTTCTGAGCATAATAACATGTTTAAGAAGTTCGTTAAGGAATTTAATCTTCGACCGGTGATCAGATCTGAGGAACTAATTCGGATATAAAATGGCAGGCAGACTGTCAGGCAATCAATATTAAATGTCGTTTAATAAATATAAATATAAATATACTTAAGCTTATCTGTATAATTGTGTTGCTTCTATTGGTAATGCACTAAGTACAAAAGCTCTTCTTGCAGCAATTTGCAGCTGATACTAAATACCTTCTGGGACCATTTTCCAAAAAGTTGTTTTCGGGAGCTTGAACTTCTGGGCAGTTTGTGACAAAAGTTGTTTGTCAGTTTTTCGGTTTTTTTTTTCGATTGGGCTGAAAAACTTTTATAAGCCAGAGCCATGAAATTCATCATTTTGAATGCGGCACTTAAACATGGAAATAGTCCGTTTATTTTGTGGTTGAGGTTTACTTTCATTTTTACTTTTCCCATTTTGTGGTGTGTGTTTTCCTTTCCTTTTCCCTTTTAGTTTTTTATTATTTGTTGTTTTTTATTGTTTTTTTTTTTTTTGTTGTGGTTTTTGCTGCCTGTCCTCGCTCGTAACTAAATACACTTCAATCTGCCAGGCAAAAACTGTTGCCAGCAGAAAAACGAGAAAAACGAACAAAGCAAACAAAAAGTTTTTGGGACTAAGACTTTCGCTTCGTGTTCGTAGCATATCCGTTCATATGTAAGTTTTGTGGCATCTATCTAAATGAGGCTAATGTGTGAGTGTGTGTGTGTGTGTGTGTGTGTGTGTGTACTATATGTGGCCGAGTGTGTCCGCCCTTGTTGGCTGTCTGTGGTCGCCTCGCAAGGCTACGGGCTCCTGTTTGTCACACACACACACACACACACACACACAGACACAAAAGAAATGGAAGAAGAAAAACTGAAGAGAGAGAAAAAAAAGGAACCAGAAGTGTGAAGTGAAAGCTGGTGGAAAAAGTTTTTCAATTTGTTTATGCAGGCAGCCCGAGCTAAGTGAATTATTGCATTAAAATTATGAGTTTTCTACATGAAGAGGAAGCTCAACTTTTAGCTCGCTTTTCCATTTCCTTTTTCTTCTCGCTTCTCGCTTCTCATCGCTTTTCTTTTTTGTGGACAGCAGACAGCATACGATTTGTTAGTCCTTTGAATAACATTTGCTGTATACATATGTGTGTACATGTATGTTAATTTATTTTTACTTGAGTTTTAAACTCCGTTTTCCTCACTCAGTCGAGAGTTTTGAAATTTATTTCGTTTGTTTGCAAGTGCATGTTTTGAATGGTTAAAACTTGAAAGATTTGCTTGTAACTCATCAGTGGGAGTGGATTTCTACTTATCTCATTTTACTTTTACAATTTATGCAGTCTTTTTTAATAACCCAAACGACTTTAAATATATAGAAATAAATAACACACGAAGTTCAACTGCCACTAAAGTATTAATTAACGCAAGTAAAATAAAAATAAATAAATAACAAATGATACAAAATCTTACAATTTAATTCACATGTAGAGAATGTAATAATGCTGTATAGGTTCCAACCGCAGGGATGTACAAGTTGTACCTTATCGATACTACAAAAGAGAACAACAAAAGTTGACTCGTTTCCTGCCGTTTCGCCGAACTTGGCCTTCTTGCCATGACTACCTGGTGTATTTTGTGGCACGATTTGGGTCGGCATCCCCATAAGATCACATTGGCACAGCAACAGACTCGATTATCACCAGGAGCAACGATTAAAACTGCTGGTTTCTTTTGGGATGTTCTCTGGAAGCCAACAGTCATTCGGTCCTTTCAGCTCAGGCTCAATGAAAATTGGAAGGACAGAAAAACACTGTGCAAACTGAGCCGCGGGAGTCATTTAAGTGATATATTGCTAAAGCCTTAGTTATTATTTTTTATTTATTTTTTTTTTGATTTTCGTGTAAATACTTTTTGCTGACATTTAATTTAATAAAGTTTCGAAGTTTTTGTATATATTGTGTACAGTATTCTGAAATGTGGGAATATATTGTGGTGATAAAATCAATTGATATGATTTATTATTGATTGGATTGAGTGTTGTATATAAATTAAATAAATTGCATATTAAAAACAGCAATATAAGCTGGCAACGATGATATTTCACAAATTATTAGCTCGACTTAATAATTGAATTGTGTGAAATCGCATAGCTTTCATCGAAGGCTGGCTGGGAAGCCACAACAGGAGGGAAGAGCGAACGGAAAGCATTAAATTAATATTGATGGTAATGTAAATAAATAATTAATTTATTATTTGTACACACAACAACAACATTAATAGCGTCAATAAAAGGCGGGCGCACAAAAATTATAGCACATATTTTTTATTTATTTCTCTTTTTGCTTGCTCTGCAAAAATTATGAAATGGCTTCAATGATATTTCATTTATTTTATATGAGTGTACGGCTCTAGCTGATGCTGTGTTGGTGTGTGTGTGTGTGTGTGTGTGTGTATCTGTGTGTGTGCGTGTGTGGGTGTATGTGTGTGTGTATCTGTGTGTGTGCGTGTGTGGGTGTATGTGTGAGCTGCTGCTGTGTCATCGTTTCAGCCATCGTCATCGGGTCTGCGTTTCTGACAATGATGGAGGAAGATTGATGCCCCAAAAAACAAAAATTTTGTTTTTTTTTTTGCCACACATACACGAATATTTTGAAGTGAGCATTTGGCTGTGTGTGCTGTGGGCATGGGCAAAGTAATTTGGCATGTTGGTGTTGCTGTTACACACAGTCGAAAAGTTTTGGTATTTTTGATGGATTCGTCGTTAGGCGAACAGTTGTGCAACAGTTAGTTGCTCTCAGTCAACAGTTGCCTTAATTAAATGCCAGTCGTTGCAGCTGCGACACTCAACAACACAGAACAAATGAAAGGAAAAAATAGAACAGCAAAATCACCAGTTGCATTTGCCAACAATTTTGTGGCACTGTCAATTCAAATGGGAACACTGATGAAAAACAAGAAACACATCGAAGTTTCCAAGCCCATCAAAACTGAATTGAATATTTCGCCTGAGAAAGGACAGAGGGACAGACAGATGGATGCCACTGATGTAGATCAAGAGTATATATATATAAAATATAAATTTAAGGAGTCCTTGAATGCATTACAAGCCTCTTGATCTAAGTATAATACCCACAACAAAGGTATTATGAGCGCACAAGAAAACAACTGATAAACAAATTCTGAACGCCAGGGGGCGCTGCTGTACAAGGGCTTAACAATGCAACAAATTGAATTTGCGGGAGTTCGTCTCGCATTCAGCTCGTAATTTTTGGCCAGCGGCCATCAAAATGCAGATGCACGTAAATGCACTCAGAAAAATAGTTGAGCACTTGATCACGTACACACGGTATCTAAGGCCAAAATGGTCGAAGAGTTTTCAGAAATCTCATTTTAAAAAATAAGTTAGGTTGGCTTGTTCATAGTTGCCAAACAGTTGAGCTTTCAAAGCAATACATTTTCTTTTGGGTAAAGCTGGATCATATTTTATTTTGAATCTCATTCATTTTTTTCTGAGTGTACTTGCTGTACGTGAAGTCGAAACAGTGTTTTCACATACAATAGCTGTAACAAGGAAATGCAATTAGAGCATCAGATGAAAACAACAACAGCAGAAGCAACCACAACAATAACAAGAACGACCACAAGAACAACTCGAATTGTATAGGTTTCGCTATAGTTTCATATTATTAATCACCCCATCGCTCAAATCAATAATTAAAGGGCAGCAGCCAGCAGCTATCAGGCAACGCAACACAACAACCCCAACACACATACACACACACACACACGCACACGCACACACACACACATGGGCACCCACTCAGAGCCACACAGAACACAAGAGTGCTCTTAACGAGGCTGTAAACAGTTTCAAATTGTAGCTCTCTCTCCCTCTCTCCCTCTCCCTTTCCCTCTCTCGCTAGAGAAAGTATTTGTAAATTTATGTGGATGTCAACATTTAAGGTTTGGCATTAAAGATAAATTGGAAATTTGTCCATTTGTCCATTTGTAAATAACATTTGTTTACAGTTTTTACGAGCATAGATAAAGTTTCAGACAAATTTGCTTAAGCTTGATTATTTCAAAAGTGTCGAATTGCTGAAGTGTACTGAATCGGTAAACTCTAAATCACTCGTTTAAAGAACCCAAAATAAGACTTGAGCATTGAACATTCAACAAACTTAAATCAATCAATATTGAAAGCAGGTATTATTTACAAGAATATACCAAATATGGCAGAGTCTATCAGTTATAGTAGCAGAGTTCCCCAATTTTGGACAACTTGAAGAAACATGCAGAATATGATATATATGAGTATATTACGATTCTAGAATAGAATTTATATATATAAATATATAAATATTTTTTAAATTAATTTTTAATCGGTAAATAGCATTATGGAAAAGCTTAAATTGAATTATAGATCATCTATGAGCAATTAATTTTATTTCAATTTCATGAATATTCACTTTTAACAATTAAAAATACTCTAGTCGAGAGAGCTCGACTTAACGTAATCTGTACTTCTTATACGATCATTCCCACAGGTGGTCAATCAAATGTATGGTTATATTATGTTATATATTATATGGAAGTGTAAGTTTTTTATAAATTACATTTACTGAAAATTGGATCGATTATCGCAATATGTCGGTGCTTATCGATAAAATGAAATAAACTTGATCTGCCTATATCATATGGGAACCAATATTCCAAATTTAAAGATTTCTGAGATTAGTTAGTTCATACCGATTGATATATATATATATATATATATATATATATATATATATACCTTTTTATCCATTCTTAATGGGCTCAAGGCACAAGACCATTAAGTTATAAATTGTAATAATAGTCTATTACAATTAAAGTGTTTTCCAGTATGCTTGGTTTGTCTGATGCTCCAACTACAGCTACATTTGTGCAGACTATATAATTTTGCAATTTACAATTATTTACAGGGTATAGTCACAGTCTATATAATGCTTTATGTGTCTGTGTATAGAGTATGATCCGCTGTGCGGAAAAGCTGCACCACAAATGGCAAGAAATGGTTTGGCCTACCATCTAACACCCGCACGCACACACACACACCCATACACTCACACACACACACACACACACACACACACACACACACACACACAACTATACACAGACTTTTAATCCCCATTTCCATCTCGCCTTCTCACTCTCTCTCTGTGTCTCTCTCTCTCTCTCTCTCTCTGTCGCCGTTGGGGTCTATTCCACTGTTGGCAGCTTTGTTTTTGTGCTGCGTTTCAGGTGCAGGCCAGTTATTAATGGTTTTTGCCAGCTAACAAGCAACGCGTTTATTAAAGCTGCACCACATTTGGCCAACACACACACACACCAACACACACAAACACATTTGCTTCTGTGCTTGACTGCATTCAATTTTGGTTGCTTGCAGCTAAAATTGCAAGCGATTTTAATGCCAACACAGCGGGTGATGTGTGTGTGTGTGTGTGTGTGTGTGTAAATGCATAAAGCTCCCAAACAACAACCTATTGTTGTCAAGCAACGCAAAGCGCAATATGATATAATATAAGGGAATGGGAATTTTGTTTCCTGACTCTGCTGGAGACACAGATTACAGATGATGGATGATGGATGATAGATGGCAGACAAGCGACTGCGACAACTTGCAGTTGCCTTTTATTTCTATTTTAGCGAACGCACTTGCAACAGAAGATATTCAACATTTGGTTTTCTAAAGTTAAAGTTCTTGTTTTGGCGAGCTGGATGTGCCTATTAAAGACAAGTTAAATACCCCCTATCACATGCTTTGATGTCACATCAAATAGAATTGGATTTTGTTTGTGCGCCTGTGTTGCCATTGCTACTGCCAATGAACAACTATACAAAATAATAATAATATTCTGTTGCTGTTGCTGTTGATGTTGCCATTGCTATTGCTATTGCTCTGTCAATAGAAGACAGGCAGACAATGCCAACAAGCAAAGTTTACTGCACAGCTCACAGAATGTTTTCATCTCTGATGCTGTAACTGTGTAATTTCTACCCCAATACTGTCTGCCTATTTGTCCGACTGTCTTTCTGTATTACTGTCTTGCTGTCTTGCTGTCTTTCTGTCTTGCTGTCTTGCTGTCTTTCTGTCTCTCTGTCGCCTTCAACGAACCCATGTTATGGTTAACGTAATATTCACTTTGAACATAATAATTTAGCTGCCTCTCTATGCTTTTGTGTGTGTGTATCTGTGTGTGTGTGTGTGTGTATTTGTGTGTGTATCTGTGTGTGTATCTGTGTGTGTGTGTGTGTGTGTGGGGGTATTTGGCTGTGTATATGTATCTGTGTGTGTGTGCGGTTGATTTGTTTTGGGTTTCCCCTCAATTTCCTTTCAGTTTTTCAAACACCAATAACAACAACTACTACTACAACATGCAACATACAACAGCAACAACAACAACAACAAGCATCCTTTAAGATTTTCAGCTTTTTAGTTGTTGAGAAGTCGACCAAGTCTTTTGGCATTTATCGTGTATTGTTTAGCTTTTGAAAGCTAAATTGAAATCGAAATACAAATCGAAATCCAGATGACTTTCAGTTGCCTAACGGCTCCTACCCCCTGGGTCTCAGACCCCAAAGGGCGCCTGTCAATTTGGCTTTGGGGTTTTTTTTGTTTTCCATGCATGCCAAAAATCAAAATAAAATGCCATGCAAATATGTGAAGAAATGATTGCAAATCGCATTACGTTTGACTGTTTGAGTGGCACAACAAATGTTAACGAAAATCTATCATTACTCTATCCGTCTCCCTCTCTCTCTCTCTCTCTCTCTATCTATATCGCACTCTTTTGGTCAGACCTCAAGGAACTCAGAGAGCTTAGTTGAGTGTTTTTGGCCAATTTGGTCTGCAGACTCTTGAATACCAGACAATAATCATATATATTTCAAATTTGTGCTTGTGGCATGCAATATATATATATATATATATATATATATATATATATATAGATTAATATACACAGATGAGTATAATGATATCAAATGCTGTACATTGATGGAGGCTGTATAGGCCAAGTACATTGTAGCCTTATTTCTAAAAACTAGTGTTTTATTTTCATAATTTTATGGTACATATTTCTAAAATGTAGAAAAAGAATATGCCTAATTTTTAGAATGTTTTTTCCAATATTCGCTTTGTTGTTGCCTATATTATTAATTAACATGAGTGTTCTAAGATTTTTATATATTTTATAAAATGATATCATTTAATTTGAATAGAAAATGTACGATTTTAAGTCTAAATTCTAGAGTACTAGAGTATTTGGCCGTGGATTGGTTTGTTTACTCTTTGATTTGTTTGTGTGCGTGGGTGTAATTTGAGTGGCTTTTCAACATTTGTTGGCTAACTTATTTATGCCGCTTGTCGAGTTGCCACAGCAAAAATAGAACAAATACAATTTGAACTTTGACTGCGTGTTGCCAGTTTGTCAGTTTGTCGGCATGTTGGCTTGTCTGCTTCACAGTTTCCTCTTACGGCCAGGCTGATTGCTCACACTCACACACACAAGCACATACACCTACACACACACACATACACACACACACACACACACAGAGTTTCAACTGTGGGTACATTAAATAAGACCTTCAACGTCAAAAAGTCGCCATATCAGGGAGTCCTTCACCTGATAAGCAACTAAGCGAGGCGGACCAGCTATTTATAGATTGTTATTGAAGAGCTTGTTAATTCCCCGAAGCGACAACTGATATTAACGCTCTTTTTAATCTAATGCAAAACTCTGGGGAGCAAAAGTTTTGCAAAGTTTGGAATTAATGAAAAATCACGGTGGAAACAGTTTTCATTTTTTTTTTCCTTTTGGGTCGTCAAGGTTAATATTAAATTGTAAATTTATATATGACGAAATAATGTAATATAATACAAAACGTATCATTGAAGTTGCTAAAATGGCATTAATACTATCAATATCAATCTAAACATTTGATTTACACTGTATTTGAATTTCATTTGAAGTTAACATATTTGCTTACATGGATGAAATTACTATTGAGTTAAGCTGCCAACAATATTTATTTGTAGTTTGACAAATTGAAATAATTGATATTAAGTATAAGACGGTGGAGAACAAACATCATTATCTCAGTTTTATTTCTCTTTGAAATCGAAATTAAATTTTGATTGCTTTTCTGCCTGCTCCGGTAAAGATTGTGAAATATTTTCAAGTTTCTAACTGTAAGCGGTTCCATAATTCTAACTTACAGTGGTGCTACACTCAGAAAAAAAGTCGCTCTGGCAACTAGAAAGAATGTTCCCTTTTTTAGAAATAGTTTTTCAATATACAAAAAAAGAAATGAACCGCTTACTGGTTCTTTGAAAAAAACGTAGTAAGTCGTGTCTGATGCCGGTTATGAATTTCAATAGGTTAATTTCGATTCTACAAATTAAATTTTTAAATTTTTTTTACTTATATAAATTAGACTATTAAGTTGGAAAACAAACAACACTTAAGGCCCCATGCCATAAGTAGGCACAGTTGTTTAGGACGGCCAATCAATGTTAAGTTCTTAACATGGCAAAAACTTGACAAAGGAAATCGATGGCATCTGGGGACCTCAAAAAACGCTCAAGTGTTTACAGTTGGGACTTTGCGGCGGGGAGGCTTTACAAGTAAGATTTGGGTGAGCGGGGAGAGCAGCTGACTTAATCAACTGGGGAACCCAAAAAAAAAAATATAATAATAACGAAAAAAAAGGAAAAGTAAACGAATTTTCGTTAAGTCGCAGTTAATAAATTTTCTAAAAGTGGCCACAAAGACGCTCTCAATGCCTGCGGGCCAACAGCAAAAACAGCAACAACAACAACAACAAGAACAACAACAGCAACTAAATCTGTAAACTCATGTCATAATTGAATTTTCATTTTGGTGCTCAGCTTTGGCGATGTCAGTGTGGCAGGGGTAGTCGGTATTGGGTAGGGGCAGTCAAGCTCGAGCGGCAAATTTCATAATTAAGATAAATGCAAATCGAGTGAAAAGAAAAAATAGAAGAAAAATTAAGGTAAACTAATTTTGGACACCAACAAAGCCCATCTAGATCTGAAATCCCAGAGGCAGTTACAGTTCCAGTTCCATCTTAAGCCTTGGCTGTGAGCTAAAGCTCTGTTATTTCTGGAAGGAGTCGAGATTGGAAGCAGGGCAACCTGCTATTTATTGAAAACTCATTAAAAAGCAATTGAAAAGGAACAACACACACAGAGAGAGAAAGAGATAGAGAGAGAGAGAGAGAGAGAGAGAGAGAGAGAACTATTGTATGAACATAAGATATCCTCACCCAAAAATATACAGATATAATATATAAGTTTATCTGGCGTTCTTTGATTGCAAGTCAGCTCTTTGATTAAAATAGAAGAGCTTCAAATAATAATAATTTTTTTGGAGTTTTTGGGAAAAACTATCTTAAAGTTCTGCAAATGATTTGACTATATTTTCGAGTGGCAAGTGAAACATCAAACAAAGTGCTCCGATTTAAATGTTATTTATTTGGCTTAGAGAAAATCGAATATCTAAATTATACAGTTACAATGAGTTTTGACACAATCGTCAATAGCCAAAGCGAGTCGAAAGAGGAGGGATCTGATGACGATTTCGATGAGCTGGTCGCGGTTGAGGTCGAGGATCCAACAGTGATGCGCATCGGTGTCATCGCCGATACAGTAAGATATAATAAATAAATTATTGAATTATTGACTATTTTGAAAATAGGAGGTAACTCTGGGCTTATTTCTGGCTGGCATTGGCTATCATCGTGAGAATTTTCGCAACTATCTAATGGTTGAACAAAGTACGTAGGTCTTTAGAATTTATTTTATCGTTTGATGTGCCTCATATTCATCTCAAAGGCACCACGCTGGGGGAGCTCGAGACATTTTTCCTTATTATGTACAAGGGGGGCAATATTGGCATTATACTGCTCGACTATCCGACGTCAAAGCGTTTGGCTCATGTGTTGGATAAGTGCAAGAATATCCTGCCCATTATCATCATATTGCCCACAAAGACAACCATTATACCCTATATGGAGGAGAAGGATCGTCAACGTCGACAGCGTATGCGAGAAGCTTACACGTAAAATATATTCATTAAAAATAAACTAGCACCTGAATAATATAATTGGAAAAGTAAAGAAAAAACAACTTGCCTCCTCAAATGGAACATATCAGTCAATCTGAAATAGGCCTGCCAAGCAACATTTGCTCCTAGATGAGGAAACAGTTCCCAACTCAGACTCTGTGCCTCAGAAAGTTACACATTGTTATAAAGCCCAATTAGTTAGAATTTTTTTTTGTTTTCTGTTTTTTTCTTTTTTTCTTGGAAGGACAAGCAATCTGTTACCTTGAATTTTATTATGAAACATCGTATGCAAACTTAAGACAATGTCTATATTAAGGCTAAAAAAAAGAAGGCAGTTAGCCAAAGTAGAAATGCTTGGGGCCAATTATAAGTGAACTTGCACGTCACTCTAAGGACGAAAGCTGGCGACGCAACGCTAATTTACACCTGATTAGGAGAAAGACCGCAGGATAACTAATTGAATCATAGCTATTAGATGCTTGAGTAGACACAGTTTGCTGCTCGAAGTGTTCCATGGCTCACCTCTCCTAGCCTTCCGAGGTTTGTTCTGTTCTCTGCGTAATTTATGCGCATTTCAGATGATGGCCTCGATTTCTCATGCGTGGCTGGCACCCCGAAAAACCCCAGATGGACAACGTCTGTCACTGACTGGTATATACACTCAGAAAAATAATTGGTCTATATATATTTTGCAAAATTACCCTGAAGACCAAAATTAAAAAAAAACAACTCGGTTGTTTTTCAGAAATATACTTTCTGAAGATACGGCAAAGAAATGGCAAATTTCTAGAATTAATGTAGATTTTTCCTCGGAGTGTATATATATCAGACTTATTCAATGGATGAGGATGAAGCATAAGTCAGTGCTTGTGGCAAAGGTGTGCCAGCACGTACTCAAACTTGGTAAATTTGTTAGGCGAGCGACGCAGCGTTGACATTTTCATTCCCAATCACGTTCTCACTCAGAATGTGTGCGTTAAGCGAGTGTGTCAATTGATGTGTGTGCGTGTGTGTGTGTGTGTGTGTGTTAGAGTATGAGCGAATTGTTTTTTCTTTTCTTTTTTTATACATCATATACAATAATAGGAAGAAAATTGTGTGAAAAGTGTTGTTCCGCCTAAGATCAATAAGGATGCATTGAACAATGAAGAAAATATTTAAAAAAAATAAGTGAACATTTTAAATGCGCAACATGCTGTTTTTTTTTTGGGGCAGAGTATATTATTGGAGGTATGATTGGCGAAATGTGCGCAATTAATTTTGTAAGACGCGTAAAAGTGAATTAGCGCTAATTCCCTGGAGAGTAAGAGAGTGTCTTAGGCGCAACCACACACGAATGTTGGTTGGTTGCTTGTTTTAATGCCTATTGACACGCCCACTGCCTAGGCTGTCAGTGCGTCAGTTTGTCCGTCAGTCAGTCAGTCAGTCAGTCAGTCAGCCAGTCAGTCAGTCAGTTAGTCTGTTAGACAGCCCCTCAGTTAGAGCTTGAGCTGTTGTCTGGCTTTGATTTTGCCCCGACTCAGAAATCAAAGCATACTTTTAGGCGCCCGTCATCAACCCCTAGAATAAGAAGCAGCAGCATCAGCAGATGAGACCGGTGAGACCGATGAGGCAGAAGTGGAAGAAGAAGAGGAGCAAAGTCAACAGGTCGCATGCGTAAATTTAATTACACTTATGGATAAGTTTATGAGATCTCTATGCCTCCGGCATTAAGTAGCATGAACTGTATTTTTGGTTGTCGGCTCTGTTTCAATTTCATTAAATGTTCAGCGTGCTGCTTTCGATACAAGTTGTGAAACTTTGACATTTGACGCAGGTCTGAGAAACTGACGAAACAACATTAAACAAGCAAAAGTCTTTTCAGCTACACCCAAAGGGCGAATGGGGGACGAGTCAGTACACTTTAAAGTCACCTATCATCCAATTTAATTCATTTGAGATTAAATGCTTAAGCAGAGTACAATTTATTGACACAGCATTAAAGCTTACACTGGCAAAAAATTACATGACTATAGACGAGAACAAAAGCTGACCCACATTTCACAACATGAAAAAAAAGTGAGATATATTCTATTGAAGACCGGAGTTACTTATGAGGTCGGAGAAATCTACTTGAAACATCACAAGAATATTATATTAACCTCTGTAAATGTGTAATGCACATCAAAATAAAAAATAAAATATGATATTTATACATTAAGTATCTTTATATACTCCCAGTTCAGCATTATCTTCACCAAGTCTGCGGAGCCTGCAGGGTATTTTCCAGTTAAGTACATGTATATATATATATATATATATATATATATATATATGTATATATGAAGCGATATATGTGTTTTTTACTGTAGAGTTTCTCCCGTTTAGCTTATTCGACTAAAACTTTCCGAGTTGGTTTGTTGGGTGGTGGTGTGGGTGGGGCAGGTGTAAGATTGGGATAGGGATGGCTTATCATTATTGAGCCTGGGCTCAATTTCCATGGCTTTAAAGTGAAATGCAGACAGCACACACGCACACGGGGCATGAATGGGGCATAAGTGGCTGACATTGTTTTTACATTAAAATATCAATGATTTCGCTGCGTGGTGGGTGTTTGCCGGGTTCCTCCCCTCGACTCACCTCACCGCCCAACCACTGCTGTGCGTGTCTCACATGAGGCTTCTTATGCATAGAAATTATTTATGCAAACAACTTTTGCGCAACAGCTAAAATAATAAACAAAAGCAACAGCACAGCAAGGCAAGAAGGAAAAGAACTTTGCAACACAAACACACACACACAAAGCTAACAAGAGGCGTTAACTGTGCCACGCCCACCCTCCCCTGGCACCCAACCCATTCAAGAGGTGTAATTCAACACAGCCAACAATTTGCACGCAACACTCAACTGTTCATTGTTCCACACGACGCATTGTAGCTGTTATTGTTATTATTATTGTTGTTGTTGTTGCTGTTGCTGTTGTTCATAAGCAACGAGTGCCACATAAAATCAGAGTTTGCAACATTAAATATGTTTCAAATGAAAGCAAAGCGACTTTTCCGTTGCATGATACATTTCAAGAGATATTAGCAGAGAGAGAATCGCATATTGATTTTAATTCTTTTACAAAAAGCGGTTCTTAAGCAGGCTCTGAAGAAAGGTAAAAAAAAGTTAATCTTTGCTTCTTTTAATTCTTATTTTCTTTCTTACTCATTTATTTTTTTCTCTAAGCAACATTTTCTTTTTTTTATTTCTAATATTTAATACAATTTTATTTTCCATATTGAGTTCTGAATCCGTTTATAAAAGCAACTTAGAAAAAAGGATTCCGATTCTTGTGATTCACTCAAAGGATTAAAACTAAATTGATGTATTTTTTATCAAGAATTTGTATTTATTTTTTTTAAGCCTTCCTTTTAGTAGTTCAATTACGGTTCGAAGGACAGGGTCACACTCAACGTAGTGTTACCTTGGAGACTAAATCAGTCTAAGTGTGTGTGTGTGTGTGTGTGTGTGTGTATGTATGGGCGTGTGTGTGTTTGTGTGTGTGCCAATGGCAAAAAAACATTGCGCAATAAAAAATCAAAAGGAATATGCTGCTAATATTTTTTGATTTGTTGCCATTTTATTCTTTTTTATTTCCATGGCTTTTTTTGTGCTTTTGCTGCTGCACACGCACACACAGACGCGCACAGGAGGCTTAATCTGCCAATAACGAGGGACACACACACACACACACACACAGCCAACATAGTGAACTGAGAGACAACAACAAAATAGAAGTGACTGCGATAAAGAGAGAGAAATATATACAGAGAGAGAGAGAAAGAGAGATGGAGAGAGGTGTTGCGGGGAGGGGAGGGGGGTTGGCTTTCCACAATTGGCTCAGTAGCCGAGCAATGCTGCCTGCGTGCCTGGCTACATTGACATACCCCTCCCCTTCCCCTTTGCAACGCCGGCTCCCCTCCTCTTTGCCGTAGCTGGCTTATACGCTTCGTTGGGTCCAGCATTCAGTTGGATGACATACATACATACATACATACATACATACATACATACATATATACATACACACATACATATACACATACAATTACATATAGGTGTATGTATAGAGATACATATGTGCCGTTTTACCTGTCAATTTTGGCATTAAAATTTGCCTTTCATACTCTGACAAGCCACAGGTGATTCTCCCCATCTCTCTCTCTCTCTCTGTCTCTCTCTCTCTCTCTTTCTTTCTTTCTCTCTTCCTCTCTCTCTCTCTCTCTCTCTCTCTCTCTCTCTGTCTTTCTTTATTTCTCTCTTCCTCTCTCTCTCTCTCTCTCTCTCTTGCTCTTGACGTCGACCTCGCTGCACGGCCTTTCAACAGCAAAATAAAGTGAAAAAAGACAACAGTAACAACATCAACTAGTCGAGAGTAATTCATTGCAAAAATGATAAACTCGCAGATACCCTGTACGCAGCTTCTGCACCTGAATGTGCGGTTAAAATTCCTCATTTATCATTTGACATTCGAGAGCAACAAATTATTCAATTCATTTCTTTTCCAATATATAATTCTGACACACAACTGGAGCAAGCTTATTATAACCGTTTTGTAGCACATTTCAAAAAGGGTATGGGATCTGTGCTATGGGACCCCGGTTTTGTTTTTTTTTTTATTGTTTGTTGTTTTTTTCTGGTTCGGATTCTGATTCTGTTTTGGAGCTTTGGATCTGTTTCCACGGCCTGCAGGCAGCTCAGCGATATTGGCGTGCGATAGTGGTTGGGTTGAGGGGGATGGGGAGGGGAGACGGGAGCAGGGCTGAGTGATTTTTCTTTAAGTTTATATGATTTAATATCGACGAACGACAAAGCAAAAGCCTTAAGGCTCTCTCTCTCTCTTTCTCTCTCGCGCGCTTTCTGTCGCTATCTCGCTCTGTCTCGCTGTGTGTTTGCATTTACATTTTGGTCTGTTTAATTAGACTGAGCTGCTTGCTGGCATGGCCTGAAGCCAGCTGAAATGTCAAAAGGAAAGGACTTTCTCTCAGTAACGAGCAGCAGATGTTTTTTAAATAAATATATAAATAAGTCAAAACAAATAAATCGCATTAGTATCAGTCGGCTGCAAAAAGGCAGTCAATGCCAAAAAGAAGAAAGAATTTATTTGAATGGGCAAAACCATCCTGCTTTAATGGAGAAGCCCGATGTTAGTTTCACATTTGAACACGAAAAGGCAATGAAATTGAAACTTAATATTCTTTAGATTGCAACAAATAACTTTGACTAGCTGAACTGGCACATTAAAGGAATAAAGGCAATCAGAAACCAATCTGGACATACGGCATACAACTCAAGACTTCTCAGATGTTGTCAACTCCCAGTGGCAAGTCCGTAAGCAGGTCAAACACAATGACTTGCCACTCAATGAATTTTAGAAATTCAGTCTACATAATACAAGCCTAAGACGTCTTCATCACTTGGCTGTAACCAATTACAAATTCAAAATCATAAACTCGAAGAAATGTCGCTACAGTTCATAACATATTCATTATGAAAAATACAAAATGAACAGCTGCCTACAGGGTATCTTGAAGTCAACTACTTGAACTTTTGTTTATTTTCTTTTCCCGTTTTGCCAGCTCAGGATATTTGCATAACGGTCAAATAACAAACAGAAAACAAACAGCAAAGAAAAGCAAAAGCGGCAGACAAAAATTTGACAGTGTCGAATGAAAATGCGAGAAAATTGCACACATTTCCCCCAGGTCTGTAAACAAATATAATATATATATATACACTGTTGGACTCATATGCAAATACACGGTAGTTGTGCGTCTCCCTAAAAAACTAAAAAACATATTTATTCCGTAATTGAAGTAAATTGCATATGAAAACAATTTGCGTAAAACATTTGACAACGCTTTTCACGACATATGTTTCCCTGTTGATTTTGAAGCGTTTAAAGTTAAGAGCCAAAGTATCTTGTGAAACACGCGTTGACACAACAAATATTTCACGAAAAATATGAAATGAAATCAAATTATTTTTTTTTTGAATTCCAAGGGCACTCAACACAATGTTCTCAGGGACTCTGATAACCAGGGCTGCGCGTTGATCAAATTGTTTTTTAACGATTTCCGTACGGGAATTTTGTATAGATTGACAGAAAAATGCACATCTTGTTTGACGCTGCTGACGCTGCTGCTGTTTTTCCTGCCCCAAACTCGCCTCTGGGTCAACATAACCGACCCTCAAATACCACATCGTCTGTTATGAATTTGTGGCATTATATATACATAACCTCCACATCCGTCCGTTTTTCCCTGAATGGCAGCTGTCGTCTCTTCT
>JAWNLK010000167.1:5342500-5502500 GCA_035042385.1 Drosophila engyochracea
TGTGTGTCTGTGTGTGTGTGGTCAAAGGTAGCGATACAGTTGCTGGTGTTTGGACACTGGACTGAACTCGGAACCCAGTGGCCCACTTCCGTTAACAACATTTGCTCCAATTTTGTGAATTAAGTCTTAAAGCGTAATTGAGTGAACATTTTTCATTGAGACATAAGTGTGACTTGTTAGTATAGGTGGTGTGTGTGTGTGTGTGTGTGTGTGTGTGCGTCTGTGTTTAGGTTGCTCTGATTGTGTGGAAGGTTGAGTGTATCAGCGTAAATGAACTTAGAGCTTTGCGGTGTCCTTGCAGCGTCGATGGAAATAGGAAGCTTCTGCTCTGTGCCGGAAATTTGACAGTCATTGATCAGTTTGCCCCAGTGTGCGGATATGTGAGTGTGGGGGGGATGATGGTATGTTGCAAGCATGTATTTATATTGAACGATTCAATATTCGCAAGCATTTTATGCGCTCAAGAATTGAAAAGATTTTCATTTCAATTTTGCGCACAAATTTAAGCGACATTTATGTGTTTACTATTGAGACATGTGCAGCTCAAAGCTTTGACACGTATTTGATATGTCATTGGCAACATCTCAGAACTTTGTACTTAATTAAAAATTCAAACTAACTGACAACCATATGAAAATCAATTTGGTTGCAAGTATTTTGGACAAAGTTACGACGGATGAAGAAATAGATTGAATAAAGTCAGCTATTTTTTGAGATGGTAGCAGAATTAACATTTAGCAAGAGTAGAAATATCCATTGCATATTTTCTGCTTCAACTTGCAAATCGAATTTTATTTTCCTCGATGTTCGACTACTTAGTTGGGTTATGCGAAAATCATGGGCTTTGGGAATTGTTCGGAATTCTTCCGGATGAGTGCTGTATTGTTGTTGTTGATGTTGTTGCTTTTGTTGTTGTTGTTGTTGCGCTGAACACAGATAGAGCTTATCCCCACAAGTGCTACATGCAATCGATCCATACAAAAAACACCAACGAACCACGCCACAAACTAAAACATCAACAACTGCAGCACGCCCAAAAATGCAAATGTTTGCCACAAAGGAGGTGGGAGAATTCCCTAACGTGTTACACACACACGCTTGTGTGTGTGTGTGTGTGTGTTTGTGTGTGTGTGTGTGTGTGTGTGTGTGTGTGTATGTTGTGCTCTAGTTGAGCCATAAAATCCAGAAGGAAGCAACAGTTATTATTAAGCATACACTTTTTGGCTCCACGACTCTGACTCTGACAAGTGTTGTTCGCCAGGTTTCTGGATGTGTAACTACACTCGAAAAAATTGTAGAACCAACGCCAATTCAATAATGGCCTACTCAGCTGTGAGCTTAAGTCATTTCTTAAGCAAATATATTAGTACTTTATATTTACCAAGTTTTTGAGGCAAGATAATGTCGAAGACTCTAAATTTGATTTTTGCTTAACTTAACCTGCAAATAATCTTGGATTAAGTTTACTTAGCACCTATTCGACCCATCGACGTATTCAGTTTTCCTTTGCACTTGAAGAGGATTTGCATGTTTTGGCAAGTTTATAGCATACACTTAGGCAAAATCAAATATAAATCGTATTTGCACTTGAAAGAAGGAAAGAAGACTTCCGCAGACTTTGGCCATTTTGATATTTTCCTGTGTATATTTGTACATATACATATACATTGTAATATTTGCTTGTACATCTCTGGACATTGGCAGCTAAATCACGTACGGGGCAAATGTGCTACTAATGAGCGTAAGAGGATGCACAGCAATCGCTCCGAGCTGACTAATCTCACTGATTTTACAAATGATTGTCGTGCTCTGCTCTGCTCCTGCTTCTGCTTCTGCTTCTGCTCTTCTCTGTCTGTCTGTCTGTCCGTTTGTCTATCTGCCTGTCCTGTGTAGCATTGTATAACACAACACATATAACAAAGCTCACGCTGAGCAAATTGCAGTCGTTAAATCATCTTCATGCATTCCTATTGTGGATTGTGGAATTCATATTTGCGTTTAGGCTTAAAATAAGGTATTGAAACTGATTTTGTATCTGCCTTGGGTAAATATTGAACTGACAGGGAATAGGTTCGAGAAGTTAACCCAGAAATTTGATAAGAGCTGTAATTGTTCCACATCATCAACCAATTAGTTACATAAATCGTAAGCCTAAGTCTTATATTAAGTAATCAGCATTCAGTTGAATATATATGTTGGGTACTTACCTGAACTAGAATCGATCCCATTTTTAAGGTTTGACTCGAGATGAAACTCAGTTGAGGATAAAAATTAAGGCAATTTGACTGTGAGTAACAGTTTAATATGGAACTATACATCTTGGACAACATTTGGAATACTTGACAATTTTTTGCTTTTAAATGAAATAAGCTAAAGCTTCGAGATTTACGGCTTAAGTAAATTGAGTTTCTCAAAGAGCTAGAGAAACTTACAAGCGAAGGAGGATCGCATCAAAAATTAAAAGTATAAACCTTGTTATATATTATTATTAATTTGATATGATATGGTATAATATTTAAATAATTGAAATCTGTGATTAGCAAATGAATATTACTGCGAGAAATGCTGAAGTGTCGTCTTATTTATGCATACACAATTATAATAAATCATTTAAGTGCATGTTGATAGTTATATACAGCAAAAATATTGCTAACTTTTACACTCACGCAAAAGCCAGTTCAGATAGGTCAGAGGAAAAGATAAGAAGGAAATAATATATATATATATTATTATTATATATATATACAAGTTTATTTCTTATTCTATGTATGATATTTGTTTTATGTATATACTTCTTTCATATACAATTACAATACGCTCTGCAATTTAACGTAAATTATATCAATTCAATTATTAAATGATAAAATTATGAGATATTGGAAATTAAAAATATTACGTAAGGGGTAGCATTTTTCGTTTCATTTAACTTTAAATTTGGGTATATAAAGCATTTAAAAAATATTAAAAAATGATTTTGAAATACTCACATGCTTTTTGTTTTTGTCCTTGCTGTGAAGATTTATTCGATTTCCGTGTTTTATTATAATTATTTTAATTTAATTTTTTTTTCAAAGTTTTGCGGTTCTTATTTCTTTAATTTGTTGGTTTTTGTTTTGTGTTCAGTGTTGTTTGCTTTGATTTCTTATGATCTTGACTTCTTTCAAGTTCTTTTGGGATCTGGCTGGGCTGGCAACAGAGTCTCTGTCACATATCATTATGTCTTTTCCCTACTATTTCTTATATCTTTTTGAAATAGTCGAGCGTTTTATACATGTTATATGATCTCAAGTTTGTTTAAAGTTCTGCTTGAATTTGTTTCCGATTGTCGAAATATTTCTGATTTCGGTTCGAAATAGCGAAGGATTTTTTCATTATTATTATATAAGTTTTTTTTATTTTTCTGCAGCTTGTGTTGGTTTTACTATTTCTTTTATCTCTTTGAAATAGCTTAAATTTTTCTGATACGAAGTACACTTATATCATAGTATAAGTTCTACGGGGACTTTGTTGGGGCTCCAAAAGAATATATATATTTGTATAAGGTATTTGTTTTCAGGTTTTTAACGGCAATATGTGAATGCCTATTCCATTCGCATTGAATTTTTTTTTTCGTCTTTCTTCTTATATTAACATATTTTTTTAAAGTTGTAGTTTAAGGTGTTGTTCTGGATCTATATTCTATGGTTAGAGCATGTATTACTCTATAAACGGTTTGTGTATATATATAGATGTGTAGAAAATATTTATAATCTGGTTAAGTAATTTAATTGGGTACATTTAGATGTCTAAGAAGGTTTGTACTTTTCTGTTCCCTCTCTACCAATTGTTATCACTTTTTATGCATTTGTACTTAACTGTTCCTTTTGCTCCATTTGCTCCTCGGCTCATCGAATTGTCTTTCATTACGTGAGGTGGATTTCAATAGATATAGTTATATATAAGATATATTCCTCAAATTCTTGAGATTCGCTAAGTAAGGTACTGGATTATTGTAGGTTAGGTAACGGTTGGTGGTATTTATAAAGGTAATACTGTATCCATAAACAACAAACAACAACAATAACAATTTGATTAACACGATGTTTTTTTTTTTTTTTGGTTTTGCTTCTGTAAGTTTTTTGTTTGCCTTTTTCTTAATTTTTTTTAGGATCACCACAACAAAAAAAATGTATAAGAAAAATTGTTGAATTCCAAATTTATGTTTTATAATTTTCTTAAGTTCATTTCATATTTTATGCACACGGAAAAAAAATGTAGCCGAAAACTTGTTGAGCTTCGAATTTTGCGGGGACTCTTGAACGTGGGTGGTTGAATTTATTTTTGTATATTGGTATTTGAATTTAATTGTGGATAGTCGTTGGTTATGGCCCTTCCAGCTGCTGCTGCTGCCGTTGTTGTTCCTTGCTCCGACGTCATGCGGCACGCAACCTTTTTGCTTGGATGTTGAACAGCATCTGTTGCGCCGCACGCAGCCCGACTAACGAGACAGCCTCGTTTCTGTGTTGGTGTCTCGCTCTCGCCTTCGCTCGTGCTAGCGATTTCTCTCCCTCTCTCTCTCTTACACTCACGCAGCCACTTTTGCTGCTCGTCGTCGTTTTGGGCCTTGTCAACAAGTGGCAACAACTGTGGCAAGAGTGCGGCTGCTGCTGCGGATAATTTTACTTCTGCTGCTGCCGCTGCCGCTGCTGCTGCTGCTGCTGGTGTTGCTTGTAAAAAGTGTATAACAGAAGTCGCCACGTTCCACTGTTGACTAATCGCTGCTGTTCGGTTGCGCCTGCCTTTTATAGCCAGAACATTCAACACCGACTGCGACGCTGGCAGCGACGTTGACACTAACTGCGATAGCAATATAGCAACAGGCAACAGGCAACACAGGTAACTTAATACACTTGGGTATTTTGCGGGATTTTTTCTCTGTCGCTCTGTCGCTATACAAACGGCGAAAGTGTGTCCATTGCCCACTGATGATGCTGATGCTGATGCTGATACTGATAGCGTTGGCTTGCTGACTGGGGCATCGACTTTTGCTGAATATATGTAGCCGTTTAGTATATATGTATTTGAAATGTAGGGGAATCGACACTCGAGCCCTTTGCCTTGGCCCACAATCACAACTAGGACACATAACAGTCCGACCTGAAAATCAAAATGAAATAATTGTAAAAAAAAACAATTTTTGCATATAACGCTAAAAAAAATAAAGAGCAAAAGAAAGCAATAAAATATTCATATTTATGTTGAATTTTATGAATTCATTTTTCTTTTCTTAAACAAGCTCAGACGGAGAAAAATTGTTGGTTTGTAAAGTGCAAAAGTTCCGCTAAAGTCGATATGCGGTTCCGTTATGGACAATCCTTGTTGGATTCGATGGATTAATCATATAATTTCGTTTAATTGATTCTTAAAAAATTGTTTAGGTTCGGTTTCTGAAAATCAAGCAGTCATGTTGCAGATGTGGTTCCGATTTGATGATATTCGTTGTTAGATATCTATTATTTTTAGTGTTATTATTGTTAGTGTCTAACTTGTTATCGAATTTTATTATGTGTTTGCTGTTCGAAAAGCTCAACTGTCGGTACAGTCGACATATTGTACTTGCTTATTTATTTAAACAAATTTGTAAGCGAAATAGAGTTAAACATGAGGGGTAATTATACATATATAATGACTTCAACTCTAAGATTTTCGATGCACTAGGCTTGGCTTATTGGCCAAAAGAGCTGAGATATATGCAGGCATTATTATTTGGGCTTAGTTTCTGAGATGAGTAGAACAGGAGTGTAACTGGGACAAGCCCAGTCCGGTACCATTGTGTATAAATTAACTACTCCCAGACTTCATTTGTATGTAATAAAGGGAATAGTGATTTGTATAGCTAGCAATGCATTTCTCTATGCACAATAATGGACCACCAATCGGGAGCTCGTGCCAATGCCAAAATCAAGGTATTTCCATTTTTCTCGCTTGTGTTAACGACATTGATAATCAATGGATAATTTAGAGGAGAGGCTTAATGGTTTCGTGGGTTTAGCACTGGGACTTGAGCTATATCCGATGCAATGTGTCAAACGAAGTGCAACATATAATGCAATTGCAACTTTTTGCATCCAATCAGCGAGCTGCATCATTGCGTATACGCAATGTGAAGCAACAAACAAAAACTCATCGTCAAATCGAATGACCGCCAAATGTAATGTTTGATTGGTAGGCAAAGCCATACCGGTTTGATCTCTGCCTGTGTGTGTGTGTGTGTTGGCGTTCGACGCGGCGTATGCGCAATATGCATTTTCAACAAGTTAACCTTGCCGTCGCTGCCACCGCCATTGCCACTGCCATTGTCGCTGTCATTTCCTCCAAGGCTAGATGCTGCCACTGTTGCTGCCACAGTTGCTCTTGCTGCTGCTGTTGTTGCTGTTGCTATCTTCTGCCAACTAGCAGCTGTTGCTGCATACTGCCTTTTCATTCATACGTTCAGTCATTCAGCGCATGCTCGAGACGCCGCGGCGCCTCCAAATGTTTTCGTGCCGCCGCTCATCTGCTGCTCCCATTGGCCGCTCACATTCAGCGGTGTCCCATTGTGGCAAGGCCCATTTTGCTCAGCTGCACACTATGTGTAATTAGCATGGTCTCCTTCTACGGGGTGGCGGGGCGCGTTCTTAACTTAAGCGCAACGCGCAACCAAAAACTTTTAACCCTCGAATACTTCATATATTGTCAAGAGCAACTGTACACGAATTATATAACCAAATTGATGGGCAAAACAACCATGTGGAGTCATCATTAAATACATGCCAAAGTTATATTGTAAATTTTAAAATAATTTACCATAAAATAAAGAAAAGAAAAACTTTGGATTTGGATAAAAATACTTTATGAGTAATAAAAAAGATTAAGGAATATTTTCCATAAAAATTCTGAAACAAATGCATTTGCAATACGAAAATAAAGCAAAAGTTGAGATTTTTAGCAAATAAAATGTATTTTATTCATTTCAAAATACTTAACTATAAATTGTTATAGTTAGTAAAAATTACTACACAACAGCTACAGTTTCTTTAAGTACTTCAAAGTATGCTCAATGCACTTTAGCAATCCTGCCTCATCAAATTCAGTCTGCATATTTAAAAAATTATTAGTTTAACATTTTTTAAAGCAAAATGGGAGCATTTGCTTTGACAAATGACGATTTTATATTAAGATTCATTCGATATGCATGTGAGTTATGTCCTTTGACAAACTCGATTGCATTCATCCCGGCCTTTACATAAGTTGATCCATTGAAACCCATTAAAGGACACCAGATGGGCAGCATGCGCCATAGCGACAGGTTTTCAACTCCATTTAATTTGAGTGGCCCACACTTGTTGCTATTGCTTTTTGTCCTTTTTTGGCTCAGGTGCTTGTTTGTGTCTATGACAAATAATTTCATACACACCTTTAGACTAACACTCAAGTGTCTGTCTGTGAGTGTGTGTGTTATACACTCACATTCGAATTATTTCTAAACACAACAGAAGCTGATTGCTTAGAAATATAAGATACGCTGTAACTACGTATTTCAAGCATTTCTATACCCGATTCCTATTTAAATGTATTCCGCTCTAGTTCCATATCAACGAACTAATATTATTGATTAAAACTTATCTTAAAATGTAATTAAGATAATCATAGTTAATCAAAGACTACAAATCTTACTCCAAGTAATTAAGTTTTTGTTCTCAGATATATCTGGACATTGCGTATTTTAAAAAAAGAACAAGCTTACCAAAATCATATAATAATAAATGATGATAAATTAAAATCTTTCTGTGGTTTATGATTGATCACCCTTGGCCAGATATTGTTTAACTTTTGGTGTGTTTTTTTTAAATATTTGTCGCAGATATATAAAAACTGGAAAAAACTGTCTGAAAGTTAAAATCCATGTTAAATCATAAATTATTTTAATTATATTACTTTTATAAGCTATGTAAAATGTGTAGGTATATAAGTGAAATCATAATAAAATAAATATAGGCAACATAAAAAAGCGAATCTTAGAATTCTTCTATGATATATACACATGGAAAAGAACGCTCATCAAATTAAGAAAAGCAAACCTTTAATTTGAGAAGTAAGAAGTGAGCAATCCTTGGCACCAAAAGTATGGTGAATTTCTAAAATGCAGGACAATTTTTTGTCGCAGTAAAGTCACTCAACCCACTGTTGCCTGTCGCCTGTTGCCTGCTGCCAGTTGCCCATGGAACGTGAAACGTGGACCGATTACGGATCTGTGGCGGTGCTTGTTGACCTGTTGCCATGGCAGACGCGTATGTACATAAAATTGAACATAATGCCCGCCAGGCCAGCCCCGATATACGGGCCATGGCCAGGGGGTCGAGATGTGGAGCTGGGTTTATTTGGTAATTTGGCAGTGTTGGCAACGCCAAAAGTCATAAATTACGTTAAGTCTTGGGGGGTGGGCGATTGGCGATGGGGTTTCATGGCTATGGGGCGTATCAACTGTGTGGCAGCCATTGGAGCTGGGGGAGGAGGTGGGCGGCAGGTCATGTATGCACCATTATCGCGGATGGGCGGAAGGAGAGGGCAGGGCCACGCCAGCCAAGCGCAAATGGAGACAGAAACGTAAACGCAAGAGACATGAATTGCGTTTGGAACGGACACGAGGCATGGTGGTCCGTGGTGCGTGGTCCGTGGTTCGTGGTCCGTGGTTCGAGACAGGCTGCACTTCATTGTTGCACCGTTGCGGTTTTGTGTCTGTTTGCCATTTAAGCCAATTTTGCCCTGCTAGTTGTTGGCTCCATTTTTTTTTAGCCATATGGGCCAAAGTGACTCTGTGACTTGCAACCCAGCACCTGCCTACCGCCGAGCAAGGCAACGCTTGCAGCTCAAAGGCAGAAAAACTGCATGAAAATCAAACTCAATTAATTTCAGTTTGCTAATAAAGTGTACGGACTAATTGAACTGTCTACCATATTTTGCATTTTGCAAACTTTGCTAATTTAATTATAAGAAATAATGCATTTACAAAGTAAATCCAACAATACACAATATACCCTTTAGCCACAAAATGTTAGAAAAAGAGCCTTTGTGCCTATCACAAGTAAGCTTCAAATGTTAATCAAATCTCTATAAATCTCTTTTATATATTTTCAAATGTTTGCAACAGGCAAGAAATATGCTCATAAACACTAAATCGATCGTAATTATTTCGAAACTCTTCGATGGAGATTCTTCTTTGCTCTTTTTAACATAAAATACGAGAAATTTAAGTGAATAAATTTCTGATGTCGAATTCATTTTGAGTTGCCCTAATTGTCTCGATGTCTTACAGAAAAACATTAAAAATGATTTCAACAGCCAAATTGTTTCGAAATTGTATCTAAACTCTTTAAATTACATTTTTTTGTCATTAAATTCAAAAAGTGGAATTTGTCCTTAGAGTTTGTGGATGTCCTTTATGGCATTTGGGCTATAATCACTAATTGCAGGGTATCTAGTAGACAAATGCATAATGCTCGAACCGCATTAGTGCATAGAGAGATATTTGCTTGCCAAACTTTTAATTAAAAAGTGGAAACCACAACAATACCAACAATATCCACAAAACTGGCCACACGTAAGTTATATTTTCATATTTGTTAGTCATTTAGTTGCTTGTTTGTTAAAATTGAAAGGCAAAAATATGCTTGCCCACACTTTAAATATAGATGAATGTCTTTAGTTTAGATCCGATTTTATTTAAACTTGTTTTTCTAGAAATCATATTCGACTGGCAAACACGTGTATTTGAAATAAAGTAGTATTATTTAAGATATAGAACTGCGTGTGGTCCCAACCTCCATGGAAACAGTTGTCGGAAAAGGAATGAGTATCTTTCTTGCCCTCCATCTCCATATTTGTAAACATACAGATTGTAAGCTATAAGGATTCATTAAAACATTATTCTTAATTAGTTTTTAGTTATCGGCTACTGAGCTTTATGCTATACTATGTAAATATATTACTCACCCTGTTATGGTAATCCTTTAAATGTTTGGCTATTGTTTTGACTGTAAATTTGAAAAGGAGGCGCTTGGGAAATGCACTATATCAATGGAGGGGGTGTGGCATTGATGGCAGCACGAAGGGCGCCCCGATAGTCGCTGCCCTGGTAGCGGACATGCTCCAGCAGCTGGCCCTGGCCATCGATCACATAGAGGGATTGCCCGTTGCCCCCCTCCCTGCCATCGATCTCCTCAGCGATGGCTGCAACGGTAGCCACGGCAACGGCAGCGGCAACCGCCCCCTTATCAGCGGCCAATGGCGATTTCAGCATCATCTCCGGCCGCCTATATCCACTGCCGAAAGCCTTTAGTTCTGGGAACGGGCAAACACTGGGCGCGAAGATATTAATACTCGCCCGAGATCGAGACATTTTCACTCCACTGATTTCGAACTTCTTTCGGGGCAGCTGCAGCTAAAATTCTTTCTGTATTTTTCCAGATTAAACAATACGATATTGGAATTTGAAACAAACGACAAAACAAATGCCAGTTCGAAGTGAACTCTGTTTCAATTACACTTTCTCAAAATCTTTGCCAAATCCAGTCTTTTTAAGAAATATTTGTACAAAATAAAAATTGAAAATCCAATTTTATAGATTTCGATTTACGTTAAGAGACATCTGAAGTTCACTAAAAAAATTTTAAATGTAAATATATTTTATGAAACAACGACATTTAAACTCGAATATTAAAGCCGATCCAGTAAATTTCAATAATTGTTTCAGGTTCTGGAAGCGAATCTAAAATTGAAGTCTTGTTTCAAACCAGAAATCCATTTGCAGATTTTCTTTAACGAGTGTGCAGCTTTGGATTTTTATTATTTTTAATAATATTTCCTGTATAGGCAGCAACCATATAAAAAATAAATAAAAAAGGCCCCAGCGATTGTAAAAAATTTGATATATGCTTGCCATAAATCACTAGCAACAAAAAGTTAAAGTGCTTGTGCAGAGCTTTGTTTCATTCACAGAACATATGCATAAATACACACACACACACACACACACGCACACACACAGACACACACAGACACATTATGTATGGCTTTGAAGCACATATAATAATGTGCATAGGCATATGTACATAAATATTATGGCTGTTACTTTAAGCAAACCAAACACATACTCATACATACATTTGGCTTCCTTTTACTTTGTCAGCCATTTTGGTGACAGTCTTATATGAGTAAGGAAGTCAACAGCCCGACTATGAGACACTCAATAAACAATCCTTCTTATCTTAAATCCTTCTGACAGTATAGTTCGTGAAAATAACTCTTGAAGAGGGTATACCATTTGAGAAACAAATAAAAATTGATTCATTTCAACGAATCGAATAATACTTAAGCTGTGCTGAGTGGCTTAAAATGATTACCAAGAGAGACGTGAAGCTGGCTACGAATTCCGATTTTTAGAAAATCATAATTGTCACTTCCGATTTTATAGGGTATCAACGCAACAATGGCAATGAAAATAAAAGGAAAGCCGAAGTCAGGCATATTTTCCGCTTAAAGCGCCACAATATGTTGACTTCAACCAGTGACCTCAAAATGGGAATCAACATCGACCAGAAGCAACAGTTTATTTATTATTATTTTATTTTGCTTGCCCCGCTTCATTGTTGTTGTTATTATTGTTGTTGATCTCTAACTTTGTCAGATAACGCATTTACAACAAAAGCAAAAATTGGCTTCCGTCACTTGCAGCAACGCAACGAAATGCGATATTTAATCAAATAGATTTAGTAATATATTGTATAGTATGGAATAGAATAGAATAGTATAGTATATCGTATATATTGAAGTAGAAGTGACTAATAAGCATTAATTAAGTTAAAATGTAAGTCACATTTTAATTTTGTCTTCATTTCAATTTCGTAATATCTTCAGCCATTTAACACATCAATTTGCATGGATATATACAATCTTAACAATTTCATAGGAATCTGATTTTCTAGAAACCAAACTCAATAACGATATGCTACGTTACTATTTATATAATTTATTATACAGTAAAAGTGTACCATAAACTAATTACGTAAGTATTTGCACGGCACGAGTTAAAATTTAATGTGATTATAAAAACTTATTAAGCTTCTTAAAGAAGTGCGTTGAAAATTGAAATCCCATGAGAACATATTTAAGTCTTAAATTTAGAGTAAAGCATCCAAGATGAAAGCTAATTAAAGCACTATGTTAAGTAAACAAAAAACATAAACAACTAAGAGTGCTGTAGTCGAAGAAGCTCGACTAAGATATACCCTGAACTCAGCTGTTAAATATATTAAGGTCCTGTTGCAAATTTCCCCTTAAAAAGTTTTCCAAATGTTAAGGTGTATAGTTTATGAACTCGGAGATGCTTCCTGCCTGTTACATACATTTGCACTAAACAGTTATCCCCTTTTTATGCATTGCAATATTTTCAGGGTATAAAAATAAACCGCAGAAGTTTTATCTCGAAGTTTAAGACTGTTTGGGTGTTTGAATGTGTTGGGCGTTTTGTAGGCTGTGAACTGTTCCAAAATAAATAGTTCCTTCATTTGCTAAGGAAGGGAAAGAGAGCGAGGGAGAAAATACAGAATTGAAGAGAAACGAAGTTCAATCTTTAATTACAGCTTAAACAGACACAGCCGACAGCTGTTAGGAAAGGCTCTAGGTTCAGCTGTGGGGTGGGCAATGGAAGAAGAAGAACTAGCCGTTCTATTGCGGTCAGGGCTAATATTCGAAGCCAGAACCAGGACGAGGATAGGCCCAGCAGCAGCAACACCAATAGTTGGAGTAAGTGAAATGGAATCCTTTTGCAAACATTGGTCCATTATTAACATTTACCGCAAACCAAGCAAACACGACACAACATGACACGACAGTACAAGACGCAACATGCACAACAGCAAAACTTTCATAAACAGACGACAAAAGTTCCAACAATCAGCAAATGGAGAAAGAGCACCTATCCTACGCACGCCGAAGACAAAATACACTTAGGAAAAACCATCTCCATGAGAATTATGACGATTTTTGTCTTTGAGTTTTTAAATATAAAACAAAAAACATTTTCCCAAAAATTAAAAAGGCTTGCCCTAAATATTTTCTATTGTTGAGAAATACATTTCCAAAGAGTAGAAACGCAAAAAATTATTTTCAGAAAAATCATTTCTGAAATTCAGAAAATAGTAATTCTGATATTTTGGAATTTTGCTGTCTATTACTGTATTGTACTGAGGCCGATGTTTAAAATTAAAGCACACTCAGATACAAGCTGCAATTTTAGAAAATGTATACACAAATTATATACACATATTCTTTCTGGACGACGCTCCTTCAATGCGTTTCAAACTTCACGACTAAATTAGAATACACTGTGGAAGGATATAAAAGGGGGAGAAATCGAAAGTAATTCCCAGTCCAAGCCTGGGCCAAACAAAAAGTTTTCGTGTAAAATTATGATTCAAATTCAAAGGACAAGGGAGACTTCGTAGACTTGAAGCTAAATGGCTTGTGAGTTGCCCCTTTGCCCACATTTGTATTTATTATGATTTGGGCTCAAGAAAACATTAACAACTGACAATGAGCCAGAATACTCTAGTTGAATGAATGAATGATGCTGATCAAAAATATATAAACCTGATGATCTGAGATGTCTTCTCCATGTTAAGAAAAATAGTAAAAAAAAGTATTAAATATATTTATCGGCTAATGCAAGAAAATCGATCACAGTTTTTTATTATTATTTTTTTGGTTTGGCTTTTGGTCTAATGTACTAAACGGTTAATGTTGAGTCTAAGCTAATCATTTACATGCCAAATTACAAACAAAATCCTTGAAACCAAACCCAAGGCTGAATAAACTCAAGCATGCTTGTGCAGTCAATTTGTATTATATTTAATAAGCTCCTAGAATATTTACAATATAGATAATATTGCATAAAGTTCACTTTACTGATAGAAACAAAGTGCAATTTACACATGATGTGCTCAACACGAGAATGAACATGAAAAATAGTTGGAAACATTCAGTATCAGTTCCTAATTGGGAAGTGTGCTAAATTCTTAGAAATCGTTAGAACTCATTTGGCTATATAAAGGCGTGCTTCCCCGAAGTCTGTAAAGCTAAAAACTAAATTTGCGGACATATCAAATTTGCAGAATATGCCCAAGAGGGGATTGGCAAGTTTTGTTTATCAGATTGTGAATGTTGATAAAACGACAGAATCATATAAATTTGATTTGCAGATGATGCAGAAGAACTTTTATTAAAAATCTGAGATCTCTAGCTCGTACGGAGAGAAGAACTTGGCTTAATAAATGTTGATGCTGATTTCTATCCACTTGCAGAAGCAAAACTTAAAATAAAATAAAAGTTAAGAAATTTGGAATTTGAAAGTCAAATGCTCGATCTGTTTTCGTGCATAAAAATTCACAATTGGATTTGAAAGCAGCGACTTGAAATATGCTTAAGGAGTAGCTGCTAGTCGAACAAATTTACGCACACTATATATACCATATAAATGCAATGAATTGATTGGTTAACTTTCTGTCGCTTTTCCGTGCGGTCTGCGACTGTCTGCTAATAAAGGACAGCAGCCGGACAGCAACTGCACAGGGGAAGCAAAACAGCACAAGCATAAACAAACCAACAGAAGAAGTCACAAATTGTCGCAAACAAAATATAATGGATGCTCCAGGCAAAATGATTTTTGACTACAAGATACCCTGCGTCTATACAAAGACTCCCTCTGGTCAACACTATGTTAATTGTACAATTAAAATATAATAAATAACTAATTTAATTTCAACCTTAGCTTATATCTCAGGCTTATATATTCGGCAGTCTGTCAAAGAGTAAAATTCCAAGAAATCTAAGATATAATAGCTGCGCAGTCAACTCAAAAATGATTATGCCTCTTCACTAGAAGTTGCTGCGTAGCAGCCAAATAACACTTTGAATACCCTGTAATGCTTGAAAGTGGGTTTGACTGAGTGCACGCATACACAATCACACATATACATATATGGGTATTCAAGATCTTAGAATCGCTTTAAAATGGTTGTTTTATGCGTTTGTTTTAAGCACATATTAGATTTAAATTGGGCTTACCCATTGGGCACTTCAAATAGATGCAGGGTATGCGAAACGCATCGGTTCCAAAGCAACGCATCCCATGTGAAATTGGCTTGATGAGTGTGTGTGTGTGGGTGTGTGTTGAGACCCGGTTGAGCACTATGCAATATGTCACAGAAGAGGTCAGTAAATGAATGTGACAAAACACACGCTGGATAAACTTTGCATACACGCAAGTGCTTGTCTGTGTGTGTGTGTAGGTGTGTGTAGGTGTCGATGTGCGGAGGTGTGTGTGTGTGTGTCCTTGCATATGATGCTCATTTGGAGCGTGAGTTGGTGAGCCTGCAAGCTGCCTTACCTACAGTGCCAATTGCCAATATACGCCTACTTTAATTGATGTAATTGAAAAAACACAATTTTTCGCTTTCGAATTATATTCGGAAACGCAAGTCCTGTCAAGGTAAAATCTGGCTCAAACGACATTAAAAGCCCACAAGCAATCAGATATCTTTTGAATGCTCACGAAAAGGAAAAGCTACAATACAAAATAGCCATTAATAAAGAAAATAAAATGTGGCCAAGAAAAATGTAATTCTCCCAAGAACATATTGATTGGCCACGGAATAAAACGCTTATAAACTTCATATAAAAGATGAAAATATAGACGAAAAGACAACCTAAATACAGAAGAGTCTATAATCATCTTTCATCTTTAAATAAGTCTATAGGGTCGGGTCACAACTATTCAGTTCCCTAACATCGTTTAGAAGATTAAATCAGATTTTTAGTATAGCCTGGATTTTGTTGTCTGCTGAAAATGAATGTAAATTTTGAGCACCTGTGCTTGATAGCTGTGCATTTATAAGTATTTAATTTCATTGAATTATTGAAAATTACTTTAATGGATATCTTTTTCAGCATAGTCAAAAGATTAAGCTTTTATCTGCACATGTTAAACACGTTGTAAGCCTGCAAGTTTGAAGGGATACAAATTTCCTTGTATTTCGGAATGTATATGTAAATTATGGATCGTTCCAGCCGTGTACTTTGTTCCGGTACGACACACTCTTACCCCATCAAATCCGCGACAGCTTCTTTGTGGTTAAACGAGAAATATGCCCAGTCATATTGTGATAATTCACATACTTTTAGTATATAACTAATGCACTAATCACTTGTTCTCGATAGATATGTGTATATTATGTTATTCACTAGACACTATATAGAAGTGGATCTGCCCGTTTTTTTAATTGATTACAAGCACTGCAAATTATTTCTTTAAACGTCTACTATAAGCCATGCCAACATCCTTTGTGCCCCCAATGTGTGCATCCTGTGTGTTCTACCCAAGCGTTGCTTCTTATTAAATTAAATGAAAAATTTCAACTAATAAATCAATATTTAAATAATTCATACAATTTGAGAGCGCTGGGCTGGGGTGCTTTTTGGGTTAGCAATGATGATCGATTGTTGGGTTTTCCATTTTCGTTTTGGGGGTTGTTAACTTCATGATGAGCAGATGATGAGATGAGCCTGGTAACACAATATGTAACATGTTGGGGGACTTTGCGCCCTTACGGGAATTGTGGGTGGAGTTGGGATGGGGTTGAGACAGAGTGGCCTAGAAATACCAAATGTGATTATGTTGTCGCGTAACTTGAGAGATAATGTTTGGCCAATTTGCCAAATGGATTTGATAGAAATCGAAACAACAGCTAATTGAACAGTCGTTTTCTTTTGTTATTTATTTTACTTTGCATACTTACTAATATTGTCTTACTTTAAGCTCTGAATAAGTAAATTACATTTTGTACATTTTGATTTCAGTTAAATGGAATTACTAATAGTAGGCTTTGGAACATTTTTGAAGAACCTTGTATTTCTTTTTTCATACAATCCAAGAAGGCTTTCGATTCAGATTTTTCAGTAACGAATGAAATGAAATAAAAATGTTTCAGTTTACTTCCAGAGCTCGGATAGTTAACAACTCTTTTTTTCGTCTCGAAATTCCAAAATGTAACAAAAAAGTGTTCGATAAAAAATATTAAAAATGTTTTTGTTTGCCGCAATCGAAATTTAAAAGTGTTTAGTATAATGAAAAATGTAAATAAAAATAAAAAAAATGTTCACATTGGGTTCAACAGCAATATACACACACACACACACAGACACGCACACACACACGCACACACACACACACACACACACACAAAGTAATATGACTCCATCGGCCTCGAAATCTAATCTCCAAGTGAGTATGTCTGTAAAAATATACCTCTTAGAAATGAATTGGGTTTGAAAGAATATATATATTATAAATACAAACTACAGTTCTCTACTTGCCTTGCCTACCGATTGCCTCTCAAAGCAGAGCCACGACGGAACTGCCGACAAATATTACACGCATCTCTGGAAAAGACACATTTTAATATATGGAAGCACGTTTTACCGAAACTATTACATTACAGATGTGAGCAGTGGTAAGTGATTTTCAGCACAATCCCTTCTTCAAAATCTATATATTTTCCTCGCTCTCTCTCTCTCTCTCTCTCTCTCTCTCTCTCTCTCTCTCTCTCTCTCTCTCTCTCTCTCTCTCTTTCTACAGCACGACGGTACCACGCCTTCAGATTCAAGGTCACGCATAACACTATATATACTTACATTCTTGCATCATATATTATATATAAGTATATAAGACGGAGGTCCAAAAGATTTTCATGCCAAAATCACATTTCAGCCATACACCTATTCTACGTCCACCATGCTAACTGATTTATTCCTGCGTTAGTATTGAACGGTACCGCGCTCTTTAAACTTTGATTGTAAATCACCTGGCCACCTTCGCTCCAAGAGTTCGTGCAGTTTGCGTTCAATCAGAATTTGAGACACTATTTATACTAAGTGTTACACACATATATATATAAATATAAATTTATATGCGATGAATTTAGCAATATCGAATGGAATCGAGTTTTTTCATTTTACTTATAGATAATTTATAATTTCATTCTCGGCATTATGGCAAGCTCAAATATAATTATGGCTCGAGGTGCGCGAGCTTTTCACCACAAGAACAAAATGTGGCTTTTAGCATAGTTCGCATGGTTTTATATGAAAACAAAGCTTATTTGACAACCATAGCTTTTAACGGCTTTACCATTCGACGATATATACAAATAAAAGCCGTTTGCTTTCATGTTCAAAACTGGTTTGTGTTATCAGCTTTTTGGTAGCTATTTCCACAACATTATAATGTTTACTTGTGCAAAAGGTCTGTTTACGGATCGAAAAAAGTTATCGACCTATAGTTTAAGTGCACTGTACAATTAAATCAACCTAAATTACGATGAGCAGGGCGCCAACTCAACTCAAATATAGAAAACAATTTAAAATAATCTAATGGTTTGTTACTACTGCTGCAAGTTTCTTGTATAAGAACTTAAATTTTGACGCACTTCCAACATTGGCCTGAGCTGTGTGGCACAGTAAGCTGAATAGTTGCAAGTCTATGGGTTCAAAGTTCCCATTCATAACTCGATGGTTTTAAGATATTTGCTAGCATATGTATATCTCTTTTGGCCATTCATTGATCCATTAGTCATTTCGAGCCCGTCAGCAAAAATGCAAAAATGCATTTGCCCGCTGATTGGGCGAATGAATCAGCTGTGAACTGAGAACATTGCATATCGACACGTCGCGTCGAGGCGTCAAGAAAAAGAAAGTCCGATAAGTCCCCAGATGCGAACTGATGATCGCCAAATGGACCCAGTATAAAACTTACCGCGTCTGCGAGCATACCAGACAGTTAATTAGTGAGTGAATGACTGAGAAGATGCTCGAAGTGTGCAGAGGACTCAAACAACTGTTGATCTGGAGTCAAGTGTTGAGCCTGGCAGCAGCGTCTGCGAATCCTGTCTGGCAATACAATAATTCGCAATTTGCGACTGCACAGTACGCCAACATCATTTCCAGGATCAGTGAGAAAAATGGCAAGAATACCAGTCCGGACCAGCTGGAACCCGTTCAGTTTCAATATGTCGACTATCAGCCGAAATGCAAAACGGGCGGCGAACCCGTCTGTGCAACAAACGGAAGCCACCACTTTTACTTTGAGAACAAGTGCAAATTGGAGGCGGCAAACATGAAAATGCTCTTTCAACACGGAACTGGTATGTACTATGTGATCGCGTCGAGTGCCTCTTTAGAGTGATGCTAATGCCCAAATCTAGAACTAGAGCATACCGAACTGGAGCGATGTCTATCAGAATGTGAAAACATACGCTGCAATAATGTTTATGCGCCTGTCTGTGCGACTGCCGGGCAATCACCCAATCAGGATCAAGGTGTGAGCTTTGCGAATGAATGCGAGGTCCAACGACGAGGTTGCATTACCAAGCAAAGTAGGTAGCAGATACAATCAGAAAAAAGATCGCACTGAATTTTAGAAAATCATCCTAAAATGAAATTCACCCCGAAAATCAGAATGTTTTCTTGTTCTCAGCATCAAATTATATATGTAAACAAACTAATTTGTAAAAATTAGAAAAGCTTGTCATAAATAACATCATTACTTTATTTAAAACTATAAAAAAGAAAAATCCTAGTGTTTGAAACATACTTTCTAAATAATACGGTGTTACCCTTGACGCTAAAACTATGGCAAATTTCTAAAATGCAGGGCAATTTTTCTTTTAAGTGCGTTTATCCGTCAATTGGCTAATGTTTATCTAATTCAAAATCCAGCAATGCGCATCCTGAACAAAGGACCCTGCCAACAGAAGTCAAAGTCAAGGGGCAAGGCTAGACGTAAGCATACCAAACCTCGTCGCTTCAAAATCAGCAGCAAATCAGCACCTGCAACGCCCAGCAACAACAACAAGCAGATATTCTTTATGGTGCCCACAGAGCCCAGCAGCACTATCACAAAAGCAATCGGAACAACAACTACCACAACTACAACCACAACCACACCGTTTCCCATGCAATTCCATCATTTTAGAAGTCCTGGCAACCCCGATGTGTCCGTGTCGCGTGCTGTGGATGCCTACAGCGTCTATAATATACCCGATGTCGGTCTCAATTATGCCGCCATAATAGACTCGAGTCTGGCGATGTATTTGCCGGGTATTGGTACTGTCACCGATACGCCACCAAGCACCACAACAACTACAACAACAACCACAACACCGCGACCAACAACAGCCGTACCGCCTACCACCACACAGGAGAATCAAGTGAAATTCTATTTAATGCCATTCGGCACTACGTCCACAACCACAGAGAGATCAATCGATCGCATCGATTTGAAGAGCGCAGAGAACTCCACCAGAAGTACCGCAACTAAGCAAATTGGTACCATCGCTGGCACTACCGTTGGTACCACAGTTGGCACCACACTTGCCACTACAGTTGGCACCACATTGAGACCGCCTCAAGTGATGCCCCATGCAACTGCCTCGGAAACGGAAACTGAAATTAAACCAAACCTAAAATCAGATGTTCTCAAGAAATAGCATTATCCATAAAATTTTAAAGTTTATCATTACAGAAAAAAAAACCGACTTTGAGTGAATTTTAATTTTATCAAAACTTAAATCATAACATATAGTCTTATTAGTGTTAAATGGCTGTGGCTGTTTTTAGTTTCGCATGGCATATAATAATTTTTTTAAGTGTCTTTCGTTATTGTTTGTAGTTTTTTCAGCTCTGCTGCGTCTCAACTTTTTGATTTGAACTATTTTGACCCACGAATACAAATACAAATGAAGGATTTTGTTTCGTATTTTGATTAATGACTTTGATTTTTTGACCCTTATCCTCATTTGTCACTTCAACGATCACTTGGCTTTCCTTTGTATCTTCTTCTGATTCCTGATCTAGCTCGTCGTCCACGGAACTGACTTTCAACGACTTAAGTGCTGGAGCTGTGTCCTGACTCTTTTGATCAGACTTTGATGTATAGTTAGATTGACCTGTTTTCGACACGGAAACCTCTGTAGCGTTATCAGAATTACCGTAAGCTTTTGTTGTGGAATCATAAACAATTGGAGAGCTTTCTGATGGAGATTCCGATGTATCCGAGGGAGCTGCACTCGTTTCTGCATTCTCTGGTGTCTGACTTGAGCTTTCTACTGTCGTTTCTGTTGTGGATTCAGATGAAGCTGTTGTTGAATTAGAAGTGGAATCCGAGTCCGAGCTCCCAGAACCTTCTGTTGTGGAATCAGAAACTATTGGAGAGCTTTCTGATGGAGATTCCGATGTATCCGAGGGAGCTACACCCCTTTCAGCGTTCTCTGGTGTCTGACTTTCAGTTGGAGCTTCACTTGAACTTTCTACCTGCGGTTCTGTTGAGGATTCGGATTGATCTGCTGCCGAATTCGAAGTGGAATCCGAGTCTGAGCTCCCAGAACCTTCTGTTGTGGAATCAGAAACTATTGGAGAGCTTTCTGGTGAACTTTCCGATGTATCCGAGGGAGTTTCACTACTTTCAGCGTTCTCTGATGTCTGACTTTCAGTTGGAGCTTCACTTGAACTTTCTACCTGCGGTTCTGTTGAGGATTCGGATTGATCTGCTGCCGAATTCGAAGTGGAATCCGAGTCTGAGCTCCCAGAACCTTCTGTTGTGGAATCAGAAACTATTGGAGAGCTTTCTGGTGAACTTTCCGATGTATCCGAGGGAGTTTCACTACTTTCAGCGTTCTCTGATGTCTGACTTTCAGTTGGAGCTTCACTTGAGCTTTCTACCTGCGATTCTGTTGAGGATTCGGATTGATCTGCTGCCGAATCCGAAGTGGAATCCGAGTCCGAGCTCCCAGAACCTTCTGTTGTAGAATCAGAAACCATTGGAGAGCTTTCTGGTGAACTTTCCGATGTATCCGAGGGAGTTTCACTACTTTCAGCGTCCTCTGATGTCTGACTTTCAGTTGGAGCTTCACTTGAGCTTTCTACCTGCGGATCTGTTGAGGATTCGGATTGATCTGCTGCCGAATCCGAAGTGGAATCCGAGTCTGAGCTCTCAGAACCTTCTGTTGTGGAATCAGAAACTATTGAAGAGCTTTCTGGTGAACTTTCCGATGTATCCGAGGGAGTTTCACTACTTTCAGCGTCCTCTGATGTCTGACTTTCAGTTGGAGCTTCACTTGAACTTTCTACCTGCGGTTCTGTTGAGGATTCGGATTGATCTGCTGCCGAATTCGAAGTGGAATCCGAGTCTGAGCTCCCAGAACCTTCTGTTGTGGAATCAGAAATTATTGGAGAGCTTTCTGATGAACTTTCCGATGTATCCGAGGGAGTTTCACTACTTTCAGCGTCCTCTGGTGTCTGACTTTCAGTTGAAGCTTCACTTGAACTTTCTACGGTCGTTTCTGTTGTGGATTCAGATGGAGCTGCTGTTGAATTCAAAGTAGAATCCGAGTCCGAGCTCCCAGAACCTTCTGTTGTGGAATCGGAAACTATTGGAGAGCTTTCTGATGAACTTTCCGATGTATCCGAGGGAGTTTCACTACTTTCAGCGTCCTCTGGTGTCTGACTTTCAGTTGAAGCTTCACTTGAACTTTCTACGGTCGTTTCTGTTGTGGATTCAGATGGAGCTGCTGTTGAATTCAAAGTAGAATCCGAGTCCGAGCTCCCAGAACCTTCTGTTGTGGAATCGGAAACTACTGGAGAGCTTTCTGATGAACTTTCCGATGTATCCGAGGGAGTTTCACTACTTTCAGCGTCCTCTGGTGTCTGACTTTCAGTTGAAGCTTCACTTGAACTTTCTACCTGCGGTTCTGTTGTGGATTCAGATGGAGCTGTTGTTGAATCCAAAATGGAATCCGAGTCCGAGCTCTCAGAACCTTCTGTTGTGGAATCAGAATCAGAATTTGTAGGTGACGATTCAGATGTAGATATATTGTCCCTGACTATTAATGCTATAGCTTGTGGTGAACCTGTCGCTGATGGAGGTGTTGAACTCTCTTCTGATTCCTTTCCATCTTGAGGATATGGTGCAGATTCAGATCGAACTTGTGTTGAATACGAATTGGAATCCGAGTAAGAATTAGAATCTGTAGGTGACGTTTCAACTGGGGAAGGCGATTTATTTTCCGTTGATGTTCCAATTGGTTTGGAGGTTGTTTTTGTTGCATATGCATCGCTCGACTCGGTGGGCAAAGCGTCCCTTGAGATCGATATGTGATACGATTGCAACTGCGATACTGCGTAGGGATTCGGTGGGGGATTGTATGTTCCGCTATAAGATTGTGGCTCATAAGCATAAGGTCTATAAGCTGGATACGGTCCATTACCAACGGTATAATCGGAATATCCATAATCTTCATCCTGTACACATGGTCGATTGCGCTGCAATCTCCAAGCTGAAAAGATATAGAGAATATATGATAATGATTTAAAATATATAGCAAAATATAGAAAAAATAAATGGAAAATGTAGAAAAGAAATTGGGATGGGAATATGTATAGATTGGAAGTCAAAGGAAATTGACAATGTTGAGAATATATATAAAATAATATCAGAAATACTTACGTTCTCCCGAAAAGCATTTCAGCTGCAGCAGTTCACAGAGGTTTTGAAAAGTTCTCTGTGTATATCCACTTGCTCCACAGACGGGACTCCATTTGGGCGGACAATTAACCGGGCACTCGCAGGGACCCTGGAAAAGTATGCGCCAATCTGTCAATTGGAAGAGTCATATATGTGATATGTGATAAGTATTCCATAATGCATAATTCCAGATCATATCGAGAACTCACATTGTTTCGTTAGGCAGCTATAGCGCTGCACCTCGCAGCTATTGTCAAATGTCGCCAGCTGCTGCAATCCATGAGTCTTCGCACAGACCTCCTGTTTTTCGGTCGTACACTGAATGTAATCGCAATTTGTGGCAGCATAGTGGTCGGGTCTGCCCCCATAGCCATAGCTGAAGACGCCAGTTATCAGACTTAAGCACAACAACAAATAGAAATCAACCATTTTGGAAGGAATCCTATCCACGAATATGGTGTAGCCTTAGAAAGGCTGCGCTTTTTATACGAGTTCCAACAATATTCCCTCATATCATTGCAATGTCTACGTGTCCAGAGCTCCATTTCGGTACTTAGTTTATCAGCGCTTCTAGGTTAAGGCCAGACGTTTTGCGTTTAGTTTACTTGTAGTTTGTTTTTAATTTTTTCATAACATTTTTTTTGTTATGAAATTGTTCGAGTTGTACTCATATCTGCTATTCGTGTTAAACGTAAACTTTGCGCCATGGGAACTTTTGTGAATTAAAACTGGGCACTTTCGGAACGAGTTACGAATTACGAATAATGAATAATGACAATGATAATGATTAATTGGTCAAGCACTCAGCATATTATGATTATTATTAACAATTACCAATGTCAGCAAATAACGGAAATATATTCGATTTTGCAATCGTAGACACGAAACACACTTATGCATTCCTCTGACATGTCAACTTTAAATCGATATAATGATCCAAAGTTGATGATTCATCGCTTGTGAATTAGATAGTCCAGATATCTTGGTTAAGAATAAAGTCTTTCATAACAGAACCTTATATACTCCAAGATACATCAATATAGATTTAAAACTGAAAGAATATACAGACTTCATTTCACTCAGAAAAAAATTCGAAACCTCTAAGCCTCTAAGACAGGCGACAGTAAACTCGAACATAAAAGCCGAATCAGTAAATTTCTACAATTTAAAAAAGATGTTTTCTTCAGAAAAAATTCGCAAATCTAAAAATATAAATTTAAAAAACCTTACTAATTTTTTTTAAATAACAATTTCTTGCTTATATTTCGAAATTAATTCTACGAACAAGAAATATGTTCCACTTATCAGGGCGAATTTCATTTTAGGGCGATTGTCTAATATTGTGATGCTGATCAAGGATATATACTCTATAAGGCAAATACCCTCTGCAAGAAACTTAGAATACTACAAAGCATTTCTTGCGCTATGTTTTGCGTCTTTAAATATATATGAATTTTACGATGAACCAGCAAAATCAATTATTATTAAATTAATGTAAAAACTACGCAAATCAGCAAATATCTACAATACTAAAACTAAAGAAAAGTTATAGCAAAATCAGAAGGAACTTGCAATTTTCCAGTGTCTAAATAGACTCTGAGATTAAGTTTTGCATTTATACCTGTTTACCTATGAAAGTAATTCGAAATAGATTTTCAATTAAGTAAAAGTAAAAGTTAGTAAAAAAATATATTTCTTGCATTCAGAAATTGTTTCTAAAATCAAATAAGTAAATCTTAATTCCGAAACGTGTTGCTATGAATAAACTCTATTTCCCTTCTGGGCACAGAGAATAAATATTGTAAATATTTCAAGTACTCGAATTTAATGTGATTGTGGCTGTAGCAAAGCGCAGACACGTCTGAAATTTGAATACACACATAAATTGCTTGAGTTGTTTTCTTTATTTATATTATATATATATATATATATATATATATATATATATATATATATATATATATATATATATATATATATATATATATATGTGTGAATGATTGGTTTACTTAAAAGGTATGCATAAATAAGTCTTTGCGATTATTATGTAATATGATATTACTGTGGTAGGTCGCTAAGCGTAATATTGTGACAAGTTGGGCGGCACAGCTGCTGAACCGGAGCCGGAGCCGTATGCAGAACCATAGCCTGATGCAGAGGCTGCACTAGGAATACTTCCATAAGGGTTACGATATCCATTGGCATAGGAGTGACCAAAGCCAGAACCGTAGGCAAAGCCATACAGGTAACCATATGGCAAGTAATTAACCAATTTATATGAGGAGCCACTAGGCCTGGTGTCATATGTCGTAGTGCCATAGTTTCTATCTGGGCTGCTCGAGTTGCTGATCAGGCATCCGATCAACGTGAGCGGTTCCGATATGCCACTATGCTGTACCATCAGAGAGGTCGCTTCGGCGCATGTCTTTTTGCCGGTTATTGGATCAGTTGTCTGGGAGTTGAGTGCAAGTCTGAACACTTTACCACTTTCCAATGTAAATACCAGAGAAACCAGAGTGTTCTACGCGCATTATAGAGAAGATAGACAAGTTATACGTGTACAAACTTATTGTAACATAACACTCCGAATACTTACGGCATCCATATCGTTAGTTGTTGTTTGTGGTGTGGAGCCCGCTGTTGAGGAGGTTTCAGTTACTGTTGTAGAATCTGTTGTTGTGGATGCTGTTGTAGACTCTGCTGTAGCCGCTATTGTGGAAATCATAGTAAATTGTAATGTTAGTTTAACTGATTTTGTTGTTATGTCTTTATGATTCATCTGTGTTGTGGTTGATGTTGTAGGTGGATTTGTAAAGTTGTCTCAGTTGTCTTTCACGAAAGTTATGTGAATTGTGTAGTGAATAAGTTGTAGGTTTACTTGTGAACAAATGTGTTATACCTGCTAATCTGGACGGTGCGTCGAATGGCAAGAATTTTAGAGACACTGCTGAGTTGACAGAATTCGTTGTGGTTTCTGCTTCAACTGTTGTGCTTTCTGTAGTTGCAGTAGAAGCTGATTCGGTTGTTGCAGTTTCTGTGCTTGACATTTCGGTAGAGCTCGTTGAGGATGATGATATGCTTGAATTTTCAGTAGAGTCTGTTTCAGAACTTGAAATGGCAGTGGAGCTTGATGCGGATGGTGTTGTGGTTGGTGTTGAGGATGCTGTTGTGCTTGACATTTCGCTAGAGCTAGTTGGGGATTGTGTTGCGTCTGAAATTGCAATACTGCAACTGCAGCTTCTTGAGGAAGATGGTGTAGATGGTGTTGTATCAGCTGTTGTACTTGCGATTTCTGTTGAACTTGAAATACTAGTAGAGCTTGATGCGGATGGTGTTGTGGTTGATGGTGAGGATGCTGTTGTGCTTGACATTTCGCTAGAGCTAGTTGGGGATTGTGTTGTGTCTGAAATTGCAATACTGCAACTGCAGCTTCTTGAGGAAGATGGTGTAGATGGTGTAGATGGTGTTGTATCAGCTGTTGTACTTGCGATTTCTGTTGAACTTGAAATACTAGTAGAGCTTGATGCGGATGGTGTTGTGGTTGATGGTGAGGATGCTGTTGTGCTTGACATTTCGCTAGAGCTCGTTGAGGATGGTGATATGCTTGAATTTTCAGTAGAGTCTGTTTCAGAACTTGAAATGGCTGTAGAGCTTGATGTGGATGGCGATGTAGATGGCGTTGTGGAGGGCGTTGTGGACGGTGCTATAGATCTTGATATAGATGATGCTATAACTTGTAATTTTCTTAATAATATTGTTGGACGTGTTGACGATGTTATTGTCTCAGATATTATTGCTGTGGAGCTCGTAGGGGATGGCGTTGTTGACGGCGTTGAGGATGGCGTTGAGGGTGGCGATGAGGATGCCGTTGAGGATGGCGTTGAGGATGGCGTTGAGGGTGGCGATGAGGATGACGTTGAGGATGGCGTTGAGGATGGCGTTGAGGATGGCGTTGAGGATGGCGTTGAGGATGGCGTTGAGGATGGCGTTGAGGATGGCGTTGAGGATGGCGTGGTGGATGTTGTTGGATACTGGACTGGAGTATATAGCTTCATTGGTCGTTGAGTCAAATACTCCTGCCTACCACTATACTGATCCCAGAAGCTGACGTAGTCATTTCTGCCTCTATGTGTATTCTGTGGAGCTGGGGAATAAAGGTTCTGAGAATTGTGGTTCCTATACGAATCAGATTCATATGGATAGGGCTCCGATTCGTATGGATATTGTAATCCATTGGCGTAGGTAGAGGCAGCAGCAGCGCCATTTAAATAGGACATCGGTAGTGGACGTGGGCTTCTTAATGTGTTGTAGTCGTACCACGTTGAGCGCGGCAAGCAGTGCACCATATCGGCTTGCACCAGTTCTGCAAGCAGTGCGAAAGTATAGTCAATTTAGGATTTGAAATTTTCCAATAATAAGAATTACCTCTTTGTCCCGCAAAAAGCAGTTGCAAATTGAAGGCGTTCAAACAGCAGATGTTGTTAAATGTGCGATAACAATAGCCATTGGTGGCACAGACGGGACGACCACATTGTGTATAATCAATGGACTGCGGAAGGTGCTGCTCGTCCTGGCAACGCTGAGACTCAGCCAAGCAAGCGAATAAAATTAAACTGATGAACTGCGCCCACATCTTGTTGAAGGTGTATGCTTTGCCACTGACATGTCCAACTCACCCAACGCTCGCTTTTTTATACCTACACGCGGCGCATTACGCATTACAGCTGCTGCTGCTGCTGCTGCTGCTGCTGCTGCTGCCTCAAATCTCAGCCAGCTGAGACGCTTACGTCTTTATCATCTTAGACACTTACGTGCCTGACCTGCGCTTTTAGCGGTTGATTTTGGCGTCACAATTCAGCAGCTGGTTTAACAAACTACTAATTAGCAGCCTGGTTAAGTGAATTGTGCTTTGTCCCTAGCACGAAACACTATTGCATAATATTTTAGGTACTATTCAACTAGAGAGATAAATGCACTGCTCTTAAAAATCGGTGTGGCATTGTCAAATAATAGATGGAGTCGGAAATCCGAGTAAGGATTTCAAATTATATAGTAATGCAGGATTTTTGCATGATCGTTGAATCTGATCTTCGTTAGAAAAAAATTTCAAAAATGAAATAGAAAAATACTTATTATTGTCTCACGACTTTGAGGATGAATAAATAATCGTTAATCGTAAAATATTAATTTATTCATATAAAGAGCTTAACTAATTGTATGATATGGGTGAAATGGGCTACACTTTTTTTTAATCAAGGAAGAAAGAGTACAATAAGTTTGTGCGGTACTCTGTGTGAAAGGGATATGTGTGAAAAACCTTGACTCTGGAACACTGCAACGTATTTTGTATTCATTAATTTTATGCAATGTTTATTTGCTTTTGTGATTTCTGATTTGTGTGGGAGTGAATTGCTTTGCGCTGCTTGGCGCACAGCTTGACACTGCTTGCCATTTGAAGCTGCAACAGCGTGCGGTCAAGTAGTACAGCAAGCAGTGCACATCACCAAATTACGAGTCCTGCTTGAGACATTTACAAGCAAAAAATATATTAATTGAGTATTGTTACTTTCGTCTTCGGCTTTAATTTGTTTTGCTTAGTATCTTATACTGTTTATCCAGCGGTGCAGTTGTTCAGTGGAGCTGTTATGCAAAGGTGATTTGTGAAGTAATTTTAATTCATGAAAATTCCATCTTTGTGAACACTACATACAAACTTATTTTATTCATTTAATGCTTAATTAAATGAAGTCTCAGATTTCATTTGTCGATTGCACAACACCTTGTAAGAAATCAATAAATTGTTGTTTTTTGTCTTTGAAACGGCCTCAAAATGAAACTTCCTGTTGTTAATTAACAATAAATAAACCTTAAACTAAGTTCTACCACTACATACAATTTATGGGCAAAGAGCTCAAACAAATATCATATTACCATATTCAAAAGCAACTCACAGTGGTCTGATATTTATTTGCTGTAGTCGAAAAATTACTTCCAGATAAATATATATATATATATATATATATATATATATATAAGTAAGTCCTACTTGTAGCCTGTTCAAGCAAATGAGGTTTATAGTCATTCGATATGGTGTTATTTTGATTATAAATAAGCATTTTAATTTCTAGGGCTTAAGCTTGACTGTGTTGGAATTTTAATTAGTTTGTGAGTTGTGAATGCAGAGATAACATATTATTAAATCGTATGCCAAGCAAAGTTATATTCTTAGCAACCTGTACCAACAAAAAATTAATAATAATAGTAAGTTTTTTTATAAAAAAAAAGAGAAAACCCCATTTCATTTATAGCTGAAGATGCGAAATTTGAAATCTTTGGCATGATTTTTGAATTGTGTACCACAGTGCCTGCAATATCATTGCTTGGTCTGCGTCAATTAAAACAGCCCTCGTATAACAGTTAGCACTGCTTGCTGCTCCTTTGGGAAACGGTTTTGAGGAGCTTCGCTGCGACGACGACTTCATTTCCTAACTAGAAGCCGTTGCGAGCGGTCGTCGCGGCATTTTCCCACAATTTATTCAGGATTTCTTATGCTGCTGTGTTTACCAAGATTTGTTTTTTTGTTATGTTTGGCGCAGAATTTCGAGTGTATCAAAAGTTTAGATAAATTCTAGTGAAACATTGTATATAATAATTGGATTTCAAACTTGAGCGTAAACACAAAAACGGTCTCCCTGCCACAGATGGCCGTACTGCGACTAGGTAAGTTTCTGAAATGGATCTGTGTATATAGCTAATGCGAAAGTATTTGCTTTCTATAAATAGTCTGCATAAATCCCACACACTTTGGCTGCCCTCAAATTGGCACAAGTAAATTGAATTTGATTCGTTTTTTGTCTTTCTTTGCTTTGTTTAGCTAGTTAATATATCTGTGCCTTCCGTTTTATTTATTTATTTTTCTGTTTTTTGTTTTTTTTTTGTTGCGCCAAAATTGATGTGTACATATTTATCAAGGGCTCTGCCCAGCATTCAAATGCAATTTCCGCAAATCCAAAAAGGGTAGCTCAAAACCAATTGAAATTTCATGTCAATGCATTTATGATTTATTCACACGGTGCCACGACGCCCCATACACCCCCATCAATTTTCCCTTCCTCTGTGTGGAAGTGTGTCTATTCCTCTCGAACGCCTGAGTAAATACTAAAAAATAAACAAGTGGTACTCTCTCATTTCTAAAGAGAGCGCAACTAGAAGATACCCTATACACATAGCAAAGTTGATATTCAAATCGATTGTTTATAAGTTTGGAAATACAAATTTTTGTTCTGCTGAACATAAAGATAGGACTTAGCAACTTCTGTTATTTTTCTAATGAAATATTATGAATATTATGAGATCGACTTGCTTATACAAGGCAGACAGATAGACGGACACACAGACGGCTATATCAAATAGGGTCTTGATGCTAATCAGGAGTATATAAATTTATGTGAATATATGATAGGAAACGATCTAAGATTGGAAACGCTTCTTTCACACAAAAAAGAGGGTAGAGTGATATAAAGACATAATATTTATCTTGCTATCTCTCTCTCAATCTCTTTGTCTGTCTGCCTCACTGCCCAGTCGATTGCACGGGGTACGAAAATAATCCCAAAAAACATCTATGAAACATTGCGTTAAGGCCACCAACAAAACCATATTATTTATTCTGTGCGACTCGCTGCGGCTTGCTGATTTGATTAGCTGCCTAACCGCTGCACAATCGATGCTGAAATCCTCTACTGTTCAAACTGAGCTCCCCTTTCCCTCCCCGTTCTTTCCCCCAATTTAAGCAACGACCACTCATTAAAGACGACAATGCGTTGGGGCAAACAACATCTTGGGGAAGTCACGTGTAGGCAAATTCAATAGTCTCTGGCGACATTTTCTAACTGGATAACTTTGAGTTGTATTCAGTGGCGGTAAGACCCCCTTTGCACCACCCCCACCCCTTCATCAACTCAACTACCCCTTCGCTGTCATTAAGTTCCAGGTAAATTGAATTGACTTCTGTTCGCGCTTTTGTTCTCAAATTTGTTTGTGGCCATTTTCCGACCGTTTGTCACACTTTTGTTGCCTGTTGTCCGTTGTTATTTTTGTTGCTGTGGCTGTTGTTGTTGCTGCATTAGATAAAACCATTCTAAATGTCATCTGCAATCTGAGTGATAAATGCCTTTTTTCCCATATACCCTTCCTTCCGCTGGGACCATTTCTAATACAGTGTTTGCCTGTTAATAGGAAAGATCACAAAATTACAAACCATTAAAATATCTCGTGTAAACTGAGTAAAAGCATCTAGGCTTAGCTGTTGGATAAGAATATTCGTTTTAAAAACATGACTGCGAATCTTTATTCATTTTTTTGTTTTAAATAATATTTTTTGTTTTAAATAATTGAACTCATTCTAAGAATTTATTCCCCCTTGATTCGATTTTTAGGCGAATCATTCGAATTATCATCAGCAAAATAAAGATTTATTGAATCAACAAGTGAATCTTCGAGTAATATAGTCAATGCGGCAACTCACAACTTCTTGAGGCTTGAAGGACATGCGTCACTAATGAGGCAACTGGCAACTGAGTTGACCTGAGGACTGCAGGACCTGTCCATCAGACTTGCGTTCAAGTGGCGCCCATATTTGCCCCCAGTCTCTCCCTACATTAGCAGCTGCTCTCTTGTCCTGTCGTCATTTACTCATTTTGTTTTTTGTTTTTGTTTTTGTTTCGGTTTAATAGCATAATTTGGGGCATGTCTGTGAGGAGGCTTATGAATTTATCCACAGTACTGCTACTCGCAGTTTTTATTGTAGCCGACTTTTGGGCGCTTATTAAATTTTTATGCAAGCACAAACAACAACAAGCAGCAACGAGACTGTTGCAAGAAATGGACACTGGATTGAATTTCATTGCCGCAAATGTCGACATCGCCTTTTTATTTTTGTTACACACCCACAGGCTCACACTAAATATACAAATTTGGTAATTGTGCACTTCATGTATATTTAATTTATTTTACTTGACTCCAACTCCCGTTTTCCCTCATCTGCTGTTTATATTTGTTTCCTTGCCAGTGTTGCAACGTTGGTCTTTTAAGTCATCCCTCGCTTTACATATTCTCATGTTTCATCAAATGGGTTAATTATATAGTATCAGCATCAGTAATGTGGCCAATCAATCAAACCATCCGCATTAATTCTATTAAAATAAAAATTCCACTTTTCATATATGGCGGCCACAGCAACTATCGGCCAAAAGATGATTTCTTGAATGAAAGACATTTGTTGCTATAATATCAGCATCGATAGCTCTGCCTTCTTCCTCACTACTTATTCGAAACCAACGCCGCTCACTATTGAATCCAAGTACTTCAACCTCAGATCAAACTAGATGTTAATTGGTTTGCCAGCCTTTTTTTACTATCAATATTTCCCTCCGCCTCTATTTTATATATGTTTGTTCTTCTCGCGTTGCCAATAATAAGTAATCAATTGATTGTGTTTGGCAATTTATGGCTAGTTGATGGCGTAGCTATAAGACTCATTACGAATTCATAAAATGCTACCTTTGCGAATTTGAGTTGGTAGATGCGGGCTGGGGTTGCCCCAAAGTGTGGCTAGCAGGTGTCGTAAATTGTGTATTACGATTGTGGCACTTTAATCGATTCATTTGATTTCCGGCAACGGCGAACACACGCGGAGTCCAAAGCCAAAAAGACGATTGGCCAAGTTCAAGTAATCAAAGCCAATAAAAATAAATCACACACACACGCACTGATGACCCCCAACACCCCCTCCCCCTCCCCTCACTCACACACACACACACACACGCACTGATTTGGATTAATTGTAAGCAACAGCAGCAATAACAATAACAAATACAACAACTATGGAGGTGTACAGGCAAATGGTGTAAGCCAATTTAACGACCATAAATATCAATTCAAAGTAAAAAGAATAAAATCAAAATCCAAATCAAATTCTTTGAGCCAAGCAACGTGTTTTCCACGGCGTCTCCTTGGCTTTGATTTATGTATGTCTGTCTTATGAAATTTAAATAAAATATTTGCCCAGCTAAGCAAATTTATTAAAAATATGTACAGTGCAAATCAAAGTTGTACAACGAATGCTCTTACTACTTACGAGATATATATTTAAATAAGGTATTCGATTCAATTCCTTAAATATTTTACTATAACAAGTTGGAGCTAAATATGCGAAAGTAAATTGGTTTCCAGCAATGTGACAAACTGAAAACAAATTAATATTCAGTATTTTTTGAAGAACCATTTGTAGGAGCCGCAATCCTTAGTTCATAACGTGTACCATAATGGAAACCAATAGCAAAAAACTAATTTTGAGCCCATTGATAGCTGGAACAGGAACCGAAATTAGATTCGCTGATCTGCAGCGATTATTTATAGTGAATTATATATTATAAAGTGATGCGATCTATCCAAGTCAAATTCAAATTTTTAGAGATGATTTAACAATGCTTTCCAAATCAACACTAATTCAACTAATTTTGAAATGCTCTCTTTAGTTAGGGTATAGCGAGAATATTTTGATTTATGTGTCTTGCCAGCCTGTCGATAACCGGCTTAAGATGCTGCCAATGACAACAAGAAGAGCAACAACAATGGCTGGAACAATTGGCCCAATTGATAGCCGGCTATCAGTGTTGGCCAAAACTCACTCGCGCAGCTGATTTTTTCTTTTCTTTTTTAATATATATATTTCCCCTACACTTTTCCACTTTACGTTTTAGCTTCCACATCCGGGGGTTTTTTTTTCCCTTTTCTTGTTTACCGCTTGGCGTTTTGGTGGCCTTATTGGGTGGGGGGAGTGTTTGAAAACTAAAAGCCGTTTTTTATACACTCTCCCAATTGCGTCTTATAGGTTACTTTGTGTAATATGGCGATTTGAATCAATATTCTTGCAATGGAGTTTAATTTATGACTTTCAAATAAAAGGGCGTTTGTTGATAAAGATTGAATATTTTGTGCAAGCGTTTATTGAGTGCTTTTAATATTTAATGCTGCCTTTCATCGTAGTGTATTCAATAATTCATCTTGCCACTTTTAACTTTGAGTCATTTCATTCGCCTGTTTGCCAACTTTTACTGAATGCGGCAGTTTCGCGCGATTCTTGTAGGTCTACTGACAAATCAAATCAAGCCATAATTTAATTTATTTCAATTAAAAATCGTTTTCAACAAATTCAAAAGAGTTATAAATGCAAAAAAATATATATAAAATATGGGATACAGCAGTTAAATGTAATGTAAAATTTAAGCAATATGCCTTCGAAAAATGCTATTGAAACTATGAGTTTGAAATTTATTCTCAGCACTATACTTTTTTATAAAATATCAGTGACAGAATTATTAATAAATCTTTTAAAGATTGACACGCAATTCAAATAACAAAGTGCAAATGGAAGACAGATATATTTAAAACTTATGGTGAAAATCTAATGGACTTTTATATAAAGTCAAATCGTATATAAAAATATATGTAAACGACGCTTGTTGAACAAAATAAGTCTTAAAACTCAATTGCTCGCATATTGTCGTCCGTTAATAGAAAATTAAATGAATCTTTTTAGATACCTGAAATCATATAAGGGCAAATTTCAGCAGAAAGCAACAAAGCCTTAGTGGAAAAATTAAATAAAACAATTTGAATATAAATGTGTTTTGCGTGTAATGCAAAATGCTGCCTTCGGCATCTCAGCTATGACTATGCCCATGTCCCTGTCTCTGGCCCATCCTTAATTTCCGCCATGGAGAAAATGAATGGGTAACCCAAACCCAAACTTTTCTCTTTTTTTTTTTGTTTTTTTTTTGAGGGCAGCGCCATTGTCTCGCTTTGTTTTTTATAAGCTTTTTAATGCCATTTATTGTCGGCAGATAAGCACGAACAATGCCCGGGAAAAATAAGAGCACAAGTGGAATACAAAATAGAAAATAAAATACGGAATACGAAATACGGAATACGGAATACGGAGAACAAACAACAACAAAAACAATCGCAGAACATGTCAAACAACAACAGACTCCTGTTCATATTGGAAGTGTGTGATAAGTGGAGGCCTCTATTGAAATCTGTTTCTCTTCTCACGAGATCGTTTAATGGAACGATTGTGCATCTTTCAAGTGTGTTCTTCTCCTTTGCACACTGAGAATCAATCGTTTTAGGTACGTGCTCAAACATATATGTATCGTATATCCTTTTACAAAATTATTGCGGCCAAATCCTTGCAGAGTGTTATACTTTACAATCACAATGCATTCAACGACTGTGAGATTGAATTCGATAGAGAGACAATATTAGAATATCGTTGTTTTCTTGGAGATTACGAGTGATATTTGTAAGTCCTTTTCCCGGTTTGTTGGCACTGGTCAAAAACCAAATCATTCGACACAGGACTTGCCCGGAAATGCAAGGATATAGCTGAGCTTTAATAGCTTTTTGCATCTATATTTTTATAATTAAATTGAAACAGAAAAACTACGCTAATTTTTTGAATTTTTTGTTTTTTTTTCTATACACGAAGTACAAATATATTTTTGACATCATCCGTTTGTTTTCCTATCTGACTTATTATTATATTGGAGCTGACATTTACATAATTTTATTACTGTTTGACAACTCGGGAGATTATTGATTATTTAATTAGCAATTGTCGCAATTGTGTTTAGCTTAAATTCGAATGTTTTCTTTTCCAATTTCACAACAATTTCGACAAGGTCTTGAAAGAAACCTATTTCAATATATAAACCATTCCGCAACAGCTGTGAATTATTAATTAGCACCGCCTTTTTATGTTTATTGAGATTCGTGCTTCATTATTTGGTATTGTACCATAATTGTTGAGCCAAATTAGTCTTTCTGTTCCCTCTATCGTTGTTCATAACATTTTCGCATGCATTTGTACTAATTATTTCTTGGTTTGATTGCGAGTTTTTTCTAAGTTTTCTCCAACCGTGCAACATGTGCAACATATTTTTATTTAATTAAATTTAATTTTAAATATTACAATTTAATTTTAATTTAATTATGATTGATATTAGTTGACATTGAATAAATAAAAAATTGGTTGTTTGCGAGCCTTGACTTTTTGACATTGATATATTCTCGTTTCATGTCATATCATGGGTATTTGTTACGGGTTTGAAGCTTTGGTGTTACACTATGCAGCCACTAAGTCCGATTAAACTAACTCCATTCTGATTGACATTGAGTTGAGCTGTAGGAGTGGGACAAGTCGTATCGAGATTTAGGTTTAGCAACTGATTGCCAAGTGAATTTAAGGCGATTGTAATCACATTGGGCTGCAAGAGATGAAAGTTTTTGGATATGATTAGAGATAGGAAATTAGGGAATATTATTTGATAAATATAGATAATATGCAATAAAAACAACCAATCCAGATGTCATTTCAAATTACAGTACTTACTCCCGGAGGTGTTGGAGCAGGAGTCGTTGGAGCCGGAGTCGTTGGAGCCGGAGTCGTTGGTGCTGGTGTTGTGGGTGCAGGTGTTGTAGGGGCAGGTGTTGTGGGTGCGGGGGTTGTGGGTGCAGGTGTTGTGGGTGCAGGTGTTGTGGGTGCAGGTGTTGTGGGTGCAGGGGTGGTGGGTGCAGGAGTTGTGGGTGCAGGAGTTGTTGGTGCAGGGGTTGTGGGCACAGGGGTGGTGGGTACAGGAGTTGTGGGTACAGGAGTTGTTGGTGCATACGTAGGCGGCGAGGCATATGTATATCCAGGCCGAGAAGTCGGATAGGACTTCGCATACAAGCCAGGCGCCTCGGCAATCGCCCTAGCACCATTGGGTCCACTCGCAGAAGCATAGGCATAGGAACGGGTGTCACTATTCCCGGAATTGCTGTACATGGTACCCGCATCGCTGTACTCGTATGTAGTCTGCGTGTCTTGGACATCTCCTGAGTCGTACTGGCCGTAGTTGTAGTCATAGGAATCGTAGGAGTCACTATAGTACTGGGCAACCACAACTGCAATCGCCAAGCTGGCGATCATAAATGCGCTCAGAGCTGACATTGTGAATGGATTTGGATTCGATTTGGAGTTGGAGTTGGTTGCTCGTTGCTCGTTACTCGTTGCTCGTTGCTCGTTACTCGTTGCCCACGTTGGGTGTCTGTCAACTGACGAGTTGTGTTGGCCGCATCGCTGCCTTATATATAAGTGTGTGGCAAGCGTTGCTGCAAACAGATGACGTCTTGCACCATGCACTCAAACATGAAGCACACATAATTGATTTATCGGCGCACGTGACTCATTGTTCGCCAAGCCGAGAACAGACTCAGCTGTGATTCTCAGACCCGTCCAATAAGCTGACATTCAATATATTAATTTTATACTTTTTGCACGTTACCTTATCTGCCATATACGTGGATTTACGAGTCATTTGCTAATTGTGACACAACGAATAACAATTTTGAATAAACATTCACAGCCAATGGTTTTGCAGTTATGCATTTTTAGTTGCGAATTAAAATTGGGCTTAAACATAAATATAAAAACAAAGTGCAATTTACAAAAAGAAGACTTCAAAGAGTTTCCAATTCGATAAAAAACATATATACCCATATTTAATTTGAGTTTAATATATATTTTGCTATTATTTGTATACGCTCAATGGGGAAATGGATCATTTTTAGATCTGAACAGAAGCAGTAATGTTCGCATTTATAAAATATGTTATGACAGACTAATGACAGAGATTAAAAGTAAACAATCTAGATGTTGATATAGATACTGTATTATGTATTCCCTTTACAGTTCTACGACATGACATATATTCTGAAAGTAAGCTACTCTCTCTCTAGCATTCTCCCTTCCCTTCTGTTTGTCTGTAATTGGACAGTTGCTTTTAGTGTTGTTAGTGTCATCCAACTTTGAAGATGATGTAAGCCTTAACAGCTGCAAGCATTTGTGCTTGGACAGGCATCTTTGCAGTGTGTGGTTAAACTTGTTAAGTGAACTCTTAAAGCTTGTTTGCAACAACAAAGCTGGAAAGTTTTTGTTGTTTTTAGATGTAATGTCTAAAAATAAGTAGAAAAATTTCTAAAAATTAGAAAGGCTTGTGCAAAATTTACAATTTTGTAATTTAATTTAACTAATTAAATTAAGTTATATGAATTTATAAGCTATCTAAAATGCTTGTACATGTGAAATCTTAAAATAGTAATGTTTGAGTAACAAAAAGCTAATATTAGAATTGATGTACACATATAAAGATACACGCTAAAAATTACAGATATTTTGTTAAATTAAGAAAAGAAAAACCCTGGTTTTTATAAATATGCTTTCGAAATAATGAGGCGAGTTACCCTTGGCGTCAAAAGTATTTCGAATTTCTAATATTCTTTTCTTTTCTTTTTTTTTTATATAGCATTTATATTTTAAACATTAATCAACATATTCAAAGGTTATAAAACAATGAATTGAAACAGAATAAATAATAACAGTGAATTACAATCTATAACATAAACATTAAACAGGTTTTATCTGTTAACAAATAACATTAAATATTACATTTGTAGCACATAAATTCAACGCCCAACAGTCCATAGGTCGCTGGTGTTGAGGCGCTTCAACCGCCTGCGCGTTGTATTTGACCCAAGTGTGCAGGCCAAAGGGTTGACGTGGTTGTGCAACCGGTCATTATACCGACTCGTATGCCTGTTGATTTGTTGTCTTACTGTCGGTAGAGCGAAGTCGTCGTGCAGCGTCCTGTTACTCACGTAAGGGGGAGCACCAGGGATGTCTCTGAGCACCTTGTTCTGCAAAACTTGAATGTGATTAATCCAAGATTTTGCAGCTGTGCCCCAGAATGGAATACCATATGTCCATGTAGGCACGATGATGCTCCTATAGACCAACAGCTTGTTGCTCAAGCTGAGTTTGCTTGATGGCTTCAGCAACCAGTTGAGTTTAGTTGTTTTGGATCTACACGCTGCTGCAGTGATCTGGATGTGTTTGCGCCAGGTAAGTTTCCTGTCCAAAAACATACCCAGGTAGCGAACATGGTTCTCCTGGGGTATGACCGTGTTGTTAAGTCGGACAGTTGGACAATTACCATTCCTGAGCGTCTGATATTCTAGCCGGCAACACAGTGAGCGTAAACTTCGTAGACTGATTTCTAACAGAAATGTGATAATATTATATAATCTTAAGATTCGAACTATCTGTCAATAATGCAATCATTAAAACCTTGTAATTAATGTAAAGGGGAGATAAATCTAAAAAGATGGTTTTTACAGATGTTTCTTGGTCATCAGCAACCAAATAAATTATTATTATTTTTATAAATTCTTATTCATGCTGTATTGGAGATGCTTGCTTCTGTTTTACACACACACACACACGCACACACACTCATCATGGCAGCCACTCATAGACACTGTTATATTTTAGCTGGTTGCAACTTGTTGCACAGCCATTTCTGGTTGCCGGTTGCCTTTTCGTAAAGGTCGGCAAAGCAGTGCGTTCGCCTTTCGTACAGTTTGCTGCACAGTGGGCGCCATGAGGGCATGAGGGAATTGAGGGTGGGATGTGTGAATGATGGACAGCTTCACCGTTAGCAAGTGAAAATGCTTCATCATTTGCCAAGTTGTGGCGCTGGCGAACGGTCGCGTTTTGTGGCTTGTATATACATATATATCATTGAGATTTGAGTTTTTAGTTTTCATAACGTTCAGTTGCGGTGCGGGACTTGTGATATGTTTTTGGCGCCAGATAAATTTCGTCCGATTTCGTATAAATAAGCAAACAGAGGAGTACTGCGTAAAGAGGCAAGTGAGCAGCTCGGTTAGTGCGTTAAATAAAACAAAACCGAAAAGAAAATAATCAAGAGATGCCAGCAAACATTTTTCACGCAATTCAAGTGGAATTTCCACCGGCTGACTTTTGCGTTGTTGCAGATTTATTTCTCATTACTAGTTTATATTTAATAACACGCACACCCAAAATTTGCTTACTTATTTTTTAATCAGACAGCTAGTGAATTTATAATGATTACCACAAACAGTGTATACAAAATTCAAAATGTATTTCGTTGTTTTTCTTTTCTTTTATGTGTATTATGCGCAAGAACAAGAACAGCACTTAACTAACTTTGATTAGCTGCAAATTATGTTCGAAATTTCATCTAAATGAAAGAATACAACAAAACCTAAAAAAAAAATTGCAACCAACAACAACAACCAAAAGTGCCAGACTAGCAGCTAATCAACTGAACAAACAGCCAAATACGGCGGCTAAGTGGAAAACTTTATACGCTGTGGCACTGTGGTAAGAAACAGTTTTCCTCAAAATCAGAGCTTTGTTTTAATCTATTAGGACATTTAAAAGTTATAAGCTATAGATATTTGACTCATACCTTTCTAAACTTAATATATATCTGGATTTTTAAAATCCTACAAATATATTATTTATCAACACCCATGTATATTTTTATCTTATGTAGACAATTGTTTATAGAACCAGGTAGCCCAAATACTTTGGTAGATAAACAAAGTGTTTCAAATATGCTAACATATTCAGGCATATATTATATACTTGAGTACTTAAGTATTCTATAATATGAAAGGGTGCTTTACATTTAGTTAAACTTCTTCATCTGTAAGCTGATCAAAGCATTTAATCAACCCGTTAATCAACTGGAAGTAATTTTCAAGTTTTTCAGATCAGTAGTTTTCCAAAAATAAAATATTTTTGCTTTTTTGTGTCACAAACTGGATATGAGAAGAAAAATGTGCTTAACCATCACCTGATTTATTTAAATGTTTAAAATATGTATTTAATATCTTTAGATATTTCAATTTCTTGGACAAATTCCAACATGCTGTTCAAAAAATACATGTAACCGAAAAAAATTAATTCAATTTGTTCCATTGTGCACTGTGAGAAAGTCATTTGGTAGGCAATGAGCCAGAAAATGTGACAACACACACATAATTGCATTTGGTGAACCACACACACACAGAGACACAGACGCGGACTGGACAGCATTGGCAATAGCTAAACTCATTTATTATTATAATTGCTTAAAACACAAAACACAGTGCCCAAATTTGTTGCATGAACGAAAATCGTGTTGTTGCCACTTCTGCGGGTTATGTTTGCTATGAGTGTGTGTGTGTGTGTGGTGCATATTTCGATTTGCGCGCTGCCAGCATCATTAAGCACATTGACATTAACTAGGCGACGAACAGCACCCAACCAACCAACGAACCAACCAACGAACCAGCCAACCTCCCCAAAACAGCAAACAGTAAACAGTAAAAAAAAGACAAGCAGAAAGCAGCAGGCAGCAACAATTCATCATCAGCAATATCAGTATTCAGTATACGACCATATGTACATATAATTATATCAGCTACATAATATCGATTGTTCCTGTTTGGTTCCTCTTGCTCTCATATAAATATTGTTATTATTATTTTTAACGCTGACGGCCATTTGTCTTCCGGTTATTTTTGCTCTCGATTTGCTCTTATTGTTGGCATAACATAAATTTTAATACCAGTTTAATTTATGCAGTGGCACAAGTCAACACTCATTTTAATTTCTCATGTTCGTTCCATAAATTTTATATATTTATCAGAATTTATGGATTCAGCTCATATTGATTGTTATTTTTGAGATTTTTGCGTTAATTGCTTGGTTGGATCAATTATACAAAACTTATGTACAAATTCTATTCATTTAGGAATGGGTTCTAACTTGTAACTCTGACAAAACTGAATCGAATTTCATAAGTAGTATCCATTGAAATGACTATAAAGAGTATAATGTACAGGCAGTAAATGTATTCGTGATCATCTTGATCATTTTTAATATATCTATAACTACACAATGTTTTCAATCAGCATATTCTACATGCCCATTTGTCAATCACAAATGTTAGTTGAAGGCACAACCTGGTTGCACAACGCAACACAACACAAAAGTATGCAATTAGAAACCGAGCTTTCTGTATAAACAGGATACATTAGTCGCTACGTGACTGAGTTGAGACCGTATTGTAATACAACCGTACATTGCACGTGGCGTATACGCAACAGTGTTTCTGCCTCATTAATTGCATAAGCTAGCTAAGCAAAAGGGGAAGCAGCAGCAACAACAGCAGCCAACTAACTAGCTGACATTTAAAGTAATTGCCAATGTAGGTCAGAGGCGTGAGTACACTCAGAAAAATAATACCCTCTTATTAAGAAGGCGCCATGGGCAGCTCACCTTATTATTCAGAAAGTATACTTTTAAAAACTAGAGTTTTTAGTTTCTTAGTTTCAAGGTACATTTTTATAAAATAAATACAAAAAAAAAGATATTTCTAATTTTCAGCCCGTTTTTCATATGTGTACAGCAGCTTTTATATCAGCTTTTTTGTTGCTTATATCAAACATTAGAATTTTTAGGTGTTCGAACTGAGTTACTTGATCTCTGAGCCAAGCGATCTATAAACTCTACTATAAAAGCCGTGCCAGTAAATTGCATTACTTGTTTCTGAATTTTAGAAAGAATTGTTTCTTAAGATGAGGATTTGCATTTCTATTTTCAAGAAATGCATTTCTTAATAATAGAAAATATTTCCATAAATAAAAATAAACACTATATTTTTGGGTATAACAATTTAGGGCAAACATTTCTAACTTTTAGAAACATTTTTCGTTTTCTGAGGAATAATTTCTAAGAACAAGAATAACATGCTAGTTGTAGATTTTCTTAAATTCAGTGCGACTTTTTCTGAGTGCATAAATCAGCTGGTTTCAGTTGGCGTTGTTTGTCCCTTCATCAATTCTGCAACTGCTAAATTGTTCACTTTCATTCATTAACTGACCCCACACAGAACACAACAAATGCAATTGATTACAATGCGTCAAAGCAAAGTGAACGTCTCCAAATCCAAACCTTAAACAACTGATGTGACAATGGAGGTCTTTGCAAATATGTTTGAAGTCTTAATAGACTATTTATACATTTAGTCGGTATACATATAAAGTGACAACGGAGGTAAAATACAGACACACTCACAGCGGAAAGCAAGATGTGCATTGCCACAAACCAAAAGAAGCGAACAGATTTGAAGAGACTTCAACTTTGACATTCACTCACTTTCTGGTTGCCATGAGACATTGATGAAACTCAATTACAAAAGATTTGCATGTTGAATGACTTCTCTAGATCAAGTTTTTTCTCCCTTTTAGCAAAAAACTGTTCCGCATATTCACATATTAAATTTTAGCTAATATTCTATAAATTTGTTAAATTCTGTAATTTATAGGTTTTTATTAGATTAGGTTTTCCTAGTCGAGCACTCTATTATTTAAAAATTGAGTTATTTTCTTTGTTATCTATATGGATGGCAAAGTATATGTGAAGTATTTGACATGTTTTCCAGTCAGTTGAGGAAATTTTAGTTTTTCACTTCTGCCAATGTGTGTGGGGTGTGTATGTGTGTGTGTGTGTTTTTATGTTTGTAAGTTTGCTAGTGTTAAAACTCAATCAAGTGGAATGAGTTTTGATTAAAAATATAAGAAAGTTTGGCATTGAATAAAGCTGGCGTTGAGCTCAGGTGTGTGTGCGTGTGTTGTGTGCGCTCTCTTTGTGTGTGTGTGCTGTTTTTTCGATCGATGTTGCAAGGAAATTTAATTACAAGCCTGCAGCTGGCAAGCGTTGAAGCCAATGCTCATTAATTGGACAATAAATTGATGCATTGGCAGTTGCTGCCCCTGCGGCCAACCAGTGGCCCGTAATGCGAGGATGCAAGAATGCGAGCAGTGACATGTTCTCATAGGTCACAGGTTGCCACATATTGCAATTAACAACCCTTCGGCAACAGCAACAGTGTGTCATGTGCTCTGTGTCCACGCCTCAAATCAGTTTGCAAGCTAATTTGCAGCATGCAGCATTGCAACCAATTCAGCTACATCACATCAAAAATTGCGAATGCCCTTTGACTTTCGAAACGTAACTGAATTACCAAGTCAAATCAGTTTTAAGTTTTTATTCTTATTTATAGTTAGCTTAAAGCACTGTACTGTAGACTGATTTAGTATAACCTCCTTCAAATTTGCAAATTTCTTTAGACACTTGCAGCATAACCTTTGACACATACACTAATTGGATTCACAGTCTGCGTATACTCCTTGACTTTCAAAACATAACTAAATTTCCTGTACACACACCCACACACACCCACACACACACATACACAAAACTAACACCAAAGCTAATCTTATTTTATTTTGCAGCCTTGCCTTTGGCAGCGGCTGTCTACTATTTGAAGATGACAGCATCAGCATCAGCAACAACATCGATGTCGCCACAGCCGCAGGATAATCTACTCACATTTTTGTGGCATTTGTATGCCGAGTGCGTCTATCGGTACCAGAATGATACGTCACCGGGTCAGCAGGCAACAGGTCAGTTGAAAACACTTCGAATGCCAGGACCATTAAGATGGGCACGTGTTCAACTTTAACCATGATAGATATCTCGAGATTTCTTTAAATTTGAAAAAGAAAATCGTCCTGAATCTTGTCGGTTCACCAATCTCTTAGCGTCAAGGGTTTTTCATCTAATTATTCAGAAAGTATACTCGATCTCGATATCTCGATGCACATCTTTGAATACATTCATATGTGAACTATGTCTCATATATATATATATATCCCCCTATATGTACACATGTAGACCCTGGTGATGGAAATATACAGCTGTTGGAGCCGTATACGCGGATGCCGAACTACTTGGAGATGGCTGTGCTGAATGAGGGCACCATTGATATGCAGGATGTGAATGAGGAGGCGTCCAGTCTGAATGAGCTGTATGCCACGGTCCTATCGGCAACAATGGCACCAAATCAGCATTCAATCCAATACAATGGCAACAACAGTAATGCGAATACAACACGTGAAATGGAAATCCTCTTTTGTCCCGTGAATTTCGATGGCTATCTCTGCTGGCCACGGACACCAGCTGGCACCGTATTGAGTCAATATTGCCCAGATTTCGTTGAGGGTTTCAATACCAAATTTTTGGCACACAAAACGTGAGTTTCATTTCAAAGTTAACCCAACAACAAACATGATAAATACATATGCAGACTGTATGTCAAATCAAAGCAAGTGATTTGAATTCGAAAGAAAAAAATCAAACAAATATAATAAAATAGTAATTTTCTTTCAATCGATTTAAGATTCATTTAATTAACTGTTTAATTAACAACAACATATTTTGTGATATATTTTTAGCTGTATGGATAATGGTTCATGGTTTCGACATCCGATAAGCAACCAGACCTGGTCTAACTATACCAATTGTGTGGACTATGAGGATTTGCAGGTGAGCCCTCAAGGCTACCAAGTCGTCAGTTATCGAATATCGAATACAAAACAATATTATTGCAATTCTTGCAGTTTCGTCAGATCGTTAACGAGCTGTATGTGAAGGGTTATGCTCTATCGCTTTTAGCCCTGCTAATATCGATAATCATATTCGTTGGCTTTAAGTACGTACGAGCATGTCAATTGGCAATGCTTACGTATGAAGCTGATGCTGATGGTGATGCTCTATCCTACAGATCGCTGCGCTGCAATCGCATCAGGATACACGTGCATCTGTTTGCCTCGCTGGCCTGCACTTGCTTCACCTGGATACTCTGGTATCGTCTGGTCGTTGAGCATTCCGAACGGATTGCCGAGAATCCAGTAAGTAAACGCCAAGCATAGGCTCCCCATATTTAGACTTTATTTCTAAAGGCAAGAAAAATGATTCTAGTTTATTTATATAAATATATTCATGCATTAACCTTTTTTCTGTATTATTTTAATCCAAATTGTTCAATTGCTAAACCAAGAATTTAACACTCCTTTGTTTTTAATGTATGTTTAATTGATAAACTCTATACAGATATCTGCAATATTCCAACTTGGCTTAATTTGAAGCAACACCATTTGTTGTCTATTATAAATTTATTTGCTATCGATTTTAATTATTTTTACAGAACTGGTGCATTGCCCTCCACTTGGTGGTGCATTACTTTATGCTGGTCAACTACTTTTGGATGTTCTGCGAGGGTTTGCATCTGCACTTGGTCTTGGTTGTGGTATGTTACTCTCTCTCTTTCTTTCTTTGTCTGTCTCTCTCTCTCTCTTTCACATGGAAATCGCTGCACAAGTTTGCATTTGCACTTTAAGACCAAATGCTGTGAATTTCTGATGAGATTTGCAGCTAGCACAATTTATGTGAAAGCATCTCCCGCAAACAGTTTTCCTTCTCCTGTGTTGCAACTGTCTGTTTCGAAGACTTTACAAAATTGATATGCCAAATGCCAGATGCCAACTGCCAAATGTAAGGCCAACTCACTTTTTTATGCCCTTGAGTTTGATGTTGATTGATTTTACGACAGCATTCATAAATATACGCTTAGTCGAAACTAATCTTTCAGCTTATTGGAAACTTGAATCGATGCAGGTATTTACATATACCTACTTACCCAAATATCATATCTACCCACCTATATCCAACTGTTATATGGGCAACCTCGGACACAAATTTAACTTGACGAAGTATTCAAACCTCGGCCAACCGAAGTTAGCTTTAATTTGGAACTATGCTTCTAACTTGCAGGTCTTTGTCAAGGACACGATTGTGTTGCGCTGGTTCAAGCTCTTCAGCTGGCTCTCCCCGTTGCTCTTCATAATACCCTATGGCGTTGTCAGACATTTCAGTGCGAACGACAATAAGCAGTGAGTACTTACTCTCTATATATTTATGTATATGATAAAAACTATTAACTAATCAAGCTTATAAATTTGATGAATACTAAAAATATATAGCGCCTCTTTTGCATTCGCTTAGCTTTGCTTCAATAGCCTGAAGTGTGTTAACCACATCAAATTTGTTGTATATTTAACTTGATTATCGCCGCTTATAATGACTCTCAATTTGATAAACCCATTAACAGCTGCTGGATCAGTGAAAGTTTCTATTTGTGGATCCTCTCAGTGCCCATAACACTCTCGCTGCTGGCCAGTTTCAGTAAGTAAGAAAGAATTGTTGCCATTTAAGTTGTGGCAAATGATGCTTAAAATGTATGATTGAAAATTATATAAATGAAAAAACAGACGGACAGACAGACAGTTTTTTCTCAGTGTACTACTATTTTTTGGACTTTATCTTTTTTAGTCTTCCTTATCAATGTGCTGCGTGTGATTGTGCGCAAGTTGCACCCACAATCGGCTCACCCAGCACCGATGGCCATACGCAAAGCGGTGCGTGCCACAATCATTTTGGTGCCTCTGTTCGGCCTGCAACACTTCCTGCTGCCCTATAGGCCGGAAGCTGGCACCAAGTTGGATCGCTTCTATCAGCTGATGTCTGTGGTCCTTGTCAGCCTGCAGGGCTTTGTCGTCTCGTTTGTGTTCTGCTTCGTCAATCAGGATGTCATCGTTGCCATACGCACCTTGTTGAACAAATGGATGCCCAGTCTCGTGTCAGCCCCCCCGGCCGGGAGTAATACTGGACAAATGGCCACAACGACGCCCAGTCGCGAACTTGGCGTTTAATCCCGGACTTATTGCGGTGCAGACAGTTGAAATGGCCCAATTACGCATTTAAGGCCACCAACGATCAGAAACTGAAAAACTAAAATGCTTCGAAAAATATGTACCCATAAACAAATTGTTCCAATTAAAACTACATCTCTTACTCCATCCAAGTAATTAAATTCTTGGCCTACGAAATGTGTGGACATGCTTTCAGAATGCAACTGTATTCAAAGAAGAACCGTCGTACTTCATTTATCCCAAAACAGTCCAAAACACATGCAAAATTTCGAGCTAACCAAAATTTCCTTATCTAAGAGTAATTATAATACTTTAGAGCATACTTAAGATGGTATTATAGAACGTATTGGAATTTGTATTCATATCATTATTGCAGAGAAAACCAAAGATTGTGTGTCCCTTATCTGTGTCATAAGTAGTTGTAATCGATATATATATATATATATTTTTTTTCTTTTTTTTTATTGATAATTTGCATACGTACTCTATGTACCTAAGTAACAAAGGTTTGTACCAATATATATTGAATACTACTTATATATACATATATTAGATGTTCTATGTACACATAAATATATACATGTTGTTAGAGTATTATTGGGATTTACATTTTATATATATATCTGTTCTATCAGACATGTTCTGCTATACATTCCATATTCCATTTGGCTTCGAGGAAAGGAATGGTTTATAAATTTCTATGTATTTTGCCGGAAGTGCGAAGCTTTAATATGAATCTATATATTAATTGTACTTACATGTCTGTATAAAATGTTATACCTAAACATTAAACCAAACAATTAAAGTATTGTATGAACATTTAATTGAAATAAATCATTTTGTCTGCAAAAACTAATGTTTTTTATATTATTTTTTTGACGAGGAAGTCCAGACAGCCACAGAGATAGAGAGGAAAAAGGGAGAAAGAGAGAGAGAGAGAGATGTCTGTATGGAAATTCAGTTCAAGAAGAGAAAAAAGAGAAAGAACATTTATGAAATATAGAATGAGAGAAGGAGATAGAAAGTGAGTAAGAGACATTTTGAGTTATATGTGAGACATAAAAAGGAAGTAATTTGAAGCTTTTCATTTGGTGTTAATGGTATTCCCCACTAAAACCTTACAACACTTTAGTCTAATCCATGGGAAATATAGCAGCTGACAAAAAATTATTTATTTTATAATGCGTATATCTTAACAAAAAGCAGCCCCGATTTAAATCAAAGAACAATTTTGCCCATATTTTTCATTTCATTTTATTTCACGTTGTTACTTGTGTTTTATTTTAGTGTATTTGTTATTTGTTGTTATTTTTACCATTGCTTGCCGGCTTCATATTTGTTATTTCTCTTATGTTATTTTTTTGTATTTTTTTGTTGTTTTTTTCTTTTTATTTATGAAAGAGCAAAAGAGTGTAGAACAAAAACTAATACATGGTAAATACAATAAAATACAAATACAATAATAATTATAATTACAATTATAATTATTATTATAATTACAATTACAATTAATAATAATGCATACATCTATATTTCAATTATAAGTATGTACGAGTATAGTTAAATTCTTGTAATAGTTTTCATTTATAATAATCATATATGCATCTAAATGTGTACATTTTTTAGAGTATTTCTATTACGCTCCATTTCTCCGCTTACTTTGCGATTCATCTGTCCGTGGTAGTAAGTATACCCAAATTTTATCTATGTTAAACAACTTGCTCTCTTTTTCAAATAGATCACATGGATCTAGATGTAGGTATATACAAATATGCGTTTAGATATAGATACGGTATGTGAACGGTAGAATTGAGTATAGTACTTTGGATACTTCAAATCTCGTTCTCATGTTCACTTTAGCTGCTATTTCGTAAAGGATTTCATTTTTTTCTTTTCTTTTTTTCATGTCGTGGGTACAAAAAGCAGAAACAAATGCTCGAACCACTCCAATACGTGTAAGTAAGTAAGTAGTTTATGAATCAGAAAATGTTCAATGCTCTAAGCATAATACAATACAATATAATATAATATAATATAATATAATGTAATATAATATAATATAATATAATATAATATAATATAATATAATATAATGTATAATTATATGTGGAAAGTTTTTTGTTTCATGTTTTTTTTTTTGGTTTTTTTGTTTTTTTTTTGTAAGTTTTGGGTTAGTTTGGTTAAGATGTGATTAAACTAAGTTAATACAATGCAATGTAAGTATATAAGTACAAATTGTGAGTGCATACAAAGTAATATACATATATCTTCGTAGACAATAATAAGTAGGCATACATAATCAAATATAGAGAGTAATCGATTGGAGTGTCTTTGTGTTCTCATTTTTACCTAATAGCAATTACTTATAGATAAAATGTACCATCTTAATATTGATATTGATTTGGTTTGTGTTACTGATTTGTTTTGCTTTCTTTTGGGCGCGTTTCTTTGACAAAAGCGGCTACGTTTACGTTTTTTGTAATTGTTTTTTGTTTTTGTTTTTTTTTTTTGTATTTCTTTTTGTTTTACTCTCTCTCTTTCATTTGCATGTGGTTGCTCTCTTTCTTATCGAGTTACTGCGCCTGCTGCAAACTAGTTGATATTTTCCGATTTCATCTGCCCACTGCTACGGGTTAGCAACTGCAATTAAATTAAAGCAAAGCTTAAGTCTAGACCGTGTTTAAGCGCCTATTTCGCCTTGGCATCGTTTTGGCTGCTGCTTCCAATCGTTTTTTTTTTCTTTCTTTCTATTTTCTATTATTTTTTGGTATTTGACTAAATGCTTATTAGCTAAATTGAGTTATCGAACGATGTCGTTATCGTTATCGTTATCGATCTATCGTAGTGAAGTGTGTGTTTTCGTATTTTATTCTTTTGCAAAGCTCTGTTGCTTCGGGTGCTCTTTAAATATTTGATAACTAATTTGTGTGTTTCCGGGTCGTGTGTGTCTTTTCCGTGTAAAGTGTTGTATAATGTAAAATTGTTTGGAAGTTGCTGTTGTTGTGTTGTATGGTTTTCTCAAGCTGCTTGTCCGTCCAATTGAGTAAACACATATACATATATTTCTATATAAGTACCTATGCATGTATACAGCCCAAAATATATATATATGTATATGTATATACATATATATTTTGGTATATATATACATATATACACTAAAAGCAGAATATATATATGTTTTGAAATAATTGTAAATGCATTTTATGCTTAGTTAATGATTTTCATTGTTATTCGTTCACAAGTGTTTTCAGTTGGGTTCAGTATTTGCTTTGTTTTTTTTTTTTGTTGGTTTTTTTTTTGTTTTTAATTTTTTGGTTGCCTGTTCTTAACTCTTTTTGCTGCCTTCTATCAGTATTCCATTCATTTGCCAGTGTGTGTGTGTGTGAGTGTGTGTAAAAGTGTATTTGTTTCAGTGTGTATTTGTTTGTGTGGGTGGAGTGTTCTTTGTCTATTTCTAAGTACCATTTCGCCAACGCCTCAATCTTTTCCTGCTTTCTCAGTATCCACTTCAATCCACCTTTTAAAATGTACTTATATTGTTTAGCTATATTTAGGTAAATGTAGAGTATGCACTTATGTATGCATGCTGTGAATTCTATGACCGAGTCGCTGAGTTTCGAATTTATACAGCTGTGTACCTCTAGGCCTCTAGGTTTTCAGAAAAAGCTAAAAAAAAAAGCCAAGTACTCAAACAAAGACTTGTTTCATTCTTTAAAAAATATTCAGCTGGAAACTGAATGGTTACTGAATTTTCTTTAATTTTACTTAAGATCACTTCTATCCTGAATAAATATATTTTAATATTCAAAATTCTGGTTTATACTAAAACTCAGTAAAGGAAAATCAAAAAACATCTTGTCAAACATCCCTTAGATGAAAAGCTTGAAGCATTATTAAACAGATTTACAATGTCAAAAATGTTCTGAATTCCCTTCAATTTCACTTAGAAGAGAGTATAAGAAAAGCGAAAAATTCAAAAGAAAGAATGATTCTGAAGCGTCTAAGGTCTTTGTGCTAACAGCGATGAAACCAACTTGGCTACTTGTTTTTGGGCCACAGTCAACTCGAGTCACATTTTAATATTGCTTTCTTGAATAACGAGGGAGGACCCCGCAACGTCCCCGAAGCATGGGATCCAATCCGCACCTGGCTAATGTGATGGAAATTATTATATTTTATTTATGTAATTGTAATTGTAATTGTAATTATGTAATTAAATCCATTAGGTTCATTGTAGTGTTTAACTTTATACACCCGTACACTTATTAGTTTATGCATAGTGAGTATTTGTATTTTCTATTTTCCATTTATGATTTTGCTTTACTTTCATTTTTATAGGCTAGGTTATATTATTTGAGTCCACTGGCAAAACAAACAAATCAACGAACGGAAATCGAATCGAATCGTGTTCGTATTTGTATTTGTGTGTTTGTGCTGTCTAAATTCAATTCGTAGCTGTCCACACACATATGTATACATATAAGGTATTAGTTTTTACTATTGAATATCGAATATCGTATATCGAACATCGAGCTTACATTAATAACATATAGATATCTCTATGTATGTATGCATGTATGTATATGCTGTATATGCCCATGACTTGTCTGCTGGTTGTCTTTTTGGGATCCAAAGAACTCGATCTTTGACGGGCACATTTGGCGAACATTTTTATATTTTGTATTTTTTGAATCTCGGGCTTTTAATGTTTGTCCAATCTTTGATATTTTTTAAATGAATTTCACATTTTTTATTTGCGTTATTTGCCTCATGCATTTACATAGTTTGCCATGTATATATACACATATATACACATACATATACATATACATATATATATATATATATGCATGTATATATACTTAGTATTCAATATATTAATAAATTTTACTATAAATCTTTGTTTAAAAAATGTTACATCGTTTATGTATATATACTTTTTTAAATGTATATATATGTACATATATATATATATAGTTTTTAAAATTTGGTGTTTTCAATTTGCCCATGCAACGCCCACAAAGTTTTTATTTTAGCGTTTTTCTTTGAGTTTTTTCATTAACTATCTTAAGTGTTTTTTTTTTCAGAGTGCCTGCTTGCCATGTAGATGTGGCTTTACTTTAAGCACTAAATCGAAAAAAAAAGAGTCTCGTTTTAAAAATTGTATTTCTTGTTAGTATTTTATCAATTGCTAATTTCTACTGACACACACACATTGATTGCTGCTGTAGCGCTACTGAATATATTGGGGGAAAAGAATAAATGGGAGAAGGCATCTATGCATGTATTTAGTAGGCTCACTTTCTTACATGTATGTATATCTGTATATATCTGTATATATATATAGACGTATTTTTACCTATCTTGTTAGTGTTAGTTTTCTTGCATCCGACAAACCATTTAAAAAACTTATGCATTTACTTTGTAGATCAGATTGAAACTGAGCGAGTTTCAATTATTCAGTATTTGTTCAAAAATGCGAGTGCTGTTGTTGTTTGTATTTTAAGTAAGTAGATGTGTATTTTGTTAGCGGGTGTGTGACCAGGACTAGCAAATTTCAAACTGCATGCAATGTTGCCACATTTCAGTTACCCATTTGTAGCAGCTCAAGAGTTTCATTGGAAAAAAATAAGGAAAAATAAACAAAAATCAATCATAAAAAATATATTAAGGAATGCACAACTGAAAACTGGCTATAACAATGTGCCGTGATTCGTTGTCAGTTTCCAGTGCAACGCTGCCAAACTGCAAGCTGTGCTTAGCAGCCCAATTAACATCTGCTTGATAGCTCAATCAATCAATCAGTTGATCAAACAATCAACAGATTGTGGCCAGCTGTTTGTTTTGCTTTGTTTGTTGTCTGTGGTTCTGATTGTGGTTTGCAAAAAGGAAAACAAAATGTTATTTTTTCTTGGGTTTTTGGTTTTTTTCTCTTTGCATGGTTTTTTTAATAAGTCACACATTTATTTTATATATACATATATGTATGTATATATGTATATTTGATTTTTTATTATTTTTGTGTTGTTTTTTTAGGTATTTTGTTGATGTTTCGCGTTTTTTGGTTTTATTTATAAGTTATAAGTTGTAAAAATGGAATAATAAGTAGGCATAATAATATATAATATAATATAATAGAATAGAATATAATATAATAAGTTTTCATTGTTTCTTTGCACATACAATATTGAATATACTTTGATATTTGTTTTGGTTTTTTATTTGGTTTTTTTTTTTTTGGTTTTTGTTTTTCCATTTAAGTTAGACGACGACAAAAAAAAAGACTAAAACGATTACATATTTATAATAATAATAATGGTTATAAATATGTCATGATGTATGCATGGATGTATGTATGTATGTTGCATGTATGTTTATGTTTATCATCTATTGTAGCGTTTCTAAAACAGACCCAATTTATATATTTATTTATTTTTTTTATGGGGAATATTGCTCAACTCAATGCGAATCGAATTGAATTAAATTGAATCGAAGATAAGCTTTTGTAAATACATATTATAACATTAGATTAAGTGAATGCAATTCATATGATGTAATTAATTGATTAATTAAGTTAATTAAGTGAATTAAGTTTTTGAATAACGAACACAATACAAATACAATATATCAATACAATTATATATAGCAGCACATATTGGCTATAGAGCATGCTATTCTGAATAAATTGTTTAAAATTAGCATTTACTTTGTATGAGTGTATTTTAATTGTTTTTTGTTATTTTTATTATGATTTTTTTTTTTTTTTTTTGGTTTTGTGGCTTTTACTTGCTTAGTTAAATGAATAAACATTAAATAATTTAGTTACGTAATATTAATATTCAATTTAGTTTAATTTAATTTAATTTAAAAAAAAATCAATTATTTTAAGTAATTGTTTTTAAATATGGCTTTTAAGTATTTTGTATGTTTTTCTTTTTTTCTTTATTTGGTATTTGATGTATAGACATTTGTTGTTCTTTGTGTTTGTTGTCTCTTTTAAGCTTTGTTTTTTATTTAGTATTTTATAGTACTTTTTGTGTGTGCGTGTGTGTTATTAAATAATAACAAAAAAAAATGGTAAATTATGTAATTTCCCACAAAAGAAAAACAGAAAAAATATAAAAATTTTCGCTAAGATTTCATTAATGATCAATAACTTCGCTTAGCATACAAATCAATATATATAGGTAAACACACATATATACTATATATACTTGACTATATACAGTATATTTGTGCATTTCAATTACGACTACAACTCGCTGTCAAATGCCATAGTAGTTATTTTTGGTTTGATCAATCTGATATATTTGATATATATATATATGTATATATATATATATATATATATATATATATCCTTAAGAGGTTTTCTCGATTTTGCTAGAGAGAGAGATATTATAGAGTTGGCCAAATCAAAAAATACATTCAGTTTGTTGTTCTCAATACAAAACTCGAATAGATTAGATAGATAGTGTTCGTTTTTTAAGTGGTTTTGGTTTTGTTAGTCTTAAAGCTAACCTGCAACACACGATTGCCGAGGGTATATCCGTTGAGTGATTGTATGGCGACGACAGCCTCATCATAGTTGGTCATTGTTACGAATCCGAATCCCTTGCATTTGCTGGTCTGCAGATCCCTAATGACCTTGACCGATTGCACCGCACCAAATGGCCCGAATAGCTGCCATAGTACATTCTCCTCGGTCTCGGGTGCCAGATTATAGACGAATATACACCAACCGGATCCGGTCATCGCATTGCCCGGCAATATCGAATTGGCCAACAGATCACCAGCCAGCGGTGAGTATCTGATTTATCAATTATTAACAGTTGGTCATTCATTTGAATATATATTTTTTTATATATATTTTTTTTTGTTTGTTATTGGTTGGGGTAGAGAATGAAATTGAATTAGTGCACACATATTAATAGGGTATCTACTAGTGTAGGTATCATGAGAGAGAGATAGAGAGAGAGAGAGATATACAGAGAGTAAATACTTGAGCTTGTATTCATTGTATTCAGTTTATGATACATATATAGTAAGTATATCGTAACAAAATTGTGTCAAATCCCTCCTTGAGTAAAACACTTAGGAAACCATTTAACGCTATGCTGGGTAATATGTTATTAATTTATTATGTTTTTTGTTTTTTGTTTTTGTGTACCCTTGCAGTGGTGTATATATGTCCATGTCCGTCTGTATGTATGTCGTTTTCTCAGAGCCTACGAGAGCAACAGAAATCAAACTTGGAATATAAGTTCTCGTACATCGCACGCAGATCAAATTAACTTCATGTTATCGATATTAAATTTCTATCTAGGTTTTACAAAGCTAAAGTAAAATTAATCTATAATAATCTATCTACTAATATTAAGCATAGTTGTTTATTTTTGTTAAACATCAGACAACTATAAATACATAGTACATTTTGTCAACTCTACCATTTGCAAGGGTATTTTAACATCGGCCAGCCAAAGTTATAAGTTCTGTTTAATTCTGTTTTATAAGTTATTTTATACATGCTTTCATGGCCACTATTACACTGTGCTGCAAAAATTTTGATTTCATTTCCTTTTTCTTTTTGTGCCGCATTTTTTTTCTATTTGCCCAATTGTTCAGTTAAAAGCACAATCATGTAATTGTCGCTAGTTTCGTTCATAAACCAAAATGGAAAATATATGTAATTATATGTATATGTATATTTATAAAATCAAAGCAGACTGGGAATAAAGTTTGGTTGTCAACGAATATATGTTACACAGTGATATTTTATATAAAATTCAATCGAAATTGACGGAAATTATATTGTTTCGTTTGTTGAAGAACCAAATCAGAAATCATGCGACGTACGGAATTCAAATTGAACGATTGAAACACAAAAAGCCATTATAGAAAAACATAACAAATACAGATAAAATATATATTAAATTCTTGAAATGATATCTTTCTTTTTATTATTTAGTATTTATGAGGAACAATTACACACAAACATTTAGCTAAACATTTAGTATCAAAACTGTCTATTTTTGAAATGATTTTTTTGTTTTTTCAGGGTGTCAAACTGGAACCGAAACTGGGCCCGTTAAAAAAATAGACCGATTGAAATTCAGAACCGGCAGTGGTGGCAAAATTCGGAAGTGATATCATTAGTGCCAAAACGACCGCATCGTATAAGGGTCATCCCATTATTTGAGTTTCAAAAATGGATAGATATATATTAATACCAAGCGACAGCTTCCATTATTTTCATGTTTGAGGACTCTTTGAGGCTCTTTCGAAGCATAAATTCGTTTCGGTTTGACACCCTGTATTGTTTTTTGCAAATAAACAAAGAAAAACAGCAATAAATACATTTGTATGTGTGTCTGTGAGTGTGTGGTGTGTATGTGAGAAATGAATAAGTCGAAAAATTCACCTTTGCAAACCCTTGTTAATCGCTAACATGGGAAATTTTCCAATGCTAAAATTATGATGAGAAATTTGTTTTTTTTTTCGTATTTTTTTTTTTTGTTAAAGAAAAAAGAAAACCGAAATATGCCACATAAGAGGTAGGTAAATAGAAATAAAGTTATGTAAACGTTATGTTCAAACCCATAAAAATCGAAATCATAGCAAATATATACATGTATATAGAAATATAAATAAAACAAACTCATGTCTAATATTGGTAGTTCTTCTTCTTCTTCTTCTTCTTCTTCAACTTCTTTATCTAAACTTAAGAACTGGAACGCAGACCGGACACCCAAAGGGGGGCAACAAATATACACTCGGACTCGTGTTTTGACTAGACTAAGTAAATAGTAAATATATATATATACTATATACTTATATATAAATATATATATGTATATATAGAGTATGTTCCGTTACTCCGTGACTGAGTGAGGTTTTTTTTGTTTTTTGTTTTTTTTTTTATTATTAATTGATATTACGCACCTGATACGTCCGGCTGAGGGTAGGGCACCGGCCAGTCGACGTGTTGCCGCTGCCGCCTGGGGCGTCAAATAGGCGGTGAGGGGTGGAGCAATTTGGGCCTTGGCGCTATTGCTTGGATTGTTGGCGAACTTAACTGTTATCGGCTCGGCATAGCCCTTGGGCGTTTTACCGTTCAGCTCCTGTATGGCGCGTTCGGCTTCGTTGCGTTGATCGAAACGGATAAAACCGACACCCTTCGATAGACCTGTGAGAAGCACACAAGCATCGATTAGGCAAATCGATAAATGATCGATATCGTTATCGTTATCGTTATTGTCATAGTTACGTACCAGAAATATTATCACAGAGTATACGAGATGTAATTATTTTGCCAAACGATGCAAACATCCCCTCCAAGTCTGGTTGTGATAGATTTTTCGGAAGACCCGATACATATAAATTAGCACCCTTTATAGATTCTGAACTTGGACGGGCGTATGATACTTTAATAACCTTATTCTGCAAACGCAAACCGTTCAGGGTGTTCACAGCCTTCTCAGCATCCTCGGCACGCACATAATTAACAAATCCATAGCCCAAACTCTGGCCTAAATAACAAAAAAAAATATAAATAAAATGTTTTATTTGATCGCTTTTGCAATTAATTTGAAAACTTACCCTGTTGCAGAGCCGGATTGAGTGCGGTCAATGATGCTGGCAAGACTGTAAAAAGTAATTGTAGTTCTTGATATGTGAATAAAGGGCTTTGATTCTATTGTCCAGTTTATGCATGCTAATAAATAATAATTCAATCAATCCCTTTCGTTACTAAAGTCTGCCAGCTACGAACCAAATCAATTTAAATATAAACATAGTAATAAATTATTGATAAGCATAAACGAACTTCAAAATTTTCTTAAGAACCACTTACAGGAAACAATATTCGAAGTATATTTAGTACCATAACAGAAACGAATACCACAAAAAAAAAATTGGAACTAATTAATAATTAACTAATAATAATTATATCAGTAAATGAGTTAATGCTGTACCACATGCTAAGTTGAATAATAAATTTACCAATAACTAAATAACTAAATTAGATGTATGAGAAATGATGAGAGTTATGTATGCAATAAAAAAAGTATATATAAATACACATATACATATATAGAAAGCATATTAGAATGTTGGTTAATATTTACCCAAATTACCTGAGACTTTATCTCGCACCAGTTTGCAACTCTCCAACTCACCAATGCTAGAGAAGAGCGAACGCATCTCCTCTTGCGTCATGGTTTGTGGCAGATAGTTGACTATCAAATTGGTGCGCGACTCATCATTGCTGCCATCAACGGATCCATTGGCGCTACCGTTCTTCACAATGTCCATTGCGTTGGTCATGTTCTCGTCCTTGTTGCTATTGCCGTTAATGGTGCTAATGGTGATGTTGATGTTGCAATTGTACTTGCAACTGTTACTGCAACTGTTACTATTACTGGTACGGCAATACTAGCAACTGTTGCCGGTACTGCGACTGTTTCTGTTACTGCTACTGCTACCCGGTACTGTTACTGCTCCTGTTACTGCTCCTGTTACTGTTACTGCTCCTGTTACTATTGCTGGTACTGTTGTTACTGCCTTTAGTTGCACCCGGTAGTTGTTCTTCTTGTTGTTGTTCGTTTGCGCTTAGTATTTAATCTCACTGCTTGCTTGGTTACGCTTACAATATATGTGCTTATTTCTTTGAATTTTTAATTTCTTTCTTTTGTTTTTTTTTTTTTTTGTTATAGTATTATTTATAAAGTTCTTTGACTGCGCTTTGCACAAGTCCCGTGAAGTTGTTTGTCGCAAGGATTTTCTTTTTATCGAATTTTCGCTTTATGACGTGTTTTTTGTTTTTCTTTTCTTTTCGTTTTTTTTTTGTGTTTTGTTTTTGTGGGTTTTTAGATCAACTACGATCGCAAAAAAAAATAGTCCTTTATTTATGTTATGTTTCTTTGTTTTTTGTTTTTGTTTTTCTCTGTGTCTTAAACCGTTCTTTGGCTTCGCTTAAAGTTTAAAATTTTATTTAAGTTTGAATTTATTTTTGTTTTAGTTATTTTTAGATAAAAGAGTAAATTTTGCTAATGGTTTTGGTATTTCTGGTTTTGTTTCGAGTCTCTCTCTTTTGTTGATTTTTTTGTTTCGTTTTTTTTTTTGTTCTCTTTTATTAATCTTTATATATAAAATTGCAAAAATGCAAAAAGATAGCAATAATTTTTTGTTTTATATAATTATTATTATTTTTACTAAATTTGCGTTTTTTGTTGTTTGTTTTTCTTCTCTTTTTTTGTTTTGTTTTGTTGTTGTTGGAACTTAGTTGTGTTTTTATTCGAAATATACATACATATATAATATATGGTATATGTATTTATTATAATGTTGTATATACGCTTAAATATGATTATTCGTTATATTTGTTGTTGTTGTTCTTTTTATTATGTTAATAGTTGTTGTTGGTTTTGTTTGGTGGTGTTTGGTTTAACGTTTTGCTTCTTCTTCTTCGGTTGCAATTTCAAAATCTTCTCATCGATTTCTGCTCTTCTCGTTCTCTTCTTTCTCCCAGTTGCTCTTGTTGTTTGTTTCTCGTGTCCGATAAATGATAAATAGCTGTTCGATTGCTCGCCCGTTTTTACTCAATCTGCAAATAGTAAATTGTAAAAACAAAAATATCATTTAAGTTTCAAAGCAGCTAAATATAGAACAAGTTTGCCAACACAACCCCCCAGCTGATAAGCGAAGCGAGAAGCGATAGAAAACCCACCCCAAAAATATATTTATCTATGTAGATTTTTGACATGTTTTCGGCATCATCATCTTTTTAATAACCACCCCATCTCCCATCTCCCATAACTTAAACGAAAAGCCCCAAATCTGTTTACCAAGTTTACCAAATTTATTTTTCTCTTTTTTTATATTTTCTTTCTTGTCAGCAAAAATCTTGAATTAATAATTTGAAATTGAATTAAATTACAGTTATGCGAGATTGTTTGTCAGTGTTAAATGCACAATTCGCCTGCTTAGCAGTTCTGCACCACAATGAGTAAGTACTGAAAAACATTTAACATTTGATGTACCCTGTGTAATCTTGGCGGCATATAATATTGATAAGGATCAGCAGCTAAAAAAAATGTAGTTATTAAATGATGCAATACATTTAACAGGACAAACCCTAGTCGATCTCTCTCAAGTGGAGCACACATAATTTTTTTTGTTGCTTTTTTGCACTGATCAGCATTTTTTTATGTGAACTTTCAAGTTGATATTAAATACCCAGTAACCCAGAAACTAAGCAGGTTTTTTTATGGTATAAGATAGAAGTGTGATAATATTATAAAGGCTAAGTGAAATTCCACTTATTTTATCATTCCATTTGATATTGGCATTGTTCGAATAAAAAGACAAGCTGTCAAAAGTTTAAATATTCAATCGCTTGTGCTAAGATGTAGTTACAAAATAGCCAAGTATGCTAAAATTGGTTTGCTTTCCACGAGTTAACTAAGCGGATGCTGAAACTCTCTCTTTCTCTCACATTAATGAAAAATTATTATAATTCTGTGCAACACAACTCCAATTGGAATATATAGCTTGCCAGCACATTGTTCCAATAGGAAGCGTTTTGAGGGGTTGAAAAATAGACATAGACAAAGAGAGACAGAGACAGAAAGAGAGAGAGAGAGAAAGACAAAGAGAGATAGAGATAGAGAGATATAGTGAGAGAGGACGAGTGAGAGCGAGGGGTAGGGAAAATGTTACTCCCTTTTGGCTAGAAATTGAAAATGAAAATAGGGTAAAAACTTGACGCGAAAAACAAACAAACGAAGCGGCACGTCGCGCACAGGACACACAGGACATGCAGAATACACAGGACACATGGGCTGCTTGTTGGCTGTGCATTCGATGTAGGATTTTGGACGGTTGTCGGTTGTTGGGCTCTTAAATTCGATGGGTCAATGAACTCGTCGCTTTGCGGCCAGTGTTTTTCTTTTTGTATTTGGGTTTTTGGCTTTTCTAGTTATTGTTGAGACCGTTGTGGCTATTCTTGTTGTTGCTGTTGTTGTTGTTGCGGTTGCTATTCAACAGCTGTTGCGGCCAGCGTTCAATGAACTCGATGGCAACGCAACTTGAAAAGACACCTAGAAAGGACGACAACAGCAACAACACAGCCCCAGCAACAACAATCAGCATGTCATAAACAGATAAACAATAATAAAAAAAAAATAAAAACAAACACACGAAGAGCACTTGAAAGGCCAAAGAAACAAAAGAAAAACCAAAAGAAACACAAGAAAGATGAGCGATCCGCGGCACGCCGAATATTAAATACCCTTTGCAGAAAGCAGCCCAACTGATAAAAGCTGGTTATGATAAATATGTCTACACTCAGAAAAAAAATCACACAGATATTTAAAAATTCGAGATTCTTTAATATATACGAAATATATATATATATATAACTCTATCATTAGCTTTTCTGCTGTTTATACAATTTTAACGCGTTTCTGAAATTTAAAAATTAAAGATTCTACATTTTAAAAATGCACTTTTTAATAATAGAAAATATTTCTAATAAAAATAAAACAAAACATAAAATTTTTGGGATTGTCGATTTAGGGCAAGTAAGAGAAATGTTTTCTTATACTTGGAAATCGTTTCTAAAAACAAGAAGAACTTCTTAGTATATATATAAATACATATATGTATCTTTTGTGGAATTGGTTGTTCCCTTCATGCGCTATACACTTTTGGACAAAATCTTAATATACCCTCGATAAGGGTATACAAAAAATAAATAACACAAGTCAAAGTCAAAGCCGCAAAGCGGAGACGACCCCAAAGAACAAAAGGAAGTGCAGCTATCAAAAGCTCAAGAGGTAGCAAAGAGCACACACACTCAAAGGGAGAAGAGAGCAAGAGCGAGAGCGAGAGAGAGAGAGAGAGAGAGAGAGAGAGAGGAAGAGAATGAGGCTGCAGTTAAGCTAGCTGCATCTCAGCAGGAAATTGCAAGCAGCTGCCGCATCAGCCACCCAACAGCCACTTCGCCACCAGCAACTCCCCATTCAGATGGCAACCCCCAAACGGCCAGCGACCTGGCCAAGTACGTGTGTGAATATATATATATGTGTGTGTGTGCGTGTGTGCATGTTATAAAAAAGGAGGGAAAGAAAGAAAGAAGGAAGGAAGGCAGGAAAGAAAATGTGTAATTGAGACTTTTGCGCCGATATCTGTGACCTCATTTAAAATGTGTGTCGCCCCACAGTGCCTTGAGGTGGGTCAGGACATGTCTTAAATATTGATGGCCAAGGATATAAAAAGACAGCAGCATGAGCGAGACAGCAGACAGGGAGAGAGAGAGAGAGAAAGCAAGATGTCAAGAAAAGAAAGAGCCAGCAAAAGACGTGTGCCAATGAAGAATAAAATAAAGCCATGGAGAGAAGGAAAGGGAGAGCGAGAGAGAGAGAGAGAGATAGGGAGAGAGAGCGAGAGATACATAATCAGAGGCATTGTGAGAAAGAGAAAGAAAGAGATGAAGAAGAAAGAACAAAGAGTCAGCAAGAAGGAGATAAAAAAGAAAGTCAAATACTCCAGACTGAAAAGTCAGAAAGGGAGAAAGAAAGAGATAGGAAGAAAGACAGAGGGAGATAAAAGAAAGAAAAAGCTTTCAACTTGACGGAAGACAGAGATTTTGAAAAATGTAGAATAAAGAATAGAGATATAGAGAAAAAGAGAGAGAAAGATACTTAGTCTTAGACAGCTGCTCAGGGATATCAACTAGAACTGTTAATGTACCTCACTATCTGCATCGCTGTATCTCCATTCCTCTCACCCTATTTGTCTCCCTCTCTGTCTCTCACACTCTCCCTCCCTCTCCCTCCCTCTCTCTCACTCTTTCTATCTTTCCATGGTCAATTATAGATCATACGGGGAACTTTGACTGTAACAAGTCCCAATTTGCTTCACACTTTTCGCACACTTTTCCCACTAGAAAAAAAAGGCACACGAAAAAAAAACGGAAAATACTCACAAAAAAAAATTTAGCATGCACTGTTATAACTGTTCTATGTGTGTATATATATTCATATATATATTCATATATATATATATATATATATATATATATATATATATATATATATTTATTTTTTTTTGGCAATAGATACAGTCAAAGTCAAAAACAAAACAAAACACACAAAAAAAGGAGAAATGATGAAGAAGAAGAAGACGACGACGATGAGGAAGAAGAAGAGAAGGGAGCAGCCAAAAATAAAAGTTTTGAATTGTATTGATTGTAAAGCTCGCTCTCTATTTCTATCTCGCTGTCGCGCTCGCTCTCTCTCGCACTCTCACACTGGTCGTTGCAGGCAATAGCAGCTGCTATCTCGCTCTGGCGACAGTGTATTTGTTGTTGTTTAGGTGTTAGTTGTACTTGTTGTGGTTGTTGTTGTTGCAGTTCATGTTGTTGTAGTTGCTTACATTTCTTTTAATTTGTTGCACAGTGTAACAAAAAGCGAAAAAAAATATATATATGTATATAAATTTGACTAGGACTGTTGAACACAATTGTTGTTTGTTGTTGTTGGTGTTGTTGTTGTTGTTGTTGGTTAACAATTAGCTTGGCTTTCAACGTATTGCAATTTTCTAGTAGCCCCGACACGAGTCTTAAACGAAACGATAGTTGCGATAGTAGCGATAATTAAAGCGTCTATATATATATATATATGTATATATATATATTTATATCTTCTGGTATTTTATTGCACAGAGACAGTTAGTGAGAGAGTTATGCACAGTTATAGCTGTTGTTGTTGTATTTGTTGTTGTTTTATATTTTATATAGTTTGTTAAAAAACCGAGAACACAACAACAAATTCGTAACTGAATACAAATACAAAACACAAAAACTGGTGCAGAGGAGTCAAAAAATTATAAATGAATGTTCTCGAATGAGAAACACAACCGAATGGAATCAAAACCGAACGAAAGCAACGAACGAACACGTACGACTGAACTGAAAAACCAGGCGCCGCCGGCCACAGCTCGCCATACACACTCATACACGTAGTATCCTTTAACCCCCCCAACTCCCTCCCCCCGCACACACACACACACACACACACACACATATATATAGAGAGAGCAGGAGCGAGAGAGCGTACATGCGTGCATGGTTCCTTGCCAGCAACCACCCGGGCTTTTTCACATTCATATCCTTTTTTGGCGCTATCACGCTCGCTCCCAGGCTCAAGGCTCAGGCCAAGCTGGTACACACCCTTTTGAGCGAGCGAGCTGGCAATACAAAAGCATGCGCCCTCTCTCTCTCTCTCTCTCGCTCTCTCTCTCTGGCTCTCCCACTCGCTGTTTACTGAGAGGGCATGTGGGTGGCTGGGCAATGTGGAAAGGGGCCTTTTTGTTTTTTTTTTTTTGGATATGCAAGATATGCAAGTGTGTACACACTTATATACACAATACATATACATGCTATGTAGATATATATATATATGTATACATATATACTATATACTTTGATATGCAAAGCAGATTAAGAGCACCATCTGGCGCTTATCAAGGGAGCAAGGAGCAAGGAGCAAGCAGCAAGAAGAAGCTCTCCAAATGCCATTTTCAGTGTATGAATGTAAACATGGCTCTTTCAATATTAATATCAATCAAATTGGCTTAGAAACATTCACTTAAATAAATACAAATACTTTGAAGGCCAATCATAGAAACTGGCAGAAGACTAACTTAGAGGAAACTACAATTATTCATTTAATTATTTAGTATTTAATATTAATATTTTGCAGCGTTTTATTAGATTGATCAATGTTTCTATTAGAATGTCATATGACAAAAAAGAATTAACAAGTCAAAATTTAAAAAATATACATTTTATAACAGAAATAAGACGGATGTGTTACAGTCTCAGAGATCGGTTTTTGAATGAGTTCCGGCTATAATGAGAAGACTAATTTGCATAGAGACAAACAGACATCTGACATTTCTTGGATATATATATGTGAATAATACAAATTTAACTAAAGTAAGAATAAGTGGGTGACTTAAGAGAAACGGATATGCAACCAATGTATAACTTATAGATCATAGTCTTAAAGCACTCAGGGATTCTTTACGAATATTTCCAATAAGATGTGACAATTTAAGCGATGTTAAATTAATTACTCTGTCCCTCTCCGTATCGCTCCCTCGCTCTCTCTAGGGACTCCTTTAAGTACTTGTAATTGCCCAACAAATTCTCAAGCAAGTTAATTTTATAATACCAAGTTATATATAGAAACAGAGAACAAAAGCCAAATTGTTGGCCAGATTAAAGCTCGACAAGAGACAAAAGACATGGGACAATTTAGACACAGCCACAAACACAAAACGAAAACCCCTCCACCCCCCCCCCCCCCTTCAAACCCACCGCCCACCCAACCCTCAATAAGGATACGCAAACTAACGACCGCAACGAAGAGAGGGAGACAGATAGAGACAGAGAGGGTAAGAGAGAGTTAGAGTTTAGATGGAGATAACTAGAAAAAGAGAGAGAGAGAGAGGGAGAGAGAGGGAGAGAGAGAGAGGAAGAGCGAGCAGTTTTGCCGGCAGCCGGTTGTCTTTGATTTGTAAATGCTTCACACCGGGGAAAGCGGAGAGCGCTGCACCTTGCAGCAAACAGTCTATTAATCAGAGCTACACACACAAGCACACACACAAGCACACACACACACACACTCGCATACACACTCGCACACACACACACACACGCAATGAAACAGCTTCCTTATGATAAATAATGAAATTTCAACGTTTTAGCTTGACAACACTGAAGTTGAACAAAAGCGAGAATATTGAGAGAAGAGAGAAGGTCGCCCCGTGGGGAGGTGCTGGGCGGTGGTTGGGTTGCCTTTTTTTTTTATTGGGTGGTTGCTGCTTCTTTGCTGCTTGAGTGGCAACTGTTTGCATTTTTTAAGCATTTGCATTTCTTTTTCTTCTTTTTTTTGCATAGGCTCTTGAAGATAATTCCGTTTATCTTTTGACCCAATTCCTATAATTTTCCGTGTTTTGGGGTGGTTGTCAGCCCCTTACTCCACTCTGCCTGTTTTCTCTACGTATGCGTGTGTGTGTGTATGTATATATGTGTGAATGAGCCTTGAGTATTGAGTGTCAAGTGGATACTTGTGAGTATTCGTGCACTAAATAACTCATTTCTACAGATCAAATACAGATATTGAATATGTTCGAGCACAGTTTTGTATATTGTATCTGGGTAAATGATTTGAAATACTCAAATTGTGCACTACAGACATATTACATATGATTTAAGGTATGCCAAAGATTTTACACCCTTGCAGACCGAAGTCAACTAGAAATTTTAAAAGAATATCGAACCTATCCCATCCTATTTTAGCTATAAGACTAAGTATTCCGATGTTGGTGATTTCTTGCATAAGGGTAAGAAACATTATCAGCAAAACTGGTGACTTTGTTCAGGATATCTTGGTAAACAAAAAGGAACTCCATTAAAATTACAATATCTTATTAGAAGAAGTTTACGGCTGAAAGAATTTTAAATGAAAGATTTACAATTATTTTCTAACAATGCATAAGCTGCCTCTACTTAAGTTCGACAATTTCCCATTTTACCGGACTTATTCCAATTTAAAAAGTAAAACAAGAGACAAAACAGGTTCATGATCGCCTCACTCACTCTGTAAGCCTTGTAAGCAGCAACCCCCTCTTTATTTTGGTTTATACAAAAAATTTGGCCATGTGCTTTCATTTTCCAAATCGTTTCTCCGACTTGAATGTGTGTCAAAATGCCAAAATGCTGTCAAGTTTTGACAGCGACAAAACAAAAAAAAAAACAATAGTAGGGAAAGTTTGGAAAAAGGATCGCTGTCAAAGAAGAGTGTCGCATAAACCAGTTTGAATGCTAACTCGTTGCTTGTTGGCTCAAATACGCAACCAGAACGAATCATTTGCATTGCACAGGACGGGAGAGAGATAGAGATAGATCCTCTATAGAGTAGAAATCTAACACGATCCACCACCACCAACTTGGCAACACAAAACGATTACACCACCAGCAGCACTACCAGTGCTGACACCAGCAGCTCTACACTAAGAAAAAAACCGACCTACAAATTAAAAAGTTTTTTTAGTTTTTAGAAATAAGTTCTAAAAAAAGAAAACATTTCTCTTAAAATTAAAAACGCTTGCCCTAAGCTATGTATTTATATTATTATATTTCTTCAACCACTTCAGAAATGTACATTCTGAAAAATGAGACGAGGACCCTTGACGCCAAAACTATGGCGAATTCCTAAAATTAAAAGCGAATTTTTGCTGAGTGTACCACAACCTGGATGGGGGTTCAGAGCTGTGAAATCTTTGGTTAAACAGCGACTTATTGACATTTTTCAGTAGGGTCTGCGGAAAAAACTGGAATCTAATGACATTTCAGCTGGAGCAGTGGCGTAGTTAAGTTGGTTTTTAAAGGGGTTCGCCTGAAGGTGTGATAGTTTCATATATACTTCTGATTCTGAGCTGAGGCATAGTTAAGCGAGTTTTGGAATGGACTAAGTTAAAGCAAATAGTTTGAGACTGGTCACTTAAAGTAATTCGTTTATAGGCGCATCAAAAGGCATTGCTGATCTCATTAGAGATGAAGCAACCCCTTTTTATATATTATAGACAACGCCTGTGGGCGTCCCATTTTTCGCGAAATTCCGTCTCTCTTTCTATCTCTGTATCCCTCTCTCTTTGACACACACTCGCTCTCGCTCCTATTAGATAAGAGTTCAATGCACCCGAAATTGCATTGAATGGTAGGTTGAACACCGAATTGAATATCAATTGAAAATGCACATCACCCCAACCAGCCCAATCAGCAAAGGATGTTCATATGTCCACAAGGTAGTCAGGCAGCTAAGCGCTGATCAGCTGTTTTTTTTGGCCCACGTACAGTGAAGCCTGCCACAGCTGTGTCGTACCGGCTGAGTAAGTGAGCAACCCTCTTTGCCTTCTGCTTCTTGCCTCCTGTCTCTTGAGTGCTACTTTAAGGGTTGTATCCGCATCTGTGTGTGTGTGTATGTCCTGTCCAGTGTTAAATGGGACGGTATAAAAGCTTGCCTTGTGTCCTCGATAGCCATTATAATTAGAGACAAATTTCTAATTAGTTCTAGCACCCTGACTAATAATTTATTTGACTTATTTTCGAATCCAGGTGCTCTCGCTTGAACTACTCTCTCGCTGAATTAAGTGCAAGATAAGAGCAGCTTGCAGCTTGCAAAGCTCAAGATTCAGCTCAAGCTGTAGTTCAGTTGAGGCTTTAAGCTTTCTGAATTGAGCTTTAAAAATTGTTTGATTCACTCTTAACTGAGCTCTTATAAGATTTTTGTTAAACCTTTGTTATTATATTTTGAGGAAGAGAAACATTTTTCAATTCTATGATGACACAATAAACTGAAATTTTCACTCTCTTTCACTCCACCCGCTGCTGCTGCTGCTGCATAAGTTGCGCTTTAAGCTGCTTACTCAAAGCCAATAGAAGCTGCTTGCTTTTCCAGGGTGATTTTCAGATGTTTGAAAACAACTATAAAACATAGCTTCCTTTTTGCTTACATTATTAATATAAACATTATGCATTTAAGATTTCACATACACAAACAATTTAGATATAAATACAAATAAATTAATTTAAAAAAACTTACGATTAAACGAAGGTTTGTAAAATTCAAGAATATATTTATGAATATAAAAAACAGCATTTTTTTGGGAGCAAGCATTTATAATTTTGTATACATGTTTTTTCGTATATTTAGAAATTATTTCGAAGAAAAGGAAAACTTTCTACTTTCCAGGGCGATTTTTTTGCTGAGTGTACAATTGCATACATTATACATAAGAGATAATTAGATAAGATGCGTAATGCCCAACAAGAGTTGAAAGCTGGACTTAAGACAGCTCAGCGAGTTTTGCTTAAGCTTTTAAGCAGTCCTCTGTTCTCTCTCTCTCTCTGTCTCTGTCTCTCTCTCTCTCTCTCTGTCTCTGTCTCTCTTTCTAGCTCTCGCTCTGCTGATCACTTATGCAGATATGCTGCTGCTGCTGCTATGTTTGTATATAACGAGTACATACAAACTCACACACACACACACACTAACACACACACTCGCACACACATACACACACACACGTATATATAGGTATAGACACACACACACGTACATATATATATTTACATCAATTCTGCGCATTCTCTGTGGTGACACCTGACTTCAAATGGTGCCTGCCACCTGCAGGCACTGTGTCCATGCAGGATATTGAACTCTGACACAATGTTATGTGCAGCATAAATGGGCAGACACCCCCTACCACTACCCACTCCCCCCCCCCACCTCCTCCACCCCCATTACTATCCCCTACACTTTACCCCGTACCACCAAACACCAACCCCCAGTTGAAATGCCGGCCGGTGGCCAACTTGTCTCCGGGGTCCTTCCTACAACTCTCACACCCTCCGCTCTACTTTCGCTCTGTCTCTCTTTGTCGCTCTCTCTCTCTCTCTCTTTGTCTCCCTCTCTATCACTCTCTCCCTCTCTCAGTCTGTAGAGCTCTCTTCGTCGCTGCTGTTCATTCATGTTCTCTCCATGTGTGTCTCTGTCTGTGTTTGTGTGTGTGTATTTGTGGGGCGTTGTTTTGATTTTCATAGATTGCGCAATCTACGCGGCACACAAATTTATTTCTAGTATCCTTTAAACAAACACACAGATAGGAGAGAGAGAGAGAGAGAGCGAGAGACTGCGCATGTCTGTAACAAAGAGAGAGAGAGAGAGAGTCCTTTTGTGGGTGAATGAGTATTGAGAGGCTGGGAATGTGGAGGGGGACTTTTCGTTTGGGGAGCTTCGCACAATGTGCGGAAATTGAATTTGTGGCAGAAAGCAAAAAGCAACAGCAAGCATAAAGCATAAAAGCGGTATAGTGCTCCACCTGAGTGTGCCTGACTAGAAGATACCCTGCCTATTTTGGAAATGGAATCGATACTCTTCTTGATATTCTACACAGAAAGCCAAACGAGAACCGATATCTTTAAGCGCAAAGAAAGGTGTTTTGAACCGGTTCCCGTACCGGTTCCGCTACGTGAAGTATTCAGTTTCCAGTTAAGTTTATGAATTGATTACAGTTTTTTGGCATTTTTAGATTTTTAACGATTTTGAAAGTTTGCGATTAAACTAAATAAACTTGATATCCCTTTCAAGTGCCTTACACATTATGTAATATTTGTACAATCAGATGTAATAGGATACGTGTCAATCTGATATTGAGCATTGCTTCGTTTTGCTAACTTTCAAGCAGTCAGATTTATACAGGGTATGCAACCCAGAAGAAGAAGCAGACAAGGAACAATAACATAGAGCGAAAAAAAAAGTTGCCTCATTGCATTTTATGTGTTTGTGTCGACGTGGCTGCCGGCAGGGTGTGTCCGTGTGTGTGTGTGTGTGTGTGGGTGTGTGTGTGTGTGTGTGTGTGTGTGTATGCTTGAGAGAGTGTTAGCTAACACACACACACAGTCACACAAGGAACCGGCTTTTGTTATTTCGTTAGCACATAAAATGGTTTACCATGTTTTTGCGCTTTTTTCGAATTTTGCTTTTTGTTGTTGCTGTAATAAATTGCAATAGAAAAGCACAAAAACGCACATACATGTTTATATATATATGTGTAGATGTGTATGTGTGTATGTTACATAGCAAAACAAAACGGCATTCGTGATAGATATACATACATATATATTTATATATAGATGTATATATTCATATATATATCTATCTCTTATGGAGTATACCTGTCATCAGCAAACATAACTCCCAATTGCACATTAACATTTATTGAGCCAAGGGTAGCAAAAATATCTATATATATATTATCTCAATGTGTGTGTGGGTTAGTGCGGTGGGAGGCGTGGATGAGGGTAGAGAATAATTCAAAGATATTTTTGGTTTGGCGCCCACACACAGAATTTGAAATAATAATTGAGGTGTACTCTTTGTGGGAGCAGTTCTTGTCAAACTTTTAAATAGTTGTCAAAAAGTGTACTCGATAAAAATCACAGCAAGCGATTGCTGCACCCGCTTTAAAAATTCATTCTATTTAAAAAACACTGCTTTAAGCACAAGATAAGATGAGAAAATCGAAGCTAAAACTATATGATGACCCTTATACGATCTGTCATGCGTTCAATTCTGAAACATGGGTTTTATGTGTGCAAAAGAATTTCCAACTTTTTCTTAGCTTCATAAACCGATTGACTCCTCTTTATTGATCCCTTTCCTCCCTAACTTATGCTAGGTGTTATGACTGTTCCCCCAGGAACAGATTACATACTGTAAACGACATTCAAGAATAGAAGAAATATTATTAGTGGCATTAGGCAATTAAATGAAACTTGTGCTTAAAATAATGGTACTTAAATTAGTCAAATTTAAATGGCGTAGCATTAATTGAAAGCCTGTCTAGGAAATGTGTGCACAAGTCCTACTGTCTATCTAAACAAACTGTTTATTTTAATTAAGATTCGCTTAGCGGCCGCTTAGCGTAAGACAGGTAAAAACAGTACAAGCACTTCTTATTTTTTGTTTCGTTTTTTTTTTTTTGTTTTTGTATTTGCTACCAACTTAGGAAATTGCTTTTTAAGTCCAATCACGTCAATCCAGCCAATGTCCAAAAAAGCAAGCATAAAAACGAAATAAACACAGCGATAAGGAAGAGAAAAAAAAACTTTTCTAATTAATTGTTTAGCACTTCATCCACTCGGCAGCGGCATCTTGGCAATTTGGCAAAAGTTTCGAAAATGTCTAAAAAGAAATTGAAATTAAGACTACGAGCCGATTGAGCTTCATGATGGTCAACACGATAATGATGATGAGAAAGTCTTTGGCCAAAATAGTGTTGCATAGATTCGCCGACCGACTTGCAATTGTCGATGCTTGACTTGTTTGAATAACCTGAATACCCATTGCAAATAGTGAACCAAAGATGGGTTTAATGGAGTTGCGCAGAGATATGTAGTAGGCAGAAGGAAGCATATTCGACAGCAAAGTGTATAAGTGCAATTAATCCAGTACCGGGATTAGCAGTTATCATAAATGGCGCCCAACGTGGGACGCATTTCCGGGTGATCATGTTAACTTATATATATATATATACTTGATTAGCATGGCCAGCCAAGTCGATACCCCCATTTCTGCCTGTATGAATGTGCCTTTCTCAGATAGAACAGAGTGGGACGTCAACTTTGGAATAGAAGTTCTCATTTATTAATCGCATATGCAGCTTACCGAATATCGAATCAAATCAAGCGAAATGCCCAAAGTTATGTATATACATATAACTTTGTATATATATATATATATATATATATTTGGGATCTATGAAGGCGAGTATATATAAATAAACTATTTAACAGATGAATTCTGGGTACCTGTTGGTCGAGCTCTCTCTCTCTGTAAGCGCATTCAGATGTCATCATTTTTCCGGTGCTAACCGTATGTTTCTGGTTATGTAAAAGATCCCCGCTCCTCCAGGTTGCAGGACTTTTGACTATATACAACAACATACAGTAAAACAAAACAAAACAAAAAAAAGACATTAAAAACGAAGAAATTAAAACACAGCCAGTTACATGGTAGACGTCATTGTAAGCCAAAATGTGAACTACAGCTGCCCACAGAGCCGCATCCCTTTCTACCACCCCTACCCCTGCACCTACCTCTCCCCCACCCCTTCCTCCTCACTAACCCTAAGCCTGTCCATTGCAGAGGGGCGGGCGCGGAGACTGCAGCCCAGCCGGATGCTGTCCATTTCAATTATCGTGCGCTGGGCGCTTTAGAGTGGTGCTTGAATTTTGAATTTTTGCAGCCATTGTTGTTGTTGTTGTTGTTATTGTTGTTGTTTGTCAGCTTATGCATTTTTTATGTTTACAAAAATGAAAATACAAAAATTAAAGCCAGTAAAAACGCGCTAGCGGAGAGAGCTCGACTACCAGATTTTCTGTAATAAAACAGCTGAGCTTGGCTTCTACCTTTGAACTATTTCAAATCGATTTCAGATCTTAACTCAACGTACTCATTATTTTGAGAATATTTCAAGCACACAGATATCGTCACTTTAGTCCATAACTCTTATGAACAGACGATAATAGAAACTGGCATCTACTAAATAATATCCTTGCAAAGAGTATTATAAATTTGTCCTGAAGTTTGTACAAAATTTTATAGTATATATATATAAGTATATTCTGGATCAGCAATGTCTATCTATAGGAACAAGTCCCTTATTTGATGAAATTTCGATTCCTGTAACTGGCTTTTAATTAAATTGTTGAATTCCGGTACTTGTTTCTATACTCAATCGGCAAAGTTAGCGATTCCGGTTCCGATTTCACATCCGTCGATTATTTAAGTTTATGGTGCAATTTAGATGTGAGTTGGATTTTACACTTACAAAAATAATTCGCACTGATTTTCAGAAAATCGTCCTGGAAAGTAGAAGGTTTTCCTTCTTGAAAATAACTTCTAAATATAAGAATATAAAAATGTCAAAAACAGCCTGAAAACCTGAAAAGAAAAACCGTTTTTGAATAATAAGGTGAGTTACCTTTGTATGCATAAAGTCCCATGTCTCAGTGCAATTTTGTTGCAAACATTTACACAACTTAATGAAACCCTCTTTGACCCTTCCGAATGGCTACAGGGTATAATAAAATATGTAAAACATTCGATTCAGTCTTTCGGCTTGGCTGAATGCGCTACAGTAAACACTCCACATTTCGCTGCAGCTCAAAGCGCATCAGATGAAAGGACTGGCCAAAAATAGAGATGGAAAGACAGAGAGAGAGAGAGAGAGAGAGAGAGAGAGAGAGAGAGAGGGAGAACGAGTCGAAAGAATCCGCGACCACGCGGCTCTTTGATAATGGTTGCGACTATGGATTTGGCAATGGATATTTTTTTATGTGGTTGGAATGGGTGGTGGGGTGGTTGGGTGGCTGCGACTGCTGCTTGGTGGTGACTGTGGCTGCACTTTAACGACGGCCAGTGGTTGCTGTCGCGCAGGTAATGAAAGTTGCCAGTTTGGCGATGGTTTCTGTGGTGGTTGGGTGGTGGGGCTGACCGTGCTTAGGCGGCTGCTGGTGGTTGCTGTTTGAAAACTTGTTTACCATTGCGCCAAAGTGCACTTCAATTGCATTTAATTAAATAAATGCAAATGTTTAATAGAAACAAAAACCCTTTGATAACAGTAAATTTAATTTGCATGCCAAAAGTTATTTCCTGCAGAACCAATTGTAAACCCTGCCCATTAAAAATGTATTAGAAACTCGATTAAAACAAAATAAAATGCCAATAAGCAAGTACACAAATCAAAAACTAATAAAAAAACACACAAAAACTAATGACAACAACTTTGACAAATATATACTTATATTTATAAATATAAGTCAGAATGCTTTAGTCGAGTGAGCTCAACTACGATATACCCTGAACCGAGCGCTCAAATATATTCAACTTTTATTGCCCCATTTCCCTTTGAAAAGTTTTGCACACCCAAAAAATGACATCAGTTAAAGACAAATGAAAAAAGAACATTTGCTTTAATTAATTACTAAACAGAATAACAGAATAGATAAGTTATGATAGGTAGTCCTGATAAGAGAAGATAGGAAAAAGGTTTATTAAAGATTAACAAAAGGGTACGTAATGTAAAATCAGATTTACTAGAGAAACTACGGATTTGGTAGGAATGAGGGGTTTAATCTGCTACGTAGCAAAAAAATAACTCGAAGTTTCGGCAAGTGTAGCAACAGAGCTCACTGAAAAGAAAGACCCTTAAATTAACCAAAGAGAAACGGCGAAATATTTGATGGCCAGACGAAAGTAAGAAGTTATTTTGTGATGTGATTGATACCGATTAAAGTTTACAACTCCCATGGTATATGGAAAAATGTAATGTTGAAAGGTCTTGAAACAGGACAAACACCCAAAACATTCTATTAACAGAACTCACAAGTGGTTTCAGGATCATTTGCTTGGAGTAACGATGCTACTTGCATCACTACTTATCATATAATATCATTCATTATAACACATTTCCCTATTCGATTCAATTTTTCATGATTTTTTTATGAAAAGACAGATTTTTATAATGATGCTATTATGGTGAACATATGGCACAGATGAGCTAATTGAAAAGTAGACTATAAACATGTTCCTAGTCGTTAAAACGAATGCAATTGATGATTGCAAGAAAATGAGATAGAGAGAGAGTGAAAGGGAGAGAGTGCAATTGGAAAATGTCTCGGATGTCGTTGCTATCCGATCCCTAGCATCCTGTAATTATGTGTCTCCGGAACACACACATCCACACCCACACAAACACATATATTTATATATATTCATATATATATATATATATATATATATAAATATATACACACGCATGCACATTCGAGCATTGGGGAATTGGAAAATAACGTTGGAGCATTTTTGCAAGCGCATGCGTCATATTGATTTTCATTTGCCGCATCCGGGCAGAAAACTTCAAAAGGAAACCCCAATTTGCCAAAAAAAAAAAGAAGCAAAAACAAAAGAACAAAAAATCAAACAAAAATACTAACAAAGAACGAAATGTGAAATGCAATACCCCCAACATCCAATATCCAATCTCCAATTTAAATACGGTTCGAAGGCTGCCTCCAAAAAGTACCACTCTAAGTTTACCGGGAGGGGGGACTTGGGTTAGGGGGGATTGCGGATTTGAGTGCCACGCAAATGGGGCATTATTGCATTATTGCAAAATCATTGAGGATTTTGCACATATCTACAAAGCAGTCAAACGCAAATAATGAAAGCAATTTCAGATTACGGGCATTCAATGAAATTTTTGTTTTATGCTAGTCGAGAGAGCTCGACCTGAACCTAGCAGCTCAGAATACGCATACGCATATTTGTGCTAGTTTCACAATCTAAGCATCGAAAAATACAAATTTTTGTGAAACTAGTTTTCATCACTTCTGATCAATACTATGTTTGCTCGCTTATAGTTCTGTACTTTTTATTAGAGCTTTTGTTGTTGTGCTGTTTCCTAAGGATTTCACAGAACTCTACACTTAGAAAAAAAGTGGAATGCATTTTGCAGACTTTTCTTGTGTACAATTTTAATGCTTGACAAACATTTTTGATAATATGGATAGCCAATGAAAAAATCACTAGAATTACTTCGATACTTATTTTGATACTGAATTGGTCGAAGGTTGTTTAAACTTTTATGTAAATTATTTCTAACAGACTATTTTAATTGTGAAAAATATGGCTTTTCAAGAAGAATTCATACATTTTTATTTACAAGTTTCTAACTTGGGTATTTCTGAACCGAACTCGATGACAGTATAATTAATAATATGCCAAGCTATATACATTTTGGATTAGAAAGATTTAATAGTGAGGAAATGCTGCTATCGATATAATGAAATAAGCATGATTTGAGCATGGTATTCAAAAACTTTAATCAAAATCTTAATTTGTTATTGGTACCATAAATAATGTTATAATATATAAATATATCATATCATACATATCTTCAGGACGTGAAACAATCGAAAGATATGCAAAAGGTCCAAGGCAACATAAACTATAGTTAAATATACATAAAAACAGTCTTTCAGCACAATTCATTTATAATTCGGATGCGGTTCATGCGTTTGGCTTATTAAGTACTGAAAAGCACTTAAAATTAACGGCCTTAAATGAGGCATTTTCTAGCTGGAATGCAAGTGAATTTTTATTAATTTGGCTACAAACCAAAGAACACAGAAGAAAAAAATGCGATGGGCAGAAACTCATCAAAATTCAATGGAAGGAAAGCAAAAGATGAGAAAGATGAAAATGACGAAGGGAAGCCTGCCTGCCAGATGGGAAATGTTAAATGGAAAATTGCAAATGGCAAATGGGCTAAAAAGAGGCAGCCAAGCGATAAAAAGCAAAGGCAAAATAAATAAGCTCTTATGTGGCAAATGGACGCAAAAGGAAGTTTGGATGGGTGTTCTGTATGTCTTAAGAGCCAACAAAGCACAATGAAGAAAGCAAACATAAGAAATAAGCAACAAGCAGCAATAGAAAACAAAAAAACAAAAAAAAACATAAAACAAAAAGAATGAGAACAGCAAATTAACTCTTTGTAATTTAATTTTTGATGCTCGAGCTTAATTTTGTTTGCTTGTTAAAAAAGAACAGGGCAAAATAGAAATAGCTCATAATAGCATTCCGCAGGCCAAGAGCAATCAACAGCATCAACCCCATGACGACAGTCACCACCCAATCCACCACCCACTGTGGTGCACTGAGTTCAAGATAGAAATCTTCATTCACGCCACATGGAAAATACATCTCGCATTTTCCAAGAATGCTGAATGAAAGCGGAAAACGCACACACACACACACACACACAGACACACACAAACACAGACACACACACACACACAGGCACACAAACACACCCCCTTTCCGAGAGATAGAGATAACTGTGCCTTTTTCTATTCTCAGCAAAAAAAAAAATATAAAAAAATAAACTGAGTTTACCATGAACGGATTTTGTAGAAGCGAAAAAACCCCCAAAGCCAATTCTTGGTACTTAACAGTACTTAGTTTTCATAATGTAGGGATAAACAACGCCTTAGAGGGGGAGAACTAGAAAAAAGTCTTGAGTGCTGCATTAAAAATACTTAGGTTGTGAGTGCTAATTAGTTACAGATACTGCTGGGATTCGTAAGAAGAACTAATTCAAGCTGATCTAGTCAGGCATTTAAAGGATGCATTAAGTGCATCTTGTCATTTATACAGTTAGATAAAGATTAAAATATATAGATAGATATATGGTTAGATAGGTAAATAGATAGATAAATAAATAGTAAGGCAATAGTATATAGTAAGATACATTTTAAGATAAATAAATACATATATATATATAGATATAGATATATCGATTGATCAATATATAGGATCGATATATAGACAGATTGATAGTTATAGTGATCAATCTTTAGGATACACAAGAAAGATACTCTTAGATACTTTCAATCTCAAAGATTAAGTTTAAGTTTATTTAAACTTAGGTATTTTACAGATAGATAATGAGATATATAACTAGATAGTCAGAAAGATATATAGATAATCTGATAGAATATGGGTTAATAGAAACTTTATAAGATATAAATACATAGATAGATAGACAGACAGATAGTTAGATAGTTAGTAAGATAAATAGGAAGACAGATAAATATATGTATTTATAGATTATGAGGTAAACAAATCGATACAAATACACACACGAAAGATAAGATACTTATACTCATAATTTCAGATACATTTAATAAAAATAGCATTTATTTAAGCGTAGATAGATAGATACTTTTAAACCGAAAGATCATGTTTATTAAAGCTATGCATTTCTTTAGGTCCACATCCCCATTCTTAAAATACTTTTATTTTACTTTGATACATTTATATTAGCAAGCTAATATAAACTTTGGGATTCATTTGGATTAGCTAGTTGCAGCGAAATTTCATGCATTTATAAGTTATGCTTTGTTGAGGTGCACAAATGTATCCAATTGCTGTTAATGCACCTGTCACATACATTCAGGTACTTAGAATAAAAAAGAAACCCTTCGAGAAACTGTAGATGCGAAAATTAAGTTGTAAGTGGATGCAATGGGCGTTAAGAGGGTGGGCTTAAGAAGGTGGGGCTAAGAAGTTTACTGCTAAGAAGTTGGGTGTTTAAATAAGTGGGTGTTGCCTGCTGCTGCCTTTTATATGATAGTCGACAGTCAACATAAAGTAAATTTCCAAATGGGGTGGGAAACTGCAAGTGCCTGCATCTATATCTATATATATATATATATATATATATATATATTTATATATATATGTATGTGTGTGTATCTACAAGTAATGCACACACACACAGAAGCACATGCAAGCAGAGATTGTAACAAGGAGCAAAAGCAGTTCGTTTCTTTTATGTTCTTTTTTGGAAGCTGCAACGAGTCATGGCAAATGTACATGACACTACCACATATGGAGGCAAGTATATAGAATATATATATATATATATATATATGTATACTATGTATATACGCTTCCTGATTGTACAATGAAGGTAACAGGGGAGGGGAGGAGCGGTAGAAACTGTCGCCAGCATTTCATTGCATTTTAATTTGATGGCAACGCGCAAAAGCGTCCAAGTGTCAAAGGGGAGTGGGAGTGAGAGGGTGGGGGTGGGGGTGGGGGAAGGAGGAATGGGTAGTTTGAAGGGGCTTGGGTTAGGTGGCTGATTGCTGACCAAGTCAAACCCATTTTGCAGTGCACTGCATCGAACTGTGAACTTTGACCAAAGTTACATTTAAATAATTGATTTTGGTTTCACTTCACTCACCAAGCTATTTACCCATCCTGCTCTCTCTCCCTCTCTCTCTACTCTCTGTCACTCTCTCTCTCTCTCTCTCTCTCTCTCTCTATCTCTCGCTCTCTATCAATAGTAACGAGTAGTAATAGTACGACAAATACTGTTTATTGCCTGCTTGTAGGCGTTGCCCATAAAAACAAGCAAACAAAGTTGCACAGCTAAATCCTTAAAGCTTTTCATCTGGCGATCAATTTCTAAAGTTGCCCAACAAGATTAACTATTCCCGCAACAAGGTTGCAAGTTTCATTAAGTCGCAAACCTTTTAAAGTCAAATTAATTGCCTAAGCAGTTAAATTGCATTTTATTTTCTGTTATATACATATATATATACATTCACATAAGTACACATGTCTATATCTAAATCACGGCTCACAACTTGACCTGTTTCTATTGTTGTTCTTAACCAGCATTTTCATCAATTTATTTGTGTGCTTTAACACAAGGAAGTCCGTTGGTTTTATTCCTATTTATGGTTTTATATTTTTTTTCTTGCTTAAAAACATAAATATATTTTTATTATATTCGTTTTTACCCGATTCTCAGAAAAAAAAATTGAAAGCTGAAAAGTTCTTCTTAAATGTAAATTGGATATTTTCAGCAATTTATTTCGGAGATTAGTAAATTATATTTATGAATTATGGCTTCAAGGAATTGAAGTCTTACGTGACTTTTTTTCTGTCCTTTTTTTTGTGTACACTTTTATATTTAGTACTGACAAAATGATATAATATTTAAACTAATTTTGCTTTGTATTAACCCTGACAGCCTTTCTTGTTTAATTACACTTGAATATGTTTAGCACTAAATGAACACTGAACATTTCGAATCGCGTCTGCAAACGTCCCTGTCTCTGTTGCTTAATGGATTAATCATGTTGCATTTTGAATTCAAATATAAATTGGAACTGGTAATTGCATTATTCTTAGAAAATGCCACTCAATTAAATATCTATTGCTATCAATTTAAAAATCGATCTAATTGCACACAATATTATTGCCAAGACGGAAATACGCAGGACACAAGGAGAGGGGGAGTGAGAGGGGGGAGTGTGGTCAGGAAGGATGGCGCAGCTATCCAATCAAGGACATCCCCACAGCAACCCCCCACCCCCCTCGCTTCCGCATCGTTCATGCCTATCATCAGCAGTATTGGAGCAACAATGCAATCGACGATTACAATTAAAGCACGAATTGCTTTCTGAATGAGTTCAAGTGAAAATATGCCAACAAAAAACCCCACACTCTCGCCATCTCCCTTCCTCTCTCTCTATCTCTCTCTCTCTCTCTCTCTCTCTGTCTCTCCCTCTCTCAATTTAAGTGTGTGTGTGCATGACTGTGACAGACATGTCAGCTTAAAAAAAAAGCAAGACAGAGAGAGGGAAAGCATACATCTTTTGAACCCCTTTTTGCTGTCAGTGCACGGTGAATATTTTCTGCGAAAATTGTTTGCTTTTGAGCAGAGTTGGCCTCGTCTCGTGCTTGTCATTCGTGACACGAACACGACTTAATTTTTGAAAATAACTTTGCAAAGGAAAACTTTGCATATATATAAGTCTATGATTGCCGTTCGATTACATTTTATACAGTTGATCAATATTACGTTAAGGTATGTGTAGACGCTGAGGATGAAATATCTTTTCAATTGTGAATTTTATTGCTATCGTTAATCGATCTATTTCGATATTCGTGAAAAGAGAAGCCTCAGCTATCAAATTAAATAAACTTCAACTGTTTGTGATAAACGAGAACTTTTATTCAAGATTTGAAAGTCTGTAGCTCTGAGACGGATATCGGCTGTTGATCTGGATCACGAATACATATACATATAGTTTGCACAACTTCATCAAAGTATATATCAAGGTATATAATCTGTATATAGTACACCTACTTACCTTATAAATTGTTGTCCTTAAATGATATTTTGGGTTATAAAATATCACTCAGTAGCTGATCGCTTTCTCTCCCTTTCTCGCTCGATGTGTGTGTCTCTCTCCCTCTCTCTTTGTCTCTCTGTCTTTCTGTGTGTGTGTGTGTGTGTTTTGTCAACCTCTTTTTTCGGTATAAATTCTTCTAGCTCGACTTTATTTTTGTTTGTTTCGCTTGGTTTAATTATATTTTAACTGTTTTATTTTATTATTTTGGCAATTTGTTGATGTTGCTATTGTTGTTTGTTGTTATTGTTGTTGTTAACCAGAATTTCATCTATTTTAGTTGTGTGATTTAAAATTATTTCGTCGTTCTTTGAAATCGTTGGAAGTCCGTTGGTTTTATTTATATTTATAGTTTTCTTCTTGTATAAATATTATATTTCCTTAAGAAGTTCAAGTCTTGTTTAAAAATGTAAATATATATTTTTTACTCGTTTTCTATATAAAAACAACAAAAAAACACTTGCCTAGCTTTTTTCATTTGCTTCTATTTATACATACATTATACATATATGTATAAATATACATAGGTATATATGCACATATATGTTTTTATGTACCTATGATCCAACCTGTGTTGTTGCGCAGTAAATTCTGTAAAAAAAAACCTTGTGGTATATCGCCTTCTTATCGGCTAGATGTTGAGCACGTTGAGAGAACAATCCGCGACACTTGGATTAGTCCTTTCGATTCTCTTGAGATCTTATATATAGCTACAACGTTTTTCGTTTGTTCACCTAGCTATAAGCACACCTAAAAAAATGTACACACAAAAAAATCGCGGGCTTAGATTTGAATCTATATATATATTTATATTCTTTTCAAGATTATTATTATTTTATTGTTTATCTAATAATTTTCTTTCTTGCTTTGTTCAGATTGAATAAAAATGTTATGCACAAAGTAAACGTGAAAAAATTTCCATTCGCACTTTTTTTATTTTTGAATCGAAAGTATTCGACGATATTATTTAATATATATATATATATTTCGTGATTGCTGGCTACAGACTTTTGTTTTAAGACTCGCAATTATCTGAAATGAAACAAAGGATACGTATTATTTTTAAATATAGTATTTACAAAGTTTTGCAAGCTTAAAACTTATATTTATTATATTCGATCATTACTTGAGGGCGGCAAATTTTTTAAAAAGGGTTTTAACTTGAGAAAATTAAGATTTGCCAAGGACACTGTTGCAATTGAAAATACTAACTATGGCTTATCATGAGGACCCAATTGTATTCTGCAACACTAATCTCAAGTGTTGACAAAATTTGACATATTTTGAAGTGGAATAGTTGGTCAGATGATCTACACTGAATTCCTATGATTAAATATTTCCTGACTTCATCATATATAAAAATGCATATTATTGATATGATGTAGAAAACGTAGGAATGGAAAGCTAAATTGGATTGATTGGGTTGGAATCGAATCTCAGATATATACAGATACTTAACTACTAATAACTAAAGTGAGGTTAGATTCAAATAAATACGATATATAATACTCGTAAATACTTAATTTTCTTATCTACTCAATATGATAATAATGATCATGAATGCGTTTTTCGAATAAAAAAGCTCTCTGATTTTTGTACGTATGTATTTATGTATGTAAACACATTCCTATGCATGCATATAGTATATATATATATATATATATATATATATATATATATATATTTATTATTTTTTTAGCAGATCCTCGATTTTGGAACTGTTTTGTGACGTACTGAGGCGACTGCGACTGCAACTGCGACGCTGACGACGAGGGGCGCTCTCCTGAGCTCGAATTAGAAGTTGGCATTAAATTGTTCTTCCTCTTGCTAGACAAAAATACTTTTTGTTTTATTGCTATTTGCTTGTTTGTTTTGCGTACGTTCGTTTGGTTTTGTTGTTGTTGTTTTTTTTTTGGTTTTTGTTATTTTCTTTCTTTTTTTGTTGTCAGCTGTTTAGTTTAGTTTCGTTTCGTTTTGTTATTGGTTTGTTTTGTGTACTACGAAACAAGGAGGAAATCATATAGCGACGCAAATGATAAATTATATGAGTAGAATAATACAAAACGCGCTTAAAAAAGAACCACGTTTGCTGGATACGCCGAAGACTGCTTGACTCGTACTGATTGAGAGAGAGAGCCAAGCTCGTCCACCAAACACCGACTGCAAACGCGACGCCGGCAGCAGAGCAGCAGCAGCAGCAGCATCATCAGCAGAAGCAGCAGCGGCAGCAACAGTGGCCGCAACGTATCCTATGTTGAGAATTGGTTGCGCTTCAGCAAACCAATAAAACCAAAAAAAAAAAAAAACACAAAATCCCGAAAGGAAAACAAGAAAAAAGAACAGCAAAAGAACAACAACATAAACAAGAACAAATAGCGGCAGCAGCAGCAGCAATGGAACCTACAGGCAGCGCGCCATTAAAGCTCCAAGCTTTTATGACAGCTTTCAGCTTCAGAACTCTACACGACGACGCGTCGCGACGCTTGGCGTCGCAGCGACTGCAACTGGGCCAAGTCTCCAACATGGCACAACTTGATTTCATTTGTATGTTTGCAAATGCATTTGGATAATTTACAATTTGTGCTCGGCGCAAATAGGGACCCAATTCACGCAGTATATTGTAGACATACAAACAGTTATACCTATGTATATCGCTCTCCCTTTCTCTGTCTCTCTCTCTATATCTCTCTATCTCTCTGTCTCTCTTGCTCCACGCCACTCTGTAGGGGGCCACATCTGTGTGATTTTGTACATTTTCTAATATGGCGCGGTTGTTTTGCAGTGCGGTGTGACCACATCAAGCGCTTCAAAACAATTAAAGTACACACTGGGAAATAGTTGTAGTTGTACCACTAATTAATGGTCTACCAAATAATACAACTGCTGCAACTAATTGCAACCACACCGAAGCAAAAAGAGAATTTCATCGCTTGCACAAAAATATCGCCACAAAATAAACTGCTTATGGCCAAGAAAGTAATGGCCGTGTAAGAACGATTTTAAATGAATATAAACTCGTTTTGAATACCTTAACTGGTTCGTATTAAAGGACATACAATATTACCAAATAGATTTGGTACAAGTCGCGCAACTTTTTCGAGGCTTTCCAAGATTTTTGAGCCAAAACGCAGATCAGATAAGTTTATAAAAATGCTGCGACAAATGTTTGAAAATGCTTAAAAAAAACCCTTACAGACCGGAGACATTTAAATATAGTATTTTGAGTTAAATTAAAGCAAATTTAAATAATATATATTCTGAGGAAGTCTGATATGTGTATCTATCTGTCTGCCTATCTCGATATCACAACCTAAAATAACAAGCTATATTTGTTTGCCAACTTTGAGTAAGCAACTTCATAATACACATATTTTGTGAGTTTGAGTTGATTTTTAATACGAGATAAAATATTTTGACTTTTTGGTTTTTCGATCATGTCGCCTCCGACCTAAATCAGAAGGGACCGAAGCAAAAAGACAGATATACAAATAGATTCATCAAAAATGCTTTACAATTTTAAAACTCCTTCATTTCATGAAAAATGTATAATACTCTCTAGAAGAGTATAAAAACTAGGAAATAACGCAGCATTTTCAATCAGTGACCAAATTGCAAATTTCAAATTGTGGCAGGCGATTATTAGAAGTTACCATCCCAATCTAAAATTATGGCAGATATTGAATTAAGAATTTTTTAAGAACCTTAGTAACAGATTTCTGGCAATCTACTTTCCAAGCAAACAAGTAAACTTTATATAAGAGTGATGTATCCTTTTGCTTTAAAATAGTGAACGATTTGAGCTCTGATCGACTTACACTTATCGATGTTATCGATTTCATACTCTGTCTTTCTTATCAGAATGTAATAGACGAGTTGGACTAGTAGATTGACTTTGCCATTTTCACTATCTCTCCACTAAAGGTCTACTGTAAAAATATACAAGAAGAGATGATGAAACCCATATATCTTTTACTCGACTTGGCCTTTATCAAAACGTTTTTTGATCTCAATTCAAACTATAATTCGAATTCGAGGGCAAAATGCATTTTCTTGACAATATTGCAGGACACGTGAAAACCTATACAAAATATGCATCCCATATTCGTTTTTCTTTTATTTCTAGCGAATTAGATGCTAAATTTAGTTGTAAGCAGCTTACAAAGGGTCTTCAGCTTACAAAGGGTGGGCGGCATTGGAGGGTCGCCAATTGCAATTAGCAAACGACACGAGCGGGGAACCAAGTGGGAGCGAGAGGGACTGGTACATCAAAAAAAAACTAGCCCTAAAATTTAAAAACAAAAAAAAAGTAAATTTTTCGGCTTGGCTTTTATATACGCGTTTAGCTTTTATCTGCCTTAGAGGATGAGTAGCTCAGCGGAAAGTCGCTCAACTCGGCTTTAAATCGTCGTAATTTGCTTGTAATTTGAGAAAACTCCATCCATCAATTTAGAAATGCGAGTTCTGTGAGTTTTTAAGACAATAATACTGTGGCAAATTTCTAAAATTCAGTTCGATTTTATTTTCTAAGGATGGGGAGCAGAAATTAAATCAAGTTGTTTTTTGAACAATTTCAATTAATTAAAATAAATAATGAAATCATGTGCGGTTTGTGTGGCAGCACTCCCCCTCAAAACCGAAACCAAACCAACCCAACTCAACCCAAGCCCAGAGTTGTCAGCATTGGACATTCCGCGTTCCGTTGCGCCAGTCTTGTCCAAGCCAAAAGCTGAGCTGCATACATAATCAGGCAACAGCTCCTGCAACAAAATCAATGCAATTGTGGCCAGAGCTCGGGAAAAGCTCGCCTCGCCTCGTGTAGAGTTCGACACGCTCGCAGCCCGTGTAGAGTTCCTGCCCAAAAAAAAAGTGCGAATTTGGAGCAGGACGCAGATACCAGCCAGGCATTTGGCATACACACAATCGCCGAACGCATCCGAAATTGTGTCAAGCTGCCTAAAACCGAGAGAGAAGGAGAGACAGAGAGCGAAAGAGAGCGAAAGAGAGAGAGAGAGAGAGAGAGAGAGAGAGGGAGAGAGAGAGAGAGAGAGGGGTATACGCCCCCAAAAAGCAGCCGGCCGGCCGGTCTGCCTGCCCCCACTCCGCCCCCTATTTTGTTGTGCACTCAGAAAATTGCCCTGAAAACTAGAAAGTTTTCCTTTCTAAATATACGAAAAATATTTTAAAAATTAGAACGTTTTTTGCTCTACTTATCAGACATATATTTCGCAATAATGGAAACTATTTCGAAAATGTAGAAATGCAAGCATTTATTTTTAGAAAATATCCTTTTTAAAATTCAGAAACATATCATAAAATTTACTGGCTCAGCTTTTATATCAGAATTTAGCTAGAATCTGCCTCGGAGACCGAATAGCTTCCCACAGCGGGAAGCAACTCAATTCGGTTTCGAATCATCATAAAATCAATTTTCCTAATTAAGTTACATGAATTTATAAGCAATCTTAAATGTTTGAATGTGTTAAATCTGAAAATTGTTATATTTAAAAATAATACATATTTCAAAAGAAGCAAATGTAAGGAATCCGTGCAATAAAATAAACTTAGACATATATTTTCCAAAACTGAAAAATCTCCAATTAAATTAAGTACAGATTGACGAACCCATCTTTTTGAAAATATAACTTCTTAGTATTAAGGTGAGCGGCACTATCAGGGCGACTTTTTTTCTGAGTGTGGCACAGCTTTCTTGACTTGAGCAATAACTGCTCAGTCTTAAAGCCAGTTGGCCTTAAGGCACGTGCTCCAACAGCTGCCCAACCCTCGATCCCAATCCCCATCGCTTCGAACTCAGCAAAACACACACACACACACACACACACACACACACACACACACACACTCAGACAAATGTCCCCATAGAATTTGGCGTACGGAATGCTTGTTAACAAGCTAAAAATACGCAAATCAAATATGCACCAAACCAAACCAAGGCAAACCAAAGAAACAATGAATGAAACCCAAACGAAATGCTTAATTTATCAAATTGTATTGCTAGACAACTCGAACTGAACTCCAAGTGCCTAATTCATTTAATGTTATATGCATATTTCTGCTCATCAATTTCTTAACAATTTTGCTTATAGAATTCGTAATTTTCTTTATCGATGACATTTTTTTCACCCAGCGCACATTCAAAATAAATGGAAATGGTATTATAAAGTTGTTCAAATGTAACTAACAAGCAGAAAGAGGCATCATCTGAATAGTATATAGATTCTTGATCAGCATCAGCAGCCGAGTCGTTTAAGTTCTCTCTTTATATCGTTTATCGATACCCGATACAAATCGAATTCCGATAGCAATAATAATAGATTTGATTAATAGTATAATCAGACATATTATTGATCAGCCGTAAAATTTGAAATTGCATTTAGATCGAATAATAAACGCATATTTTATTCAATATGTATTTAAAGGGTATCTCCTGGCTGAACTCCCTTGACTAGAGTATACTGACTTGTTAAGGCCAGCTGGCTTATGGACAATATTGGTTATTTACCTAGTGATAAACATACATTAACAAAATTGAGTTCCTTCATGCACCTCCTCGTTATATATTCATTGTTGCTTTACAGAAATAAATAAGAATTTCATTATTATAGTCATTGAATAGTATTTTGAATGTTTTGCCAACATTTGTGCAAATTGTATTGAATTTGCTTAAATCGAGTTTTAGAAAAACACGGTGCAAAACTAAATTGGAATTATAAATTCAAATTATTTCACCTTTTTATATAATTTAAGCTTATTTATTAAAGTCATCTGTTCGGGACGATGGGGTACATAAAAATCCTTGATTAATTATTGATTAACTAAACTTCATTTTAATTCCTTGCGGCTGTTGGATTACCATCAGGCAAAAATGGCATGAGCTGGTAACACAAGCATAACATAACTGGCAACGGGAAGGTCGCCTTGGCACGGAAGAGGAATGCCCGGCAGGATAATGTGAGGAGACACATCGGCCCCGAGGATTAACGAAATAGTCTATGGGGTGTGACATCCCTCCAGCAAGGAGGACATTATTCAAATTCCTCTGCAGCTGGAGACGAGGATCGAGTTCGAGTACGAACTCACGACTCAACTCCGTTGACACCGATCGAAGCACAGCGATGCAAACTTTTCCAGTACCAATGCTGGTGACGGGAAAGCTCAAGAGGCGTTGCCAGTGAAGCATTGATACGACTCATTGGACAACAGGCGTCAATGTGTGCTCGAGTCTCAAAGATTTTTGCACCGATGTCGTGGATATCCTGGTTGAAGAGAGCGATTGTCTGCTGAGGGCCTTTCTGCTCCTGCTTGGCGCCGACGTCTTGGAGCAGGGTGTGATGTGGCTGGGAACCACCGCCCGGAGTGCTGATGAACCAGGCAGTGCGGGCAGTATTGTTTGAGGAGCACCGCCCTCAGCCGGCTCACATCAGTCAGGCGAAGGAATCGCTGGCACCTGCGCAGTGCGTGAACTCCTCTGCACACTCGGCACCGGAGCGAGTTCGACGTGGGAAGGCATTTTGTGCTTGAAATCGAATAAAATGGGAACGGATAAAAAAAACATGCTTATGAATTCGATGAATAATAAAAGAAAAAAATTGTTTTTTGTTAGGAAAGTGGAGAGTGACAAAGTTGGGAGAATTCATTCCAAACTGCGCTTTTCCTCATTAGTGTCAAATGCTTTGAATAAAATGCAAATATGAATATAATTATGTAGTCAATCCCAGGTAATTAGCTCAGGCTTTGTTAGCTGATGCTGCAACAGGTCCATTCGAACATTTCTTTTTTGCATTTTATGCCACTCAGCTAAAGCCACACCCAGCACAGGATGGTTCGCCTCTGGTTGCAAGCAACCCGATGAGAGTATATCCTGACTGAAGTGGCATTTTAACGCATCAGTTGAGTAACGAACGAGCGCGGCTCAAAGGATCCCAACCCACACACACATATGACGACTACTAATTGCTGTCAAGTGAGTGGCGCAACGGAAAACCAACAACAACAGCAGCAGCAACAGCAGCAGCAACAGCAACAGCAGCACCAACAGCAACAACAACAACACAAAAATTTAAGAAGAGAAAACCCAACAGGAAAAAAAATATGTGCCACAAGCTGCTGCACATCAGCTAATTTATAGCCAAGTCGGGAGTGATAGAGAGAGAAAGCTCTCGACTATGAGATACTCTGCTTGCTTCATGCAATGCTTGAGCCGGCTGATAATAGTAACCTGCCTTGTTTTCAGTAAATACATTTCTTAAAACCAGAATGTTTATTTACTTCATTTCAACGTACATTAAAAATAAATAAAAAAAAGTGTAGAAATTAAATTTCTAAATTCCAGGGTATTTATTTATTTTTTTATTCTTTGATTTGTGTAAATGCTACTCTCACAATATATTTTTTGTTGTTTATAATCTTAATAAATATTAATAATTTAAGATTTCACAGGCACAAACTTTGTAGATAGTTCATAAATTAATATAAACAAATTTATTTATATTTCTGGTATTTGAAACCGAGTTGACATACACATGTAATCCTGTCGGGGTACATAAAACATAAAAATCAAACATAATATTTCAAATTTGGACGAAATTGCATCCCATCACACCCAAGGGGAAGGGTATCGGAAATCGATGCGTGTCTATATATCTATCGTGAAACAGGGCAAATGATCGGTAAAGTTCAATAAACTTGGACTGCGTACAGTTATCGAGTTAAGTTCATTATCTATATGTATATATATAGGGTACATATGCTTGTCACATACTTTTGAACATGTTCATTATATCCTAGCTAACCATCTTTAATGGGTTTAGGGTATCAAATTTACAGCAGCCGTCGAGTGACTTCCGTTTCCGCAACGACAACGACAACGAGTACTGCCCCTGGGTGTGTGTGTGCGCCAGTGTGTGTGCGCCTGTGTGTGTGCGCCTGTGTGTGTGCACGTGTGTGTGCGTGTGTGTATGTAAGCCCCCTGCGCTAATCACTTGGAAAATAAATGTAGTTAGAGGCTCATTAAAATGTGAAAAGAAATATTGTATGCATGCAGCAAGCATATATTAAAACATATGATTCAATGGAGTGGGCAGACTGGACTATATAGACAACAACATTTTTCAATAATTTCCGTTTGGGATATTTGCAAAATTCGGTACCAAATCTCTGTAGATGGGCAGATACCTATTTTCAGTCTATCGAGCAACCCTCGACTTTATTATATCTGTAGCGAGTTGCGACGCAACCTGCGCGTCCTTCAATCAGAGGGCGTGGTACCGTCGTGCTCTAGAAGGAGCATAGGCAGATGGGGTATACAAGAAAAGAGGGGTCTTCATGAACAACAGCATGCTTACCTATCTCCGTATGTATATCTCCATATATCTCCATGTAGCTCCAAGATAGTTTAGGCAATATTAATGGTATCATAGTATGTAAAATTCTATAACGAATGCTATGTAAAGTAAAATGAATTATTTATGTATAATTAAAGTAATGTAGTTTTAATTTTTTACATTTATATACTCACGTATTTATTATACGAAAATCACAAACCGTTATTTTCCAACTTTGGATCAGAACTGACTTTCATATTCGTGAAAAAATTATAGAATATTTTTCAACAAAAAAACAAAAACCTTTATTCAGATTTTATATTTTTGTGCCGAAAATAATTATTTTAAAACGAAAACTTATTTTTTCCACAATTTGAAATTTTGAGTCAAACAAAATAAGTTGTTGATCAGATGAGATATGCAAGCAAACTGAGATATATTTATTTTTCCTTACTAGTTGGAAAATCTGAATTGAAAGTCTACTTGGATTATTGGAAAACAGAAAAATGTTCCTTTAAGCAAAGCTTAACTTTACAAAGGTATATATATATATATATATATATATATATATATATATATATATATTGAGTTTCTTGGATTAAGTCATCGAATACTTTCGTGGAAATTAAGATTTATACTAGAAAATTGATTTAAATTAACATTTTATTCACGAGTTCGAAATAATGTTCTCAGAGTGCTTTCTATTTAATTGCACCGCTTTACCAAATTAAAAACCGGCGAAAGTTGCGAAAATTCTGCTCCTCTCTTCACAAGTATTAATTATAATTGAAGGTAAACATCAAATTAATTAAAAATATTCAGACAGCAATGGTTTCATTTTGTTAGTGTACACTGCAATTTTATCCACACAGACATATATGTACATATATTGTAAATATATATATACATATATACAAACACGCAAACGCACTCGTTTAGTGAGTCTATTCACACAGCGTTTGAATACTATGTACACAATTTACAGGGTGTCGTTTAAATTGGGCAAAAGTTGGCAACGGTTTTTGTCCAAAATATGTTTTTGCAAAATTAACAAAAAGAGCTACAACATTTTCTATCGTAATTAAGACTCAAATTTTAATAGATTGCATATATTCGGGCAATGAAATCCAAGATATTTGCCCTAGCAGATACCCTTAACCAAATTCCTTACTTATCTTCAATCATACTCACCTGACACATTTATGATATATATCAACCGTCGCATGGGATTCATGTATCCATTTATTGGGCATACGACTGGTATTTCAATTGTGTTTCAATGATACAATTATTACCCCATTTTGAGGGAATTATTAAAAAAAAAAGTAAAAGCAAAATTGGAATAAGAATTGAAATTAAGTTTTAATTTGATACCCTGGTTCCTTATAGTTATAGTTAAGGCAATTCTCTAATAAGATCTTTCTGCGAGTTGTGTGTATAATATATATGGACTGATGAACAAGTATACACATATTCCTTTTGGGGATTCTAGATGATTGCCACTGCCTGTTAAATACTTTTGCCATCAACCATTTTCAATTTCATGTATTTTATTGCTGCACATTTTCGCGTCAGTTGGGATACCCTGTTTATGTAGACGTTGCTGCCATGCAAATAATTTGCACATTGCTGGAATTAATAAACCAAGCGAACGAGATTCACCAAAGCACATTTCAACAACGGCAAATGGGAAAATGAGAATGTGGAACGATTGAGGATTCGTTCAGCGAACACAAAGAAAACAATCAACTCTCTGTGTGTGTGTGTGTGTGTATGTGTGTGTGTGTGTGTGACACCCTAGCCAACATACACCACCCACACCGCCATCCTCAGCATCAAAAGCAAAGAAAGGCAGCCCAGCTCAGGGGATGCTCTCCATGTGGATCTATACACAAAAATACCAAATTCTCTGTCTCTCTCTCCATATCTCTCTCACTCTCTCTCTCTCTCTCTCTTTCTCTCTCTTTCTGTGTGCACTTGCACCCATTAGGAAATTAGTGATGCTCCAAACAACAACAATAATTGCCAAAAAAAAAACAAAAAAAAACTCTGGTCCAATTTTGCAGCTTTAATTGAAAATTCAAATTTAAAGACTTGCAACGATTCGCAATAAGCCCACAGGTACAGTGAACGCACGCTTTAAAGTTTACACTCACATATAAACGAAACAAAGTTTACTGATTTATAAATACAAGCGTTTATTCGTCCAGCTAAATGTTTTTTTTTTACATTTTCACAACAAAACAAAACAAAAACAGCCAAAAAAAATCGCAACAAGTTTACAATGTTAATACGGCTAATAACGAGACATCAAATACAATAATAAATATATATACATACATATATATATATATATATATATATATATATATATATATATATATATATATATTGCGCACGTGTAAACCTGAACTCATAACGAGACCAACTATTATTTATTTATTTTATTTTATTTATTTTAAATTACAGCAGCTGGTGTCAAGAAGAAAAGATATTATAAAATATATATATATGTGGAACTTAATGTACATCAGATATATATATATATATATATATCAAATGGAATGGGGCCGTCATCGTTTAGCTGGTTAGTTCGTTTGTTTGATTGGCGGCAGATCGCCTGCCACCACCTGCGTGGACAACTGTAGCTGTGGCTGATGGACTGCGGGAAAAGGCGTCGGCGCGACCAGTTTCGCTGCCACATCCGTCGGACTGTGAAAGAAGTAGAGGAGAAAGCCGGCGGCGAGCACAATATGGGCACCGAGTATACCAATGATGAGGAATAGCGAATACTGTGAATTACGCAGCGCCGGTGTTAAGACGGCAATCAGCACTGTGCCCGACAGCATTGCGGCCGTGATAACCAGCAGCCACTGCAGCAACGATATCTGAAAATAATGCACAAACAGTTAGAAAGAAACAAGAAACAAGTAACAAGAAAGAAAGAAACCTAGACGACTTCGATATACCCTGTTATAGCTAACATTAGTCATGCACAGGCACTGATGAGTAAGTTTCTATTTTTATTCAGTTGCTCAAAAACATATCAATAAATTTGTGTAATATATCAATAAGAAGCCACAAGTTTTAAAATTGTATCGGAAAACGAAATATATCGATATGTGCTAAGCGGAGGCGGTTATCGATTAAATTAAACATCCGACAACTTCTATTCTCCGAGTCTCTGGTCTCAGAAATGGTCATATATTAATGCAGACGGACATGACTATATCGACTCGGCTGATCAAGAATATATATAAACTTTGTGGGATCAGAGATACATACATATGCACAACACTATAATACTAGTCTTAACCATTTTCAATGGGTCCAGTGTAAAAAATGGATTTGAAATAAATTCGACGAGTGGATTCTTGCTGGAACAAAAAATCTTCTTTTAACAATTTTCTCGGTCTCGAATTATTGGCAAAAATAATGGAAATGAAACCTGATCTCTCTAATATTAAAGGATAAATACAAACAGTTAAACTTAGCCCAGACTAAGGATATATATGTACGTTCCGGAATCATAGATATCTTTAGTTTACTTGGGACATTTTTTTGTGTTAATAGAAACGATACTCACATTGATGACCCAAAGAATGGAGACTGGTATGTAGATGGCCAGGCTGTAGCCGTAGATGCACATCAGGGACAACAAGCTGGGTGTGTAGCTGGCCTACAAATCGGACAGAGACAGATTGAGCGAATGAGCGAAAGAGTCAGCAGTGTATATAAGAGTTATAGGAAGGAGAACTAACGCTATCCGTTTCAACAGCATCCGCATCATCGACCGGCTTGAGGCTGTATTTGAAGAGGGCCCAAAGGATGGCTGGCAAAATGTTGGCATAGAGGAAAATACAGCTGGCTGCATACGAAACCAAATGGAAATTATAATGCCAGTGATAGCTGTCGTTCGCCTGCTGCAAATAGCTGGCTATATTCCCACTTATCGCTATCGAGAAGATCTAAAAAAAATCGAGAGAAAAAAAAGCGGAACACAGATTATCAATCAGAAATCATTATTAAAGATGCAATCTGCTACCAGCGTTATGGTTATCCAGAAGGGTCCATATAAATCGGGATTTTCGCCAATGTTCATGCGTAAATAATTGGCAGCGGCCCGCTTTGGTATCATTGAGTTGACGATGCGCTCCAGCACCATGTACGTGTCCACATTGAAGAACTGCTGATAGTACTCGATGGTAAGAAATGATAAGCGTGCACCACCGCCACCAGCTCCACCTCCAGCGCCAGCTTCAGCTTGATCACCAGGAGCAGTGCCGCCGCCACCAATCATTGTTTGGGCGGTGCTGCTCATATCGTAGATAAGATCGGCTAGGGGATCACCACGTTGACGCTGTCCCCCGCCCACTCCGCCACCGCTGAGTCCGGCATGCGTTGGCGAATTAACATTGATTTGGGCCGGGGTGCTGCCGCTGTTCGTGGCGCTGTAATCCCGAAATTGTAGCAAATCATCGGCGGTCGGCGTTTCCATCACGTTTCAATATGTATTTTTTCGCTTATTACACCTATTTAACGCACTAAAAGTTTGTTGATTTTTCGTTTCAATGCTTCTATTCTAAATTTTTATTTTTTTTTTCACTCTCATACGTCAGCTGTTTACTTGGCGCTGGCGCGAAGGTGTGACCGTATCACAATTTAATGGTATTTTTATTTGGTATTTGTGCATTTCTTTTTTTTCGCTACCATCACAAATTGTTGGAGCCAAAAGCGTGTGACCTTACTTTTCTGTGCCCATGGCGGCAAGCGAACAACAATTTGTACTTCATTCTCCATAAAATGAAATAAAACAATCGTCTGTGTGCTGGCTGTTTTCTTATCCTACCTTCCTTTAAATTTCTCCTTCTAATTTATGTGGAAAATTCCCTTTGGTTAATTATTCCAATTTCATCCATTTGCCATTCGCTCATTTCACCCAAAAAAGTGCATCAGGTTTTTTCTGAATTGGGCGACAGTTAAAGTAGCCCACACTCTACGAAAGGTTACACATCAGGTCCAAGCACCAAAAAAATTTAAAAACGAAAAAGACAAGGATTGAATGGTGCTGCCATCTTCGCACACATTCAAGGATCTGCGCGATCCGGTAGCAATCTGGCTGTTTCTTTCGCACTCATTCAAAACCCATTAGAAAAGGTGCGTACCTTTTCACACCCATGCAAGCATGCTCATAAAAGGCTGGATTTTTCATTTACCCGCCCACTTTTTGTCAATTTGACGCCTCTATTGTATTGTCTGCTTATTGGTTTTATACAATTTAAGCTTGAAAACACTAAATTTAGATTTATTTTAAGATAAATAGATCATAACTGTAATGGGAAGTCTTCAGGAAAGATAACCCCCAAAGAAATTGTGATTACAAAAATGCATGGTGTATTGGATTTATGTCATTTCATAATATGTGGTTTATTAATAAATTATTTTATTTAAATTAATATTTCAGTTTTTGAATATTTATAATATTTTTTCAATGCTTTTTGTTTGTTCTTGTTGTTTGTTTCAAAATTGATTTTTCGTTTAAACAAAATGTGTTCCACTTAATAATATTATAATAATAATAATAATAATAAACTACTAAAGTGTTTTAAATGGCAACTATAATTTCATTTCATATCGTTTTGTGTCATTTTCTTCCTTTCTTTTTTGTTGTATACGTTTTGCAGTATTTTTGGATTTTCGTTTTTGTTTTACTTTTTTTTGTTCTCATTTTTACTATTTTTTATTTATTTTTTTTAAATAACAGAATCGAATAAAAAATACACATAAAGAAGCACACAATCAATTATTACTGTAAGGTACAAACAATCGGAAGGATCAGCAACACTTCTATAACCGAGCAGAGATAAAAAGGCAAGCGAATTTTCTTCTTATTATTATTAGGAGTGTTAGGAGTGGCTAGGCGAGCGAGGGGGTGGCGGGTGTACGTAGACCATACGCATAAGTATTGTAAAAGCGCTATGTGTAAGATACATATGTGTCTATATATATATATTGTTTATATATATTGCATATATATATATATATATATATATATATATATCGTTGTTATATTTATAAGCATTGTGGAGCATCTCTTTCTTGTGGGAGGGTGGGGACTGCTTTATATTTATATATATATATATATATATATATATATATATATATATATATATACATTTATATATATATATATTGGGCCTTGGAAGGAGGGGTTTGTTGTTTGCTTGCAAAACATAAATATAGTAAAATCATATATCACGCTGGCTTCTCAAATGAAACACACGCGCAATCGATATCGTTATCGATCAATCGACGTTATCGATTACATTGACTTACACATACATACGATACATACACAACAACTACGTAATAACTGATACAATGTTAACAATTATGCGGCGGTGGCTCTTTAAATTTTTACCTCTCCAACGTTCTCTCTTTTTTTTGTATTTTCGTTTTTTTCTTTTTCTTTTGTTTCAATTTTTGGTGTTTTAGTTTTAGGCTTTAGTGCAAATTAGCAGCGAGGGGAGGGAAGCGGGATGACCAGGCAGGTGGGACATTCATAGAACTTACATAACGAATTATGATATATCGATATCGATAAATGGGTAAAGAGAGACTGAGTGGGGGACAGGAAGGAGTTTATTTATTTAATACTTAGATTATAGATTTTCTTCTTTTTTTTATTGGTGTGCCAAGCGAATTTTGTTATCGAAATACATATAAAGATACACATATATATATATATTTACGTGTGTGTGTGTGTGTGTAGACTATACATGTGTACACACTTTATATAGTTACATACATATACAAATATCAGTTGCATTTGCATTTGAAAGTAGCTTAAACAATCTGCATTCGTATTCGCATTGTCTTGCTTTCTATATAGTAGTTGGTATACATGTGTGTGTATATATATATACTATATAATTGGATGTATTACGAGATATCTGGTTGCTGCCCTTTTATATTATTTCCGTTTTGTATTCTCATATGCCTCTTTATATTTGTATATTTATATATATATATATATGTATAATTTCTTTCGTATTAACTATATTATAATTATGATTTTTTTTATTAAGTTTAGCTTTAAAAAAAAATCAAACTCAAACAGAAAATGCAATTTTTCGTTTTTAATTTCTTTAATATGTGTGTGCATTCGGTTTCTTTTTATTTTTCAATCGATTTTCTTTCGTAATATTCAAATTTTTGGATAATACATACAAATACATTCATATATAGCTTAGCCTTAGGATTGTTTATGGTTTTTATTTGTATTTTTGTTTTTGTTTTTGTTTCTTTGTTTTTGGGCCTGGTAAAAAGCATGGCAAAAATAGTTCGATTGGATTGCTACTAGTGTATAAAAGATGTATATGATGTTTGTTGTGGGTGTATGCGTGTATGTGTGTGTGTTTGTGTGTGTATTGTGATGTAACAAAACGATTTGTACGCTTCGAACTGACTAGAAATTCGAAAAATGTCTTATCATATCAATCAATCATGATGTATGTGCTAAACAAAATTTGTAATCAATAATTAAATAATTCGATACATATTTAAAATATATTTCTAAGCATAATAAAATATAAAGTCTTTGCATTGGAATCGATACACGTGTACGCACGTATGTACACCTTACATCCAGGTGTACATCATTCAAATTGTGTGTATGCGTTGCGTGTGTGTGTTTTGTGTGTTTATGTTTAGTACTACATATGTTAAAAATTTGCTAAGTTGTTACAATCATTGCGCATATCGGAACGATTTTTGGCTTTCATCAATCAACATCAATCAGTCAGTCAGTCAGAGTCAGTCAATCTGCCGTTGCATTCGGAGTTTGAAATGATTCTATATAAGTCTACGCATTCTATAGTATTTTGTTGGAGGGAGAGAGAACAAGCGTTTTTTGCTCGTGTTAAGCTCTAGGCATGCCCCAAATGATTGATGATTGACATAAACTCCTAATGATTGATTGAAATATGGCACTGGAACTAGCACTGGGACTCTGCATGTGTGCGTGTGTTTCTCTATGTGTGTGTGTGTGTGTGTGTTTATAAGTGTGAATGTGTAAAAGATATGCCAAAAATTCTAAGGATACAAGTAATATAATAGTTCATAGACTGATAATTATGTTGAAAACAAATAGAAAAGGTTTCTAAGGTGTGTATGTGTGTGTGTGTGTGTTTGTGTGAGTGTTGTGTGTGGGTGTCAAATAGATTATTGTTATCAATATATCACTCTGTAGTCCTTACGCAACTAACCAACTCAAAAACCTGACAGCAACGCGTGGAGTGAGTGAAACAGAGATAGAAAGTTAAGGAGGCAAAAAGTAACAAAGTTAAAATAGATATTTTAATCGTCTTATTTACAATATGTGCAGATCTATATATATATATATATATAGAGCAAGAATTGTGATCGGAAAGTAAGCTGCTTGTGCAGGAACTACAGAGTTAGATGCATAATAATAAAAACAACTATAACTAAAATATACACCAGTATATTATCTATAAGTAATATAAATGATATATTATGTAGTAGTTTTTTTTTTTGTTTTTTCTTTTTAGTGTTTTATATGGCTGCTGAGTTAAGTATATGTTGTATACAAAAAACGTTAATTGCATCACTTATTATTTTGTTTTTACTTTTGCTTTTGCATTACGCGCTTAATTTGTTTTTACTTTTGTTTTTTTTTTTTCTTTTTTGTTGGACGGAACAATTTACAACATATGATTATGAAACAATGATTTAATGATCTAACAAAATGTAATACTTAAATGCCTTACGAATGAGACTCTAAAATTATAATTGAATTACAACAGAAAAAAAAAAACAAACACAATAAACGACAAAAAAAAACAGACATGATCAAAAAAAAAACTTTTGCTAATGGAATGAATTAGCTCGGGGTGCTATCATATAAGAAGAGAGCTAAGTTAGCTCGCTACGACAGACAGATACATACATATAGAGATGCAATTAGTTGTACATATACATATATACATATATATATATGTATAGAGAGAGAGAGAGAGAGCGCGCGTGATACACATAATATATATTCATACTGTTTAAGTATAAGAGCTGCACGATATATATGCGGCTATAGCGAAATTGTCGTATCTATCATATTATTTGCACATCAGCTTTTTCTTTAGTTTTTCATTTCAAAACTTGTAATTTGCACTTATTTTTTTGTTATGTTTCTAATTGATTTGTGTTTGTTTTTCTTTTTTTTTCTTTTTTTTGTTAATCTCTTCTTTCTCATTTCTCTAGGTTAAAACTGTCGCTTCATAAATATAAATCTAATCAGTAATCGGTAATCAGAAGACAATCCATAATGACAATAATAATAATAGTAATAATAATAATAATAATAATTGTAATGGCAATAATAAATATGCGCGTATCTCTATAAATATGTTTAATATTATGTAAAGCTTAATCGCTTAGTAATATCATATAATATTTGGTTACACATTTCCAATACTTTATTTGCTGTCCGTTTTATGCAATCGATCAAATAAAGCTCATAAGCGTCTATATACTTTTCGTGTTCTTTTCTGTGATATTTGTCCATTCCACTCCTTCTGTATTCTGTATTCTCCGTTCTCTCTTCTTTGTCTCTCTCTATTGTTCGTTCTTTGTTATTATAATGTTGTATGTAGTTCGTTCTTAGTGATTACATTAATAATAATAATAATAATAATAATTATATTATGATTGCGATATTAGGCATTTGCTAGCCAACTTATACAGTTATAAAGCGATGTTCTTCTTGTTCTTGTTCTTGCTGTTGTTTTTATTTTTGTTTTTGTTGCTGCTGTTTTGTTTAATACGTGTTTAGTATGCGTTTTATTTATTGTATTCTTAGATATCTTAGCAATTTTATATGTGTATGGATTTTCTCAAGTGTCGTTTTTCTCACTCTCCCAACTCTCCTCCTCCATTCTAGAAGGGCATATATACTTTTCGATTGTTGAAGCACAAGTAGGGGGGACAGGGGAACAAGGGTTTTTTAAAAAGTTGAAGAAAAAACAATGCAGAAACACGAGTTACAATAACAAATGCAAAAATTCAGCATGAATGTTGGTTTTCTTTATAGTTCTAATAAGAGATATGCATATGAAGCCGAGATCTCGTACAAAATATTACTTTTTTTTGTTTTTTTTTTTTAATTTTTTGTTTTAGTTTAAATACTTGGATTTCGGTGTTGATTGCAGTATGAAACACACAAACACACACACACGAGCAATTGTTGCTACCAGAGTAAGTTTGTTTGGTTTTTTAGTTACATATATATATATATATATGTATATGTATATAAATATATATATGGTTTTAGGGGTGATTGCAAAGCGCCTAAGCAGAAGAATTGGAAAGCAATTTGAACAAGCTATGCTTTGATGCTGTCATATACATATGCATATAAATATACATATACACATATCGATATATATATATATATATATATATATATATATGTTTGCATATATATTCTTAACTCTAGGTGTACTCAATTAACAATCTCTTGCTTCCGCCTTGCTTTATGCCCACTTGTGCTTGTTGTTCTTCTTCTCGAGAAGAGGCGGGGCTGGAGAGAGGGAGAGGGTTGCAGCTGGTTGGCGACACACTAATGTATATATTTGCATTGAACAAATGTTATATATATATATATATATATATATATATATATATATGTGTGTGTGTGTGTGTTTATATATGCTTTATATGTATGACCTTAACCTAGGCAATAAATATTTGTTTGTTTTCTGGTTTTTTTTGTTTGTTTGACTCGACTTGATTTCAGTGTCTCATTTAACTTGGGAATCGATTTTTCCATGTGAGTATTCTTTAAGTTTTGGATTGCTAGAATTGCGGTTATATGTTGTTTGTGTTGTGTGTGTGAGTATGTATGTGTGTATGTGTGTTGCATAGTTACCCTTTAGTTGCATTTATTTGGAATTTGAAAGTGCTGCTGCTGCTGCTGCTGCGGTTGCTGTTGCATCTGCTTTAGACAATGCTTGCTCTCGTCTGCAACTCCAATACCAACTGCAACTCCAACGCCAACCTGGACTCCGACGCCGACGAGCTCGTCAAGCATTTGGATCTGTTTGCGCGTGGGCGTTGTTAGGGGCGTAACGACATTCTGATATCGTTGATGAAATGTTGACAATATCTCGCGAATTTTAGCAATGATCTCTTGTACTCAGGCATTTGATTCCTGCAAAATAAATATGTTTCAAAATTGTAGATTAACCGAAATGAACAAAAGTCAACAAAGCAGTCAAGTTCACCTTTAGGTTATCAAAATAGTGCATGATCTGTTCGTAGTCCATGTCCAGATCATCGAGACCCAGACGCTCGCCGGGTGCCGTATCGTCCACGGTGGCCGAGAACATCGGATTGCCAACGACTGTGGCACGCTTGATGCGCGACGATTTCGTTGTTGGCTCGCTGCTGATCGTGGTTGTGTTTTTGTTGCTATTGTTGCTATTGGTGATGGTGGTGTTGGCAGCGTGGCCCGGTGGTGTCGGCAGGCGGACAATCTCATCGGTGGCATTCGAATTGGCCGCATCCGCCACGATGCTCAATATGCTGTGGTTGTGATTCTCTGCAAGAGCCACACAATTAGTGCGTCTGTGTATGTGTGTGCGTGTGTGCGAGTGTGTTACCTTTTATTTGTGTTATGGCCGGCGATGCTGGGGCTGCTGCCAATGATGTAGTTGTGGCTGCCACAGCAGCTGCTTTGGTTACTCTCTTTGGTGTAAGCGAATCGAATTGAAAGGCATTCTTCTGATGCGGATTTGTGTACTCCACTAGCTTCTCAGCATTGTGCAGCTCTTCGTGCTGCTGCTGCTGCAGCTGCTGTTGTTGCTGAAGCTGCTGCTGCTGTTGCTGCTGCTGTTGCAGTTGCAGTTGCTTGAGCTTCAAGTGCGCCGACCTCAGCGCTGGCTCTTGGATCAGATTGTGGCTATGACTGTGACTGCGTTGATGTTGACGTTCTGGCTGTTGCTGCTGCTGTTGCTGCTGATGTTGTTGTTGCTGCTGCTGCTGCTGCTGTTGTGCTGGGTTGTTGTTATCGCTGTGCAGCTGTTGCTCGCGTTTGTAGCTCTGACTGTGCCGTTTGGTAATCATTTCCTTATCCTGCAAATAGTTGACAAGCAAAAAACAGGATATGTTTGAGATACATCACAGGAAATGGGGGATAAATCATTGAAACTAATATGAAATTGATACTTGATGAAAATCGCTTGAGGAGTAGTCCAAATGTAGTTGTGGAGTTACTGCTGCTGCTTACCTTGCCTGGAGCTGTCTGCGGTAGCTGTGGCGGCAACATGGCGCGTGTGCCCACATTACGATGTGGCGGCACCGGCGGCTTATAGTCCAGAGCATTGCCTTCCTTGCGATCGTTGGCCACATAGCTGCGATAGCGTGTAATAGATTTGGAGTTTAGAGCTTGGCATGTGCATCATTGTGTAACTTGCGATACTTACTGATCGGCATGCAGCTTGTGCAGATTGGAGGCGGGCACAATGTGCGTCTGCAGCTTGGGCTGCTGCTGATCAAAGGAGCTGACGCGCCTGCCGTTGTCATAGTTAATTATGGGATTGCTGGTGATTCGCATGCGCGAATCTGCGATAGACCAAAACTCGCATTATAATCGACATATTTTGATGATTATCTAAAGTTCTGCTTACCGCGAGCATTAACATGTTGATGCTGTTGATGTTGTTGTTGTTGCTGTTGTTGATGTTGATGTTGCTGCTGCTGCTGCTGCTGTTGTTGGGGTTGCTGTTGGGACTGCTGCTGAGGGTTCGTCGATTCGTTGACGGCGGCGACCGATTGCCTGTCAATGGTCGAGCGTCCCAGCCAGACCCAGTCGTGAGCATTCGTCGTCGACTCCTTGAGGCGTACATCACGAAAGCCACCAACGCCGCCATTTGCATTGCCCTTGCCAGCACCAGTGAGGGGATCCAGGCCAGATTCGATCATGACTGGTCGAAATTTGGAGGCGTAAACCACACACGAGATGACAAACACAATGATGGCAAAGCAGAAGGCCGTCAAGAGCACATACATGCCCAGCTCCATGGATGACATGTTGCCGCTGCCAAAGCCACTTGCCCTGTTGCCGTAGTGCGTCTTGTGCACCGCCTGGATGCTTGCCCGATGCTGTCGTGCCTGCACAGTCGGCTCATACTGTTGACTCGAGTCGCGCAGTGGTATTCCAACTATAAGGCAAAAGTTGGTATGGATTGGGTTGGATTGGACTGATTGACCGACTGAACTTACCAATAATATCCGCCAAATCTCCGCTAGTGCGGTAGTTTTTGCGCTCGCGTCCCACGGTGCCATCGTTCTGAATGGACTCCTGCTTGCTGACAATGTCCGCATTGTTAAAGTCCACCTCAATGGAGGCCAAAGCGCTGGCGAGCGGCGCCGCATTCGGTTTGTTTTGCTTGCCACTGGATGAGGATGATGAGGAGCTGGCTCCTGCACCGCGTCGCATCCGGCATTCATCGGAGAGGAGCAGCGTGACACGCAACAGATTACCATTGCCCTCACCGACGGCGATGACACGCGGATGATGCGAGGCCAGCATTGGGGCAAAGGCCACCACCTCCGTGTCCAGGCTCTCCACCAGCAGAATATAGTCCTCCACAGCAATATCACTGCAAGCAGCAACAACAGCAAGCAAATTGATCAATTATCAAACAATAAAATACACACGAAAATCTCAAAATTCGAATCGAAATAGATGCTTACCGCAGCGGTGTCTTGGAGCCATCGTTGAATGCCAGATCGATGTCGAGCAGACCCTCCTGGTATTGTGCCGTCAGCTTGTGCGTAACGGATGTCTCCGCCAAATAGCCATTCTCGATAGCGTTCTCCGGTGTGATGGTCAACTGCAGGCCGGATATGACGCGCACAATCAGTTTGTTTAGGTTAACCTTGTCGCTGCCGACGCGTATCTCTTTTGTGCCAATGACACGTCCCGTTATCGGTGACAGCACCTGGACATCGGTGCGTCCCATTGACTTGCCCTGCAGTATGCGGCCCTTGAGCGATGCTATCTTCGGATCAGCCACACGCAACAGCGGCTGCACCAGATCCGTAACCCGCAGTCCAGTGCGCCGTGAAATGAAGTAACTAATGCGTCCCGAGTTCTGTAAATGAGATGTCAAAATGTCAACGTGCTGCTTGAATCACATTTTTTTGTAGATTTAAGGTTCGATCGATGCTCACCTGATCGATGGCCAAAAACTTGGCATAGACCTCGACGGGACTCTGCTGATAGCGGGCGCGACAGATGCTCTTATCGGCGCCCACATTGTTGTAGTAGCTGGTTCCGTGCTGGCTCCACACATACGAGCGCTTCTTGCGGCGACGCGACTGTTTATTGTTGCTGTCAAAGCGTGGATTTCGAATGGAATCGATTAGAGCACAATAATATATACATATATAATAATAATAATAATAACAATATTAATAATAATAATAATAATAACAATATTAATTTACTCGTTACTCATTTGTTAATCGATAAATGTAACTAGCGCAATTCTGAATATCCATTTCATACTATTTAACTGAACTTCTCTAAACTTCTATTTAATCAGTCTTTTGGCATTTTGCAACTTGCAACTCGTTGCATCTTATTTGCTACTCGTTACTTTCTGCTTGTTACTCGTCACTTACAGATAATGATTGTCGTCGTTGACTTTCCAGCCCTTTATTTGTGATAGTCGAAAATCGGCTATGTAAACCTCGAGCGGAAACTCGGGCATCCACACAATGAACTTGGCCACGCCCACATAGGTGCCATACTTGACAATGACCGAAGCATTCGATGAGCCACGCTGCTCCGACCCATCAACATAAACGGAGCTGCACGACGAGGATACCTGCAAAACACAAACACACATGAAAGATTAGCAAGTATTTATGCATTCGGGTTTTCTTGTGGTCTTCACCTTGATGACGCTCTCGTCCTCGGCATGGCAGGAGCTTTGCAGGGTTACATCGGCCACTTTGCCCGCCTGCGAGACAATGAAGACCTTCATGGCTTGGGCCACCTGTCGGCCAGTTAGGACCGCTGTGTTCATCACCTCCCAGATCTTGGCCATGGGCAGCACCGCTTGTATGTCATCCTTGTTGATCTCCAGTTTGGCAATTAAACGTTTCTTCGAATCATCGGAGGCCATCACCTCAGCGGAGTCCTTGTCCTTGGGCGCCTCATAGATGTGGGTGACGGACCACACAATCTTGCCACCATCCATAATGTCATTGCTATCGTCGGCCACCTCGAGCAGCCACGAGAATATCTCATGTACTTCATTGGTCAAGATGCTGCTGCTGCTGCTGCTGTAGTTGCCTCTGCTCTCCATGCTGGATGATGCACCGGCCGATGAAGGGGTGTCGACATCCTTGCGAAAAGCGGTCACTCGGGCTGTGGTATGCTTGGGATTCTCCTTCTCAATGCTGATGCTCCACTGATCGCTGGAGGCGCTGGCGCCAATGATCCGCAGACCGGCCTTGACACGGGCGCGCACGGTCAATGCGGCGATACGTTGCTCCTGATCCGCATACTGATGCAGAAAGACGGGCACATGCAGCTTGGACATGGGATAGAGGGGATGCTGGGGCAGGAGGAATGTAACCGAATCGTCGGCGCGCAGTTCCTTGAACGCCGTCTTGGGCGCCATCAATGGCACCTGGGCAAATGTCGTCAACGGTTGTATTTGTACCTTGGGCTCACACTGCTCCGGATTGCGTAGCGGTGGCTCGAACACACTGTACGAGACCTGAGCATATCGCTGCGGCACTTTTGGTGGCAATGAAGACCCAATGCCGCCGCCGGCACCACCGCTGCCACTGATGCTCTCCCTGGTATGATAGGGCGCTGGCAGCGGTGGCCACCAGCCGAGTGGAATGACCACCTCGGCAACGCAGACACCATCCTCGCCCTCGGGCATACAACGACCCTTGAGCGGCTGCTCATTGCCCATGGACACGTGCAGCAGAACGCACACCTTCTGCCGCTGCATATGGCCGCCCGGATCGGCGCCGGCATGGAAGAGGACGCGCAGCACTGGTGAATCCTGCGAAACGCTGCTACGCACCAAATGCGCCGATATATCCAGATGCATATTGGGCTGCTGCAGTTCGAGCAGCGTGGCCGTTGAGTTCTGTGGAGTGGAATGGAATGAATGAGTTTGTTTCTCGAATCTGGATTTTCCAAGACTTACGTTCACATAATCGCCTGCTTGTCCATTATTATTGTTGTTGTTATTGTTGTTGTCCATTGTGTCCGGCACAATGTAGCGTGCGGGCACCGTTTGCTTGGTGGAGAACGGACCGTAGCTGGCGCGTATGGAGACGGGCTGTGTTGTCTCCACGACGGTGAAGCGATCCAGCGATAACACCGAATCGTACGAGGAGCGTGCCTTTGATGATGATGATGCCATCGAGCCCATCGATGGCGATTGCACGTTTGCAATCTCCGGCGTCACAGGTGGTTGCCTGGCGTGCTTCAGAAAGAAACCGCTATCCGGCGCCTCAAAGTGCACCTCGACGGTGGCGATGTGCTCTGCAATAATCGATAAGTGTGCAATCGATAATTGTATGTAATCAATCACACAAGAGTGGAAGACTGGGATGGAGATATAGAGAGAGTTGGACATCCTCCCATCTCCCCCACCCCCCTCCCCGAGCCCCACGCGCGTTTAATTAGTTTTACGACTTACGTGCAATTGACAGCAGCATCAGCATCGTAATAATTACGCAGCACTTCATGGTGTGGATTTGAATGACGCCTGCGCTCGTTTGTTTACCGATTGGATTGATTGGACTCCTCTTCTGTACGTGTGTGTGTGTGTGTGTGTGTTGATTGAAATGCGTTTTCAGATAAATTTTTTTTTTTTTAGTTATTTTGAATTGATTTGTGTACACACTGTTTAATTATTTTGTTTGTTTTTTTTTTTGCAGTTAATGGAAGTTTGAATGGTTTACTGTTAATTTTCACTGCAGTTGCAGTCTTTTTTTGATTTTAGTTTTTCTTTTCTCTTTGGACTGAATTAAATTTCACAAATTGTTTTGCACAGACGCACGCACATATTACAGTTATAAATTTTGCACACCGTTTACCGTTACGATTTGAGCAGAAACTTATACCGAATATTTATACTTTATACATATATGCAATTTGTTAACAACAGTTGCAGTTTTTGTTGCCTTTCTCTGCTGCTGGTGCTGCTTCTGCTGCTGCTGCTGTTTCAGCTGCAAAAATCTACAGCACATCCTTTATTGATTCTTTCAGTGTGCACACACACACGCACACACACATTGAGAGGCAGGCGAATACGCATACGTATACACATACACATACATACACATACTAGTAGCACATACACATGCACAGTTAGCTGGTGTGCCCTGGTCGCATTCGCCTTCGCCTACATATACATATACATCTACATATACACACACACAGTTTCATTCATTTGGGCCGTGGTATAGACACATCTTCGGGGAGTCTCTTTTACTTTTCTTTCTTTGGTTTGGTTTTGGTTTTTGCAGAAGTCGAATTAGCAATGCACTTGATGCGATTGGGGGGCACTGTTTGAAATGGTTATTGCCACTTCTTTAGCACTAGCTAACAAGTTCTTTAATACATTGCTCTCGGTTTAACTATACAATTTTTTTAGGCAAATATCGAACATTTCCAAACACCCCAATAGTTCCTTGGACTAGGGATGGTGAAAACTATCGATGTATTCAGCTAATTGCAAAATATTTGCTTTCGATAAGTTATCGCATTTAAGCATCGATATTAACACATATGTCTATGTTCAAAATGAAACGAGTGGCAGCCCGCCAACTGCCTGCTGCTGCACGACTACGCTGACATATAGATGACGCCACAAGTCACGCGAAACTCTTGGCGCGTAATTCAAAGTATAAACTAATTTTAAATGAAATGGAGACAACACTTTAAGAAACATTTTAGTTTTATTTAACAGCTTTTGTCGGGGTTTCAACAGTTCAAGATTGGGCAATGACATCAATTAAATACTCATGAAGCATAATTCCCATTGGATTTATCTTGCAGGTTGGCACCAGCTGCTGCCGCTAATTTGCCTGCAAGACAGCAAAATAAACAAATAAATTAATCAATGCGCTGACCGCGTTAATGCTGACCACTTTGCACGATTGCAACTGCAAAATAATTCACGAAACTGTAAATTCGGCAGCATAAAGCAGACAAAGAAAAATATTTACACCGTACTTGAAATTGAAATGGCCGCCATTTTGACTGCCGTCTGCTGTCTGCGAATGTACGATTGTGCGAGTGAGAGAGCTAGCAACACAACAACTGCATCTACAGCATCCAAATGCATGTGCATGTCTGTGCCTGTGTGCGTGTGTGTGAGCAGTTCTTGCTTTCCGATTGGGCTGATTGGCTCAAGCACTGATTGTTTTCAGTAGCAGCATGAAGACTTATCAGACAAACTGAGGATCGCTTCTTCTTCTTCTTTTTGCTTCATTTAAATTAAATTTTTTGGTGACCAACTACCGTTTCGTACCGCATACCAGAGACATTCCAGCAACAACAACAACAAGGGCTAAGCACAAATCATGCATATTTTGAAAGAAACTTTGGCAGCAGCAGCAGCAATTTTTTATTGATTTGTGAATAAATAGAAAACACACACAAACACACACACACACAGACACACACATTTGCAAAACGTGAACGCATGAATTAATTCAAAATTCCGTTGGTGCCCACTACGCGAAAGTGGTTAACATAAGCAAAGGCTGATAAGTCAGCAGCAGCAGCAACAACAACAACAATAGTAATAATATCAAAGTCTAGCTTAACGTTTCGTTGTCTGCCTCCACCTTTTGTTCATTTATGAGCAATATTAATGAAAGTTCTTTAATTATGCTTTGATTTTTTTTTTTTTGTTTTTTGGCAACACTGCGCATTTCTCGATGTTCGATTAATCAACCGATAAATCAATTCAGTGCATACACAGTTATTCAGTTCTAATTGCACAAGGACACACACACACACACATGCACAGTTGAGCTTGTGGGCGTGCATTAATTGCCACACACATTAAGGGTCGAATGCACTGCGCAAAAAAGCCTGCTGTTAAAATCGAACCAACTCTTTTTATTCCATTAACCAAAACTGTTGTAAAAGTAATCTTAGTCTAAATAATTCACAGAGTATTTTATGGTTTCTATTTGTAATCTTCTTTTTTTTTCTCTGCGTGTAGCTGATGTGCATAAGTATGTGTGTTGCCTGCAACTCCCACCCCCCAACCGTGCTTCGCCCACTTCTACTTAGGTACACATTAACGAGATACGATCGTCAGAAATTTACGAGAAAAGTTGCCATGTTGTTGCTGTTGTTGTTGTTGGCCATTTGTTGCATGTCTGCACGCGCAACGCACTTGACTGGCTGCCACTGTTTGTTGCCGCTGTTCGCTGTTTGCTGCCTGCTGCCTGGGGATTGTGGGGGCCATTCTTGAATGACGACCACAGCGACACCTTCTCCATACCAAATCAACTGGATGTGGAGACTCCAATAGAAGCTGCTGCTGCTGCTGCTGCTGGTTGTTGTTGTTGTTGTTGCGGCTGCTTGAAGATGTGTTGTAATTTAATGGCCTCTTTATTTTTCTTACATTATTATTATTCAGAAGTGCTCGCGCAGCCGCCAGCCAACATTTCTCTCTGTCAATTGATCTTTTGTTCACTTTTCTTGATAATAGTCTCTCTCTCTCCCTCTCCCTCTCTCTCTCTCTCCCTCTCTCGCTCTCTCTGTCTCGCTTGCACCCAGGCTCGTCCATTATTTCTTTCGTGGTGCACTCAGCGAAACAATGTGTTTGAGTATTTAGAAAATCTCATTGTGTTAATCAAATTGTTCATTTTCTTAGATTAAGTATTTTTACACCCAACCCAAGACGAAAGTGTTTTTAAGCAAGTCAATAACAGAGGTGATTCAAGGTTCTTCATTCTAGCCTAAGCGCACTTAATGTAAAAATCTATATTTTTGGCTTAAGACACTTTCACTTGGCAATTGTACAATTTATGTTGTAAATATTTACTTACAATTTTATAAAGATGCATTTTAATAATTCCACAAAATTTGTTCTTCGATTTGATTTCACATATTTAATTAATTATTTTATGCCAAGCAATTTTTGTGAAATTTAGAAATTTAAAAAAAAAAAACATAAATAAAAACTAAATAAATATAAATGAGCTATTAGTCATAGGTTGATTTTTTCCGAGTGTGTCTTAAAAAAAGGCTTCTTCGGCTGCATGGAAATTTATGATGTATCATTAGCATGCAAAAAGAGTGGACACCAAATGGCCACGACTAAGCGACTCATGTGTGTGTGTGTTACATACATACATACATACTTACATACATATTTACATATACATATGTATGTAGGTGCGGAGCTGGGATGGAGCTGAAGCAGCAACCGCCTTTTAAGCCGGATCAAATAGAGCGGTTTTATTGCTTTTTTTGTGGCCTGATTCTTGTTTCTATTTTGAGGCTTTTTAATCTCAAAATAAAAACAAAAAATACAGCAGCAAATATTTACATCTAAACCCATTTGAATATGTATATGTCCATGGAAATTTATTGTGTGGCAATAAATTGATTGTTTTGTCGCTTTACAGCAGACAGCGTCGTAGAAATCTTCAAAATTCAAAAATCCACTTAATTTTGCTGTCAGAGGTCAAATTCGCTTTCTTTATTCTCATTTCGAACAACGGGAGGGAAATCTATTCAATTTGCTAGCTTTTTGGGAGCACAAGCGTATTCAAGAATATAGGACACACCCATTATCTAAAGAGGAGTATTTTTAACTTCTTCATTAGTTAAAGACGTATTCAAGAATATGGGACACACCCAGTAACTAAAGAGGAGTATTGTTGACTTCTTCAATTGTTAAAGACGACTCTGACCCCAGAAAGTGTACATATATCCATGATCAGTATATATATATATACATATATATATATATATATATATATATATATATAGATAAAATTCTGTGTCTCTTCGAAATCGCTTAGATCTGATCAATAAACTTTCGACTAGCGGATGAAGAACCTTTTTCTACTCAATTGTTAGGGTTGTTCTAGACAATGAACGAATATTTATAAATACATATATATAAAATTAAACTTTTTAACTGTTTTGTTTTTGAAATCAGTAAAATAGGACTCATTATTCACCCGCATACCGGGTCTTTTTGGGCCAACTCAGTCATTTTATGTGGAATCAACGAACTTTCGATGGTTAGTTAAATGATTTAGATGCGGTGGTTTTTTTTTTTTTTTTGCCCTTTGACTACAAACTTTCTTCCGCCTTATTTGGCAATTTTTTTGGTGGATCATCTTGTCGCTATTGTTGTCGTTGGTATTTCTTTTCGGGGTTATTAGTTGACCATTGACCCCAAGATTCGATCGATCGACCGATCGACCGATCAACTGGCCGAAAGCTGGCGAAAACAAGTTCTTGGCAGCGAGAAGTCAGAGAGCTAATTATGCATAGCTAAACTATACATACGTGTGTGAATGCTGTGTACACTTGGAGAAAACATATGCTATTTTCGCATTATTATTTATTATCATCTCATCTAAGTAAAAATATATATTTTAATAAATCAAGCAAAAAATCCAAATTAAAAAAAAAAACAAAGAAGTTCATTACTTGATGCAAGACTAACTAGTTTTATTTAAAGTTGATTAATTTATGAGTGATTTATTTATGAGCTTCAGTTCACAAAATATCCTTCCGTGCATATCCTTAACTCTGAGCAATCAATTTGAACTGAGAATAGTTATTGAAGCTGTTGAACTTTAGACTACAAAGCGAACAGGTTTATTTTTTGTTTTTTTCTGAGTGTATGATTATACATATATATATATATATATCCGTGTGTGTGTGTGTGTGTGTTAGTTAAATTTTGGCTAAAGATCTAGCTGATGAATAATGCAGAGCAATTAACTGTGGGTCAATAGGTCTGCGGCGAGCTAATATAAGCCGCAACCGAATTTTGGCAGCTCAGTTTAGTCGCGAGATTCGAAGAGATTCCATGCCGAGATGGGGAAACGCTGCCTCTTGCTGCTAATTTCTGTTGCCATCGTTTGCTGGCTAACAATCGCCTCGAGCGTTGCCGGCGACACGAGGATCGAGGTGGACGAGAATGGCAATGAGTACGAAGTGAAACGCTTTCAAATCGAGGGACGCCAGCTGAATGGCCAAGGCAGCAAGTCCCAGTGTGTGGTCACCCGGCGCAAGCGTGCCAGCCGAGCGATGGCCCCACTGCCGGCCAGCGTCACCGTCAACTCCCAGCAGTTGACCCTCACTCCCGCTGCCGGCATTGATGGTGTCGCCATTCCACTGCCCGTTAAATCGGAACAGTCGAACGGCAAGCGACGCTATGTTGCCTTGGCAACTGTGCAGCTCCACGAAGACGATGAGGATGACGATGATGGCGATGCTGAGGAAGATGATGAGCAAGCCGAGAATGACAATGATGAGCAGACGCACTTTATCCAATTGCAGACGGCACAGGATATGAGCGATGGTGCTCAGGGTCATCGTGCGCAGTTGTCGCAGGGCGTCAGTGTTGTGGCCAATGCGGCCACCAATGCGAATGTGGGCGGGGAGGCGGGCATTGTGGTCGTCGAATCGCAACAGCCGCCGAAGGTCAATCCCAGCACACATGCCGTCTTCGAGCTGAAGCCGCTATCCCAGTCGCATCTGCCACAGCTGGCACAGCTGCCGCACTCGAGCGTGGCCTACTGGCCACAGATTGCGGACTTGGATGAAGATGACGATGTGGATGTGGATGTGGCCGGCAATCAGGATGAAGATGATATATTCTACTATGGCAATCGGTATCAGCCAGTCGGTTTCTACGAGGAAAAGGATCATTTTATATCGGAGGACAGTCCCGTTAGCACTACGGCCATTTGGAGCACAGACGCTGACGATGACATCCATCCCGTCATCAATGAGGCCAACCAGCGACCCAACCAGAAGAAGAAGAGGAAGAAGCAGCAGGTGAAGCGGCGCAACCAGAACAAGAAGCGAAAGCAGCAGCAGCAGCAGAAGAAGAAGAGGCGTCGTCCTGAACTGACGGAACAGCAGACGAAGAAGAAGAAGAAGCAGCAGCAGCAGCAACTGGACGAAAGCCTTGCAAACAATGATAAGCAGCCATTAGAATCGGGATCGGGATCGGGATCAGTGTCTGCGCCGAGCAAAAACAAGAAGAAGAAGAAGAAGAAGAATAGCAGCAGCAGCAGCAGCAGCAGCAGTGTCAACAAGCGTCGTCGTCGTCCCAGCTCCAGCTCCAGCTCCGGCTCCAGTTCCAGCTTGAGCGATCGTCCCTTGGGCGGCTATCGACGTCGCCGACCGCAGAGCGAGCGACAGCGCGAGGAGAAGCGACGTCGCCGCCTGCAGCAGCAGAAGCGTCGCCGTTTGCTGGAGCAGCGACGTCGTCGTCGCCGCAACAGGCTACAACAGCAGCAGGGCAATCGCAGGGATTACTATAACGAAGAGCCCATCATCAATTGCATCTACATCAACAAGGATCCGACAACGACGACAACAACGCAGCGTCCCTTCTGGAACATCCTCGGACGCGATGCGAGCTCCGTCAATGATAGCGGCAAGGATACACAGCTGCCCACCCGCGATTTCGAGACAGAGAAGGCTCTGCTCCAGGCCATTCGACGCAATGCCCAATTTGGCAATCGCAAGCGCACCAATCTCAGATTCGTCGCATAAAATCGCACACTGAATAATTTATTTACACACACACAGACACACCACACACACACACACACACACATTCATTATGATTTTTTTTGTCTAGCTTTGTAATTATTTATTTATTTAAATGTACTTTTTTTTTTGTATTACTATTGGCAATTAAATTTTCTTGAATAATTTGTTTCATCTAAGCTTGCAACATGTCCTTTCTCTCATCCTCAACACCTACTCCTACCCCTACCCCTACGCCCGACACACATGCAGGTGTGTGTAACACGAGCCCTTCCCACGTCCCGCGAGCCGAGTGCGAGACTGACGTGGCCAACGGAGCCACCCCAAGCAAATGATATCTGGCTTAAGGGCTGGGCTGGGCTCTGGTTGTGGGGGGAGGGTGGTGGTCAGGCGCAGGATATGTGCATGAGTGCGCACCATAGAGAGAGAGAGAGAGAGAGAGAGAGAGAGAGAGAGGGGGAGTGTGGGTTAGTGTGTGTAGTGTGCGCTTGTTTATGATTTCCGCCGTTAGATGGCGCCAGCAATCGGAATTCAAAATGTCAACGGATTGCAACAATCGCTGCCTGACGCTGCGGCATTTCCTGTCGCCCGTGTGGGTGGCAATCCCACCACCAATTACCTATCTCTATACAGTGGGTAAGAAAAGTATTTGCAAAGTGCAGCTGCCGCCACCATAAACACATAAACTGTGCCGCAAAAAGTGATTCGTGGCGATATTCCAAGTTCAAATACTGCGACAATTGCAACGCAATTTGCAGTTCGCTAATCTAATAACTAAAACATAACTAAAAGGGTATCTAGCGGTTTATAATAATGCCAGTTGCAGTTTTCTCACTTTGAAAATGTCAAGTTTTTCATTTCGATGCCGTTTCCTAATTGAAATCGGTTAATTTCGGTTTGACATAGTCACACATACTCTTCAATATGTTTAAGAAAATCAAGCTTTATTTTGAAATTACGAAATTATGATTTAAATTGAAAATTCATTTCTTTGTGTGCCAAACGACCTGAAAAAATTGTTTAAGCAAAAGCAAATTGAAATCACTGAACAGTTTTCCGTGAATACGAATTTGGGAACTGCTCCTGCATTGACAATTACTAAAGTTCCTTACTCTGTGTGTGTGTGTGTGCTTGTGTGTGTGTGTGTGTATGTATGTGTGTATGTGTTTACGAGTTGTAGGTGTAAAGTTGGCGTCGATCGATATTCGGCGTCCGGCAGCAGCGGCAACAGAATCCAGGCTGCCAGGCAGACGAGGAACTTCGTGCGAGTTGTGGATAGCCAAAAATGTATCTACAAGATACACACGCCAAAACACACAGATACATTCATACATACATATGTCAGCAAGCAATCGCACTGACTCCTAAGCGCATTTAGTTTGCCTTCCGCCAATTTCGGTTCATCTTTTACACATTTTTACTTGGGTTTTGCGGTATAAATAAGACACAAAAGAGCAGAGTACCCCGAAGGGGTCGAGTGGGCAAACAATGAAGGTGAACTTGAAAATGGACGCAGCAACATACAACACACAAATGGAATTGAATCTATTTTTGGGAGCAGTGTAGCAAAGGGGCCCCTGCGGATTGCGACAATCAACTTTTCTTCTTTTGTTCTTTTTTTTTTGGGTTGCTGCCACAGCGGAGGATGAGGAGGGGTATATATATATCATGTATATAACAACATGCGAATATTTTAAATGCTTTTCGCACGTTTCACAAGTCCAAAACAATAACTAGTCAATATGAAAATACTTTTTAGTTAGTAAAAATGTGTTTTTGTTATCCACTGTTTATATAATTTTGATAGTTTATAAATATTATATCAAACGGAGTGCTTTATCTTGACAAATTCATCTTTTAGTTGTATCTAAAATCAATGTGTATCGATATTCTTGCAACCTAAATTGTCCATTTAGTTTGCCTTTCTCACGCCTCGCTCTGCCTCCCAGGGGTTGGCTGGCTGTGGGTTGTTGGCCTGTTGGGGTTGTGGATTGTGTGTGGGTGTTTTGCGTGGTTTGCGTCATTGATATCGTGCGATGATGATTCCTTACTTTTGCACTATTGGCACGCGTTACATTTTTTGTTTTTCGTTAATGTTGCGTGTGGTTTTTTAGTAAATATTTACGCTCTGACTGTGAACGCTCTTTTGCGGCATTCTGTGTGTTTGCTCAAGAGGTCGATGCGTTCAGCATAGGCGTGTAGGCGTGTGGAGGAAGTGGGAAGGGGGAAGAGGGAGGTGGAGGAGTTTTGTTTGTCAGTTGGCTTCACACTTTACCAAAATCGCTACTTGCTGTAATTACTAACTGAAGGAGAGGTCCTTGCACGGTCCTCGTTAACGGCATCGCAGCTGTGTGTTTCTGTTTTATTTATGCTTCGTTTTTTATTTTTGCAATCGGGTCATTGGCATGCGGACAAGAAACGGGTCCTCGATTTCTCTTGCGGTTGCCCCACATTGCAAAGGAGCACGAGCCAAAAGACCAAACCACGAACAGGATCAACAACAACAACAACAGCAACAACAATCATGGACAAAGAAGTCGAAGTCGAATTGCTTTCGACACAGTCTTTTAGTTTCTACTGATTTATGGCAGCGTATTGATTAAGCGTCGAAGTCGTCTCATTTTGGTATCCCCCTATGCCCCCGCTCCCCTTTATCCATATCCCGTTGCTCAGTGCTCCTCATCAAGGTGTGAGGCGCAACCCTCGCCGCGAGTTGTATTTGACGCCAGTTGCTGTCGACAGATTGCCGAAGGGTTCGTCGCTCTGTGCGAAGGCATGAGATGTTTCAGGCAGATGGTTTTTAACGTGCTGCTCCTTTTTTTGTTTTTTTTTTTTTTGTTGTTGTTGTTGTCCTCTTCACTCCTCTCTCGCTCTTCTTGCTCTTATCCTGACTCGCCTAGTTACGCAATGATTTGGTCTGCTCCGGTTCGAAGTTCGAGGGGTTCTGGGGCGAGGGCGTGGGCGTGGGCGTGTGCGCCGGCCCAGGTATAGAGGACCAGCAACAACATATAAAAACACAAAAAAAAAGGTGCGTCTATTTAGTCATAATTGGATGCGTAATAATGCAGATGTTGACAGCGAGATAGAGAGAGACGGAGACACAACGAGTGGGATAAAGACAGATAAAGATTGTTTATGTGGTTCATCAGGCATTTTATGAGCTCTCAACTTGATGGGATTAGCGCGTATCAAAGGTGTGAACAATTCAGTTAACGATTCAGTTAGCTACTTATGACATGTGCTTCCCTAATCCACAAAACGCAGCGAGTATTGTGTATTTTAATATTTATAATGAACATTAAAAAAAAAAGAAGTTATTTAAAAGAAATTAAAAATAATATCTAAAAGATTAGGCAAGGGATTAGTAGAGCTAACAACCGGGACGGGAGTGAAATCCACAAAGTATCCTACACCTCAAGGATCGTATAGAAGATTGCCAAGTTGTACTGCAAAAAGTTATCAAAAATAGCAAGTTTCATTGAGTCCAGTAATCACCTCAATAACAATTGGAATTTTTAGGTTTTTCTTGATTATAGATTGAAGGCAGTTTAGATGTATACTTCAATTGCATAGATTGAGTGATTGGTTTAGTCTTAAGCCAAGATATATATCTGCTGTAATATATATCTGCTGATTGGAAGGATGTTTCCATTGATTCTCCAAATTTGATGTTGAATTTAACTAAACTTGGATTTGGAGATAAGTTTTTCTTTTTTTGAGATGTCTTTGCCAAATTCAGCAGTTGACATTTTGAAAAGCAAATAAATGATTAACATCAGACAGATATATCTATATATAGATCAGTTCTGCAAATATATGTTGAAGTTAACAACAGATATCTACTCTTTCTTGGTTCATTTCAATTAATTTGCGGTTTGCTTGGAATTAACTGTGCAACGCGGCAGCAGCAGCTGCTGCTGTAGCTGGATGCTGCAAGCAGAAGAAAAAGAAGAATAATATGTTGGCAGCAGAAGCTGCACAAACCGATCGTGAAGTTAATTATAAAGCGGGGCAACAAACAGCACACAACACACACACACACAGAACTGGCTGGCTGGCTGTCCTTGGCAGGACCTAGTTGATCCTGCCACGCGCTAAAATTGATGCCCCCAGTTCGAGGAGTGGAGGGAAGACAGAGAATGGGATTGTTGTTTTTGGGGGGAGTTGGTCGAAATGCAGCTTGCCGGAGTGCAACGTGCCTGCTGCAAATGGAACGAGAAACGGTAAACGGGGGAAAACTGGTAACAGGTAAGAAACAGGCAGACGCTAACAGGTAATAGGATGATGCCTTCTGCAACATGATGTTGCAGTTTTAAGATCATCATTCGACAATAAGGGAAAACGGGGCAGGGCCGACAGCGCGGCAGGGATGGGGAGCACAGATGAACAAAAATAAGGGGCACGTGCCGCCTTTTGCCGCGCTCGACCTGTGTCTCCTTTATTTACGATGCGAGGCTTCTCGTTTATTGTTGTTGTTGTTGTTATTGTGGTTGTTGCAAGGATGCAAAAGGACTGCAACATCCGAGCGAGGGTCGTCGAAACGCCGCACAATGCACCTGTTAGGCCTATTAAAGAGGGCCAATACCAACAGCAACAACAACACAATGACCAACAACAATCATCTGAGTCTGTGTTCATCGATTAGGTTCATTGCACTGTCACCGGCGAGAGCAGAGCATCTGTTAGTCGCCAAGTTCCTGTGGAGAGTGGGAGTTTTAGAAAGAAACTGCCAACCTACAACAAAGAATATTATTCAGTATTGTGAGAGTTTGATCTAGAATGAAATGCCTTGAATGTTGTTGAGCCCCATTGTTTTTCCTAAAACTAATTAATTGATTAGTTGTTTATTGGTTAGGGCACAAGTTTTCCTTATTGCATATGTTGCAAGAATAGTACTCTTATTTTCTAGTAACCCGCGCTGCAATGCAGATGCTAATAGCTACTGTTGGTGTACTTCTATCATACAAAAATAGAGCAGGCCTTAGACCTTATCAATCTAATGGACTAATAACAGGCAACCCTTTGATGATAAACCAACTAGTAACGGACTGCAACTGTGCAACTGTGCAACTCTGCAGTCTGTCGCCTGTTGTCTTTGACTGTTGATGCCTGCTGTTCCCTGTTGGCCCAATGTGTCCCCATCGAATGCAACTCGAGACATGTGCATGACTGCTTAATCTAATTTAGCTGCAGTGTCCGGGTTTTTTTTTAATAGGAAAAAACGAGAAACGACGAAGAAACCCCATTGTAATAAAGAAGACAAGAGCGGTAAGAAAATAAGGGAAAAACCTACGGGAACGACAAACAGGACAGTCAGAATGAGGCAGCTATGTGTGTGTCTGTGTGTGTATGGAGTGTCGAGCAATTAAAGAAAACGAAGTCAACATTAACAACAACAAGAACAGACTACGATGCGACGATAATGATGATGATGATGATGATGATGAAGTCGACAAGTCGGGTGAGAGAGGAAGACAGTGAACCGCAGCGCCGGAAGTGCAGGCGCTGAGTGCAGAAGTTGGCTAAGAAGAACTGGTAGTGGAAAAAGGTATGCGAGCAGCATATATATTGTATACAATACCAGCTAGAGATGCGCACCCATTCAACTCACGAGCACCACAGATGCCAATTATTATATTAAAATAAATATATATAAATATTTATTTTAATTATTTTCTTTTGATTTTTTAAGGCATCGAACTATTGAAGAAGAAGAGAAGAAACTTGAATTAATTTATTGAAATAATAATAGAGAATTGGTAATTGTCGTGACTTGACTTCGTGTTCGTGTCACGACACGTGCTCAACACACAATTACAGAGCGAAAGATACCGTCTGCCGAAACAGAGGCCAAAAACAGAAGGAACCCATCGACCCATCGCCGTTGAGGCATCTTCGTCATTTGGCTAGTCATTCGCTTCGTAACTGCATTTCGCGCTTGAGAGGGCACGTGCCCTGCCCTGCCACTGGCCCCCGATGATCGTCGATGAACCCACATGACATTTTTGTATTGTTCTTCCGTTGTCCCTAAACTAAAGAACAAGAAGCGTCTTGCCAGCTACACAGACACACACACAGATGTAGGCTTCGGCATCGGCTTTAAATTCAGCTTCAACTTCAACTTCGGGTTCTTCGACTTCGACTTCGGCTTCTACTTGATGTGATGCAGTTTTGGCTGCTGCTGTTGCTGTTGCGGTTGCTGCTGGTACTGCGGGGGGTTCTTGTAATCTGCAGCAATCATGGGAGAGCGAGAGAGAGACTAGTGAGTGGCCCCTGATCAAGATCAAGATCGAGATCAGTGAGTGCTGCTGGTGGTGGCGATAGAGCTGTGGTGCTGTGGTGCGCAACTGAGGTCAGGTGTCTTTCGTTACTGGCTGGAGTGGGGTAGATAGTGGTAGGGCTGGCGATCTGCTGCTACTAAGCTGCTTAGAGGGTTGCCAACTCGACTCTTTCAGGTGGCAAGAGAACCCACATGCGACATTGCCTTATAGGGTTGTGGTTGGGCAGCAAGCAACCCACATGCGATGTTGTCATTTAATTATCAAGATGACACAAATGTCGCCTTACCAGAAATGAGTTCAAGTCGCGAGCCTTGCTTGCAGCTGGTCAACTGACTCGATGAGGGGTAATTTGTATTGCTTCTTGTTCTTCTTTGTCTTCACGGGCCAAAGGCGGAGGGGGAGGAACGCTTGAGTGATCCAGTTGATTTGTCAGGGCATGCTTCTAATCTGGCATTGGAACGCGCCACAGCGTCAGCTGGAAGAGTTGCTCCTGTTCCACAAGTTGTGACCTGAGCTGAGCTGAGCTGGGCTGCTCCGCTTAATAAGCCACAGGCGTAGCCGTTACACAAGGTAGCCTTATCAACAGACAGACAGACGGACTGACGGACTGACTGACTAACTGACTGACAGACTGACAGACTGAGAGCGAGGGTTGGCAACTGTCTTGGCGGTTGTCTCCGCTTCGTTGCGCAAATGGCGGGAAAAATCCAAAGCAGCACCTTTGAGCAACGAAGCGGCTGAAAAGAGAGCAACTCAAGACATTGTGTGAGAGAGACAGAGAGGGGAGAAGAGAGAAAGAGAGAAAGAGAGCCGCGCTTCTTATCAGTGACAAGCACGCAGCTGGGAATATGCTTATGCGGGTGTGGAAAGCTCCAAACGATAAGTTTTTGGGGCTGCTTAGTTGCAGCTAAGCGGCGCGTGGGAAAATCAGACGCCCAATTTGTGAGAAACTCCCTATCTGCATTTGTGCATACATAAGTTAGAACCCCGACTTGGTATGTGGGTATACCAGTTTGTACAGATATTGCTGGCTGACTCTGAATTCCACAAAGGAATAAGAACAACAGCTTATCCCCTGTATAAGTTTAGCTTAGAGTTTGCCATCCTCTTTCAACTGAGTCAGATGCCATTAGGATAACAAACGCAAGGACAATTCATAATTATTATAAAGATTTTGTTTAAAGTCCATTCGATTTGATTTTGATTTTATATTCACCTCAATCGATGCGATGAGCGTACTGAATTAAGTCTCTAAGTAAAAGAATGTGAATAAAGAATAGATCTTTCCTTGCTGCTTAACTGATATACCTGCTGGTCAATAGTTACTTAAGTAAATATTGTAGCTCAAGTCTTAAGTTAATAATATACTCAGTGGACAGTAGAATAGGCGTAATTGCGATCAATTTTCAATATTCCAAGTTAAATTTATATATTAATTCTTAATGCAAATCGGAAGAAGCCGGCTTAAGTTTGCGTACAGTAAAACTACTCCTCTGTTCCCGCTCTATAAACTATAAATCTGTTTATATTTCTATGGTTAATTTCGCATAAGTTTTTCAATTGGTTCAGTCGAGTAGCAGACTAAATCAGGCATCAGCTTTACTTTCAGTTTAGTTTGGTTTGGTAATTTGCTTACTTATTACGAGCACCTCTTACTTTTCCTTTTATTTCACATATATGTATATATATATATATATATATTTATATATATTTATATAGACATACACTTATGAGTGGCATCTCCTGGTGCCCCCAGCCCCTTCCATGTGCATCTCCTCCTCGCAGCACTGGTGTGCACCAGTTTCATGGCTTGCACGTGATAATTGCCGCCCGCCTGCTTTTATTTTATATGATGTTTTTTGTTGCTGTTCCTGCTTTATTGCTGCGTTTTTTATCTCGTTTTCATTTTCATTTTGTGTGTATGTTTGTGAATATTTGTGTATATTAAGATATATAGAGAAGCTCTGTAGCGTAAAAATGTGAGCTGCAAAAATGCGAAGAGGAAACCGTTTCCTGGTCGACTTGTGGGTTTATCGGCTGGACGGAAGATCCACTTCCCCATCTTGCAATTGTTGTTGTTGTTGCTGTTGTTGTTGTTTGTGTCTGGCACATCCCCGAGTTTAGAATAGGTGGAATACTCTTAACGATGGAGCGCAAGAGATATGTAGAGCTCAGCTGCCGTGTTAAATGCAATTACAATGCAAAGTCTGCATTTTTTTTGAAATGCCAGCACCTCGGGGATTAAGCGGACGAGACAGTCGGACCCCCAAGCCCAATCTCAATCACAAGCCCACGCCCAATCCCAGACTCAACGCAACTCGACTCGACTCAACTCAGTCAGTCAGTTAAGTAGTTGGTTATTTAGTTGCCAGCAGCAGCAGATGCTTTCTGCCACACCCTGTTTCAATTTCCCGTGCCACGTTTCATGTCCGGCACCCTAATGCCAAACATTTACTTACTACCTTTACCCCTTGGCGAGAGCGTTAAAAGTCACGATTAACAAAAAAAAAAAAAAAAAAATAACCAGAAGAAAAAAATAATATACAAAACAGAAAACGCATCCACCCCCACTTCCACTGCCAGCCACTCCTCCCCCATAAGTGCTGCACATCCCACAAGCTTACGGGAGACGAGTTTCAGTTTCAGTTTCAGTTTATTGACTCCTGGCCAGGGGGGTGTTTTGCTGCATGTATTATGGGTTTTGGGTTGGGTTTGGCTTTCTTTATTTTTTTGGGACATCAACTGCGTGAAATGAAGCAATTAACTGTGTGTAAAGTTCAGGTCGCATCCTGTGGCGAAAAGCCATCAAATTTGATAAATACCCTCAGATTTATCATAAAAAAAAACAAAAGAAACCTAATGATGCACATTTTGACTAACGAAATTAATTATTGCCGAGGCTGTGCATATAAATAATCATTTTAAATAGACTTTCAGTTGGATATTTGATAACCCAATTTGTGAACCGACATTGATCCCTCCCAATAATGTTAAACAGTGCCCATTTGATGAGACTAAAACTTCCAATTTTATTTGTAAACTTTTCCAAAACAAAGAACATATAATTGATTAAATTAATGTTAAGTTATAGACATATAACACCGATTCTATTAGAATTGGTTAGATGCCTTAAGATCTTTTTGGAATATTCCAGAGAATCGACAGACAACACATAATCAACCAGTCAAAGTTTTTCTGAATAAGAACTCTTCCAAGCTGCTAATAATATTAAATTGCTAGCATATTATTTACTAATATATATACACATATGTATATTGTTTGGCGCCAAAACCGAATCAAAGCATAAAATTAGTGTGTAGGCAAAAAACAAAAAAAAAAACAGGATGACTGGAATCAGGAGCAGGACTAGGAGCTGGGACCTAAACACAGCTGTGACTCTTGATTGCCGCGAAATACGATGTCTTATTTGTTGGGCAATAGGCAAAACGAGTTCGCCTAGCTGGCTGCTGTCCCCGTCCCCTTTCAGTGGCCACTGTCCACTGTCCACTGTCCACTGTCCACTGTCCACTGTCCACTGTCCATTCTCCAGTGTCCAGTGTCCGCTCCAGTGTCCTGTCCAACATGACATATGAAAACAAAAGGCGGCGCCCAGACAATGCGCACTTGAGCCACATATATGTAGATGTATGTAGCGCAACTGCAGCAATCAGCAGGGATCAGCATAAGACAGAGAGTGAGATAGAGAGAGAAAGAGATGGAGATGGAGTGGAATAGAATAGAAGAATAGAGGCTGACCAACGGTCGAGGCGGAAAAGGTTCCCATCACTAAATAAATAATAATAATAAATAAATAGACGAAGGCGCAAATGCAAATGAGGCCAGGACTCGCACCCGAACCCGAACCCGAACTCGAACTTTTGGCACTCGGCTGCCACTAAGTAGCTGTCCAGCGAGAGGGTCGGTTCCTTCTATCAGCCACTGACCACTGTCCAGCAACAGCAGCAGTAGCAGCAGCAGCAGCTTCTTCTTCGAGGAGAATAGGGTGGTTCCTGCTACGTCTTTTGGGTCAATGCAATTTCCTTTGCGTGCTGCCTTATCCTATCTTAAAACCTGCACCCTGCACCCTGCACCCTGCACCCTCTGCACCCTTTTGCTCTCTGCACCCTCTGCTCTCTGTCCCGATTCGATGTCCTGTGCCCTCTGCCGTTTGCTCCCATTGTAATGAGTTGCGCTTGTTTCACCCTTTCGCATTCTGCGAACAGTTGCATTCACTGGTCAAGTCGCCTGTTAATTTACGGCCAGCTCCTCCTGGAACTGATCCGGTCGACCTCATTTGAATATTAGTTGGGCTGGTCAATGATCATCTTGATTTGCTGCTGTGAAATTGCCCCGGCGTCTGCTGTAAGAAACTGGTGCCGGCAGCAAAACATCTCACATCCTTTGGCATTACACGCTTGACCAAACCGGCGGCCCATCTGCATTTGCCCTTCCCTGCCCGCCTGTCCTGAACTCATATTTCATGGCAAATGTCCAGTTCGAAAGCGTTGCGTTTGGTCAACATGCGTATTACAATTTGATCCCGTGAATCTTTAGTTGATTAAAATTTGTTTTATGACTGCGTAATTTTTCGCTGATGTCTCTGTGTGTGTGTGTGTGTGTGTGTGTGTGTGGCCGTTAAAATTATAATTTATGGATCGGTCAGATGTTGATGATGATGATGGGCCCTTGCCTTGGGCCTGCCCTTGCCTTGTGGGTTAATGAGAGTTTGAACCTTGGTTACGTTTTAGCTCTGGTTTATCGCCTCAATTCCGCTTGATTAGACAAAATTGAGATCTGGAACTCTGGAAGATACCATCTGTTCTTAATGCATATACAAATAGATTTAAAGGATAAATGTATATATGATCCTTAGCTCTCTCAAAGTCTTGGTTAAATGACTGTTAATGTCTGTAAAAATAAATGAGTTTTTCCTCACTGATCCATCTTAATTGAGTCGAACTTTTTAATAAACTTTTGCTAAGACTTCAACATCATGCTAAAATTTATACTATCTTAACATTGTGAAAACTGAACGGATATTCAAAGACAATAACTCCTTAATATTGAATTGTACTCTAGTCGAAAACTACATTTAAAGTTGTTTCAATAATTTATCGCCATTCAAAACAAAATTAAAAATCAATATAAGATCTAGAAAGTTTTCTTAAAGATGTTCATATTCGTTACTCATTAGATAATAAACTTGATTCAAGTTTCTTCGATCTAGAATATAACAAACACACTCTAGAAAAATGTTGATATTGGTCGAAGATTTTTGAATTAATTGCAATTGAATTAAGAATATTTTCATAACTTTAGATTGTTTTCTTTATCTGAATATGTTCTACTAATTCGTGGCATGTGTTTTGAGTGCATTTTAGATCTTCAGTCGCCTCTCTGTCTTTCTCGCTCTTTCTCACTCTCATTCTTGCTCGCTCTCGAGCCGAGGAAGCCAGTCGGGAATTTAAAGAACAGCAGCAGGACTTGGCCTGGGTTCGATCGAAATAAGGTCAGTGACTGAGCAGCAAAGAGAAGCAGAAGCAGAAGCAGAAGGAGAAGGAGAAGGAAAGGTGCGGGATAGACAGGACATTCAGGCTGGCAGGCAGCGTAGGGCAGACAGCGCAAGGACAGTTCCCTGGGGCATTGTGTGAAGAAGTAACGGTTTTCTGTCCCAAACGGGACGTGTCCAGTGAAAGGAACAAAAATTAGATCAAGCCCGGACAGGTTTCCTTTGGATTAACAAAAAGCAACAAATTTCTAACGGTCAGTCCGAAAGAAAGGAAAGGAAAGAAACAAAGAGCACATCGAGTGACAGAGAAAGAAATAACAATCCAACATTCGAAAAAGTTTAAGTTGAGTATAACTAAAGTTTGATGGTAATCAAAACTCAATTTCCAGCCAAATTGAATATACGCCATTTTCTATTCTCGACTTGCGTCGATTGGTCCAGAATCCCTGCTAAATGCTAAATGGTTAAAAACTGACATTTTCTAAGCCAAAATGTGCCATGTTTAATTGTTTTTGGGCTTGCAACCCTCTGGAGGTTGCCAAAGTTCACGGGGATGTGACCGGGGCCGGGGTTTAAAAGCCACCCCATCACTTAGAGGACATTTTTAATGAAATGTTTTCCAAGATCAAGATGCAGATCAAGAGTTCAAAAGCAACATATTCAATTAATTTCTAGCTAGAAAGTTCATCTTTTTGCCTGGACATTGGCCAGCGTCAGTCCAGCGTGACGAAAACTAAAAAAACAACAAAAAACTTAAGGAGGATGGAAACTGGCTAACAACCCTTAAGCTGGCATAAGAAATCTACAAAGGTGGCATGGAGGGAAGCAAGGAGGGTTAAGCCGCTAAACTGGTTTTTCTCCTGCTACAATTGTTGATTTATGAGTTCGCAACCCTTTGACTCGGCACTCTCAAGGTAGGAGCCGTGCCCCTGCAGCGAAAGTAGATCAAGATGCTGGACTGATGATCGCCTGATCGCCAGATCGCCCTTGCCCCTTCCCCTCGCATCACTTTCTGGCCACAAGATGCTGCGTGTTAAAATGTCTTGTTTGGGGTGGTGGCTTATACGGATTTCCATGCGATTAATTTGGTTACGTAATACCTTCGGGGGTCAGCTACAGCTGTCTAATGCCTAATTAGTGAAACGGGACCGTTCCACAAATCTCGGACACAAATTGAAACTGTTGTTGCAAAGTGGGTATCACACCAACTCTCACCTGGAAACTGTATGCCAACCAATTTCGACATAAGCCCCAGCAATAACATACCTCCCCACCTCAAAAGCCGTCTTGCAATTGCTTAGTAAATGAAACAAGTTTTGGGACACAGCACCAAAAACATTTCAGCATCATTGGATGGGTCTTGATGGACTTGAGTCGGATGTGGTTCTTTCTCAGCACCTTTTGACCCACCCAGTGTGTGTAGTGTCATTTTGGTTTGTTTCGTTTCATTTCCACACTGCCAGGTAGCCCAGCTCTGAAGCGGACACATATTTTGCGCTCACATGTTTTTTTTATAGCCATAAAAAGATACTCATAATGTTTAAGATACTCATATTGTAGATGAAAGCTAGCCGAGGTGACCCCAAACTGAGAAACTGGCCAACTAGCAGCTACCCGCTGGCAAATGGCCAACTGGCCAACTACCAACTGGGCGGTCGCTTGGTCAACTGTTTCCGTTAGCACTCTCCAACTTGTCCCGCTTGTAGCTCGTCTCGTTTAGCCATAAAACAACAAAAGCAACAGCAACAGCAACAAACATTTAACGAAATGACAAAGAAATTTAATTATGTGTCAGATATTTGTCTGTCTCTCTGTCTGTCTGTCTCTCTGTCTGTCTGTCTTTCTGTCTGTCTCTCGGTCTGTCTGTCTTTTCCATTTGCCTGGCACTTGAACCTGTGTCAACGCTGGGAACCTTGCCGATAACATCTTCATCTTCAAATTGAAGGTCAGCACACCCAAGAAAAAACAACAAAAAAAAATGCAAAAGCTTGCAGATAAATCAACAGACTTGAAAAGCTGTCACAAGATTGTCTCTTAAGTTGCTCATATTAAGCAATATAATTTTAACTCATCTTTCATAAAACATAACTGAAGCACAAATATTGTTTTTACTTTTATAACAAAATTGTGTTTATTATAAAACAACTCAAAATGCTTAAATCGAGCGAGCTCAACTAGGAAATACATTTATTTATTTAATGTGGACTGCACATAAAAAATTAACAATTAAATGAAAAATAATTAGCTTAAAATTAAAAGAAATGGTTAAGCTAAAATATAAAAATATGATTTATTGCACAGATTGAGGAAAGCCAGAAAAACACTAATTATGCTTAGAGAGAGAGAGAGGGAGAGACTGAGACAGAGAGAGAAGAAAAATGATATATATTCTTATCATGTGAATAAGTTTTATATTTTTAGCAATTAGGTTCTTAGAACTGACAGTTTACAGGTGATCAGGGAAGTCATGGCTTGTCTTAGATCTGATCATTAATCAGTTTTCAGCCGATGGCAAATTTGAGCTTAGTCTTTGGCCATGTTCCAGACTCCGATGCGGTAGTCAAAATTGCAATATTTTAGCCAACGTTCATCGCTTGCCTAGTTTGGTTTTATTTGATTTTTTTATATTTTATTTTTGTTTTTTTTTTTTTGTATACTTCCTCTTAACGTTGAGTTGAGTTGCTGCATTTCTGTTTAATTACAATAGTAACAACAGCAAGATGTTGCATTGCATTAACTAAAATCAAACATGCAACACGGACAGACAGACAGATGGATGGCTGGATGGATGGATGGATGGATGGATGCATGGATGGATGGATGGTAAGTGACGGAGTTAGGCCCAAAAGAGCAACTAAAATAGTTGCGCCATTTTTCAATTATGAAATATTTATTGTTGTTGCTGTTGTTTTTAAATGTTGAGCTGGTTTTATTTGGCTTTGGAGTGCGCCCATGTGCAGTGATTGTGATTATATAAAGCGAAACGAGCGTTAATCATAAAACACAAAACGCAAACTGAAAACTGAAAACTGAAAACTGCAAACTGCAAACTGCGCTGCGATGCAATTTTTGTATCTACAAGATACAAACTGCTTCTGGCGCTGGCAGCGTTTCGCAGCGCGTGCCGGCGCCGTGCGCGCCAAACGGCAGTTTATAGGCAAACAAAAAGCAACCAGAAAAAAATAAAAAAATGAAAAAAAAAAAGAAAAAAAAACAGCAATGATTGTTAGCTCATCGCGACTGTGAAGGCGGCAACATTGTGGCTAAAACGGGGGGGCGGAGCGGCCACTGCCTGTTGTTTTTATTAATTACACACGGCAGCTGCAGGGGGTGGTGCAACCGAGGGGCGGGGGCTGGGGCGTCAGTTGAAGCAGTCGGAGGAGGCAGCTTCGTTGCTTCTGTTTCATTTCATTTTTTTTTTTTTTGCTGTTTGGTTGCACATGCGCCACAAATTTGTTGCATTTACGCGAGATTTATATTATGATTTCATTTGAGTTTTCATTTTCATTTTTTTTTTTTTTTGTATTTTTGGTTTGCGTTTTCTTGCGCAGCAAACGATTGCAACAATCGCGAATGATCACAGATCTGCACTGATATTATACATGTATATAAATATGTACACATTTCAGCTAGAATCAAAGAATCTTTCAATTAAGAACTTTAATCTCAAAATAGTGGCTACAATCGATTGTCTATCAGAAGACAACCAGGCAATTTTATGCATTGAAGAGTCACAGACAACAAATTTATTTATTTTCACTTTGGGATATTAAATAAAATCTGGGCTGAGATAGCTTTTTAGTTGAGGATGAAACATTTGCTATTCATATAGGTATTTTTATATCGTTTTCAATGCCAGACTTGCATAATCAGGCAATTTCCTTTCGCTGAGTTTGCATTTTACTTTGCTGGGTATTTAAAAGTAGAACCTGAAGAACCTTGGGAGAGGCTTAGGATTACGAAGCGTGTGGCTCCGGTAAGACGATGCTGATGCTTACGTCAGGAGGCTGCATTTGACCATTTTCCATACAGCACTTCAACTTTATATATAAGTTTAGGTTTGGCATTTTTTTATTTGGACAACGTAGTCGACTTTTGTCTGAGTGTACACAACTATTACTTTCTACTACTAGATTAACTATCACTTTTTATTTAAATATCTGATATATCAAAACACATATTATTTTCTTCTTCAAGTTGCTGGCATAAAATTATATATTTTATTAATTACCATTTATATTTTATTAATTACCTTTTAGGAAAGGGGATTCAAGTTCGAGTTTGTTGTGCTTATTTGTGCTTGTGGTGTGTGTGCGTTTGAGTTCTGTTTTGTATACACTTCCATTGAAGGGGTAGATCGTCGAGCCCATAAGGTATATATGTTCTTGATCAGCATCACTAGATGAGGCGATATAGTTAAGTCCTTCTGTCAGTTTTAAATGGCATTTATTCGTCTTTTGCTGCAGGATGTATCCTTGTTGCTGTTGATCGACTACATCACTACTGACTACCCTAGCAACAATTGGTCAAAAGGGTATCTCAACTTCGGATAACCATTTCTATTTTTTTTTTTCATTGGATAAGAGACAGTCGAAGTGAGCTGGGCTGAGGTGCTTGATGGGAAGCATTTTGATTGGGGTGTGCACACGAGGCGTGTGTGTTGTACAGTTATCATAATCGATCTGTCTTACTATCTCCGTCTCCCTATCTCTTACCCCTCTCTCCCTCTCTCTCTCTCTCTCTCACTCGCTCTCTCTCTGTCTCTGTCTTTCTCTCGATTGGCTTGCTAGATTTCCGATGTGTTGTGGGGGTGGGTGAGGATTTCCTGCACTCGAAATTAAAAATCGCCTGGCGTTTCGACAACAACATCAATGAAAGAACTCTCTTCAAAGACAAAAAAGAGTTCTCCAGAAACTTTTAACTGGTTTCGAATACAATTTTGGTTGCCTTGTTGATTTTGTTGTTGACGACGACGATTGTCACGTTCCCTACATAAATATCCATAAAAGTAATGCTCACATCCGTCCGGATGAAATGCGCTCGTGTGCTGCGATCTTCACAGAGCAATCAAAGATTAACAAAGCGAGAGAGAGAGAGAGAGAACAGAGACAGATAGAAAGAGAGGGAGAGGAAGATTCTTCAATAATTTCGATTTGCTCAGAGCTGTTTCTCAAGGCGTCATAAATACAAGCCATAACGATAAGATAACCGACCATAAAAATAATTCGGTTTTGCCTTATTCACACGATCTGAGGCCATACACATATGTATACATATATATACATATATATATATATATATATTATATGTATATATGTATGTAGTTGGGATGCCAATGCCTAGCAGCATGGATACATAGATAATACAATATATAATCGTGCTATTGAAAGACCACAGACTGCAGTTGAGTTAACTCAAACAAATTCGATTGATTTTCTGTTTCTGGCACGCTGCTGATAAGAGATAACACAACATGCAGGTGTCCCATCCGAAGAGCTGAGAACTGGGAACTGGGAACTGGGTACTGGGTACTGGGTACTGAGTGCTCTTAACTGAGACCCGATCCGACCCCGACCCGGGACTCAGTTGATTCAATATTTGGCCAGCTTATCGAGCACCCACACAGACACACACACACACACAAATACTGGCGCAACTGGGCCAAAGTGTCAATAAACATGACTGCGATTCGAATCATAGATCAACATTTGTCTAAACGGGTGAAGGGGAGTGTCGAGGGGTTAGTTAAGCCATTCACTACATATGCAGATGGTCAACATGGGCAGATGGGCTGAGAATAATCAAAGATAACAAAGGATATTCATTTAGTAAGAGAATGTAAAAAAAAAGAATATGTAAATTGAGAAATATTTATAAATTTATGTATTTAAATGAAATACGCTGTTGATATAAGGAAGAGAGAAATCTATATTCCCTTGGAGAATGTTCAAAGGGTACAAAGGGCACTTTCAACAATGTATAAGAGTAAACTGAGTAAGTGTTTCCAAACCAATCTAGTTGAAATTCTGACAGATGATCAATATTATGTCAAGGTGCATACAGATCCGCTAAGAACGATATACATGTACAATTGTGGCTTTGATTGCTATCGGAGTTATCGATAAAATAAAGTCAACTTGATACGCAGAACCTTGTCTTCCAAAATGGAAGTCTCTAGTTATTATTGTATATAGCAAAAATGAATTCTGTTCGATAGTTTGCAATGAAGTGCATTCATCGCTTAAAGGTCAGCATTTTGGGGTCAACTGAGCCAAAGTCATTTGCCATATTCATATGGAATCTTGTTGAAATAGCTCCACTTATTATAATTAATTGAGCCGAAGGTTCTCATTATTTAGTTCTTGGTTCTTGGTTCTTGGTTCTTGGTTCTCACAGAATTCGAATTCGAATTGAGCGCCTTGAACGCGTTTCGCGTTGCACATGCAATGCCATGTCGAAGTCAAGACAAGTCAAAGCTAATGCAGCTATGCAGCTACCTAGTACAAGCAACTACATCCGCCCACCCAAGAACCAAGAACCAAGAACGAAGAACGAAGACTTGAGAGCTCCAGCTGCCAGTATCCAAAGTGAATCATTGCCGGCGCCTTGAGAAACCAGCGAAGCAATCGATGGATTTGCGCTGCTGCTGTTCAAGTCAAGGGCTTACGCTCCTCCTACCCTTCCTCCCAAAGTTAATAACGATGAATACCCTATAAAAAATGACTATGGATATTATTATTGTATATAGGATCAAGGAGTCAACAATATTATTTTCTATTCAACTTATTTACAAATACATCAGCTAAATCAATTACAAGCAACAGTTGAATTACCCCGGAAAAACAAAAATCTTTTCGGTATTCTTATTCCGATCTGAATCCATCTCTGCAACGATCAAGCGCATATAATCCTGACCTACATCAATAATATATTTAAGCATATTTTCTTTCGTTTCTGATGGCCTGAAACATTATTTTGAATGCGCTGCTGGGAGCACTGAGTTGTGAGTGTAGGGTATCTATTGGTCTAGCATACACTATAGCACCATAGAGCATTCTTGCACGTAATACTTTAATGTTTGTCTGCACTGGCTGTTAATTCAATTAAAAGTTTATTTAAAAGAATCAATGTTGAAGTTATTAGAGCGCTGAGAGTGCAGAAGTAAATCGAAGTCATTGCTAAAGCTGCGAAAGAAGACAATTCAATTAAACAATTATAAACAATATATTTAGCTATATATGCATTAGATATATATACTATATATTTATATAATAGCTGCTAAGTAGTATGTTTATTGGCGGGGCCAACAAACCCATTTAACCTACAATACAACCAATGCCTTCGGAGCTGCCTGCGTCCGTTTAATTATGGAAATTGATCGAGGCAAAGAGCATTTCCTGTCCCATTGTCACATCGCCGCAGCTCGCTCTAGCTCTATCTCCATCTCTCTCTCTCGCTCTCTCGCTCTCTCTTTGTCTCTTTTTCTCTCTCGTTGTGCGTGCACACAAAGTCCATTTTAAGAGGTAGCAAGCAAGTACCTCCCCAACTTGCCCCCACCCATATGACACACACACACACACACACTGTGTGCTTATCTTTTGTTATTCTTGTATTTCTGCTTCTGCTTCTTCTTTGTTGCTTGGCCTGTCTCCACCTCGTCTTTCACTTTGATAATTTCTCCGCACTTTGGCGGCAAGCCATTACCCATTACCCATTACCCATTAACCATTGAGCATTGAGCATTGCCCATAGAGACCCCAATGGCTTTGTCTGGTCTCTGATTTGCTCTCAGAATTTTAAATAGGCTCTTCAGAAAAACAAAAACAAAATAAATAAAAATAATATATAATTGCCTTGCCTTCAGTTTGCTTACTTTTGGATATATAAAAAAAAATAACGCTTTGCCTCTCAAAGCCAGACGAGAAGCTCTGTATTTAAATCTCTCCTGCACAGCTCCCAGTGGATCTGGTCTGTTGGTCTCTTGAAAATTTGAATCTGGCTAACGAAACCTAGTCGAAGTCTTAGTTTCGATAGATGTTTAAGCAAATACTTGGCTTAGTTTTGGTTACACTTTTATGTTGGCTGTGTGGGCCCAGTTTAGAACACTTTGCAATGCGGATAATAAAATGCATCAAGCACAAACTATCGCTGAGCATCTGAAGATACTTAAAGCAAACGAAGCGTCGAACGTGTCAAACATAAAACGCAGCCAGCCTTAGAAACCAGAACCAGCCCCAGTCAAGGCGTGGGCAGACTCACAGAACGAGACAGCAACACACACATAGAGAAAGAGAGAGAGAGAGAGAGAGCATCATGTGACGATGATGATCCTCGGGAAGAGCTATGCGAGCCATTTCCTTTGGCGACTTGGTCGAGTTGACGCTGCACTTGGCATACTAATTGGGGGGAATGGGGCATGGCATGGAGTTGAACGCTTGAGTCTGTGCCATTAAATTGGTACTTGATGTGAGGCAGGAGATGATGATCATCATAAACATGATAGTCATAATGCTGCTGCTGCTGCTGCTGCTGCTGCTGATGTTGTCGTTGCCATTTTTGAGGTCGCTATTGCGTCTCTCTCCGCACAACAGCAACAACAGCAGCAGCAACATTTAATGGCCTGCGAGGCGTTTGCCTGTGCTGCATACTAATTGTGATTGCGTTTGTGAATGATCATGATCTGTGCATCCGATTCCAATCCGATCCGCTCAGCTCGACTCGGCTCAGCTCAGCACTGATGCGATGCGTTAGGCCTCAACTTGAGATGTCTTTTTTTTAGTTGTTTTTTTTTTTAATTTTTGCTCCGTCTCCGAGTCTGACGACCGACCGCCTACGCTCGGTAGCGTTGTCTCGTCGTGGGAATCACTTAAAGAGGCAAAACAGCTACCAGCAAAACCGAATTTCGGTCGAAAATGTATTTTATGTGTTAAACGTGAGGATGCCTCAACCTCTCTAGTGCTCTCCCTCTCCCTCTCTCTCTCTCTCTCTCTCTCTCTCTTACACTCTCTCTCTCTCTCACACACACTCTCACTCGCTGCTGGGCAAAGTTTGTTTTTTGTATTGTTTTTTTTTTGGGCTTATTTATATGCCAGCCGGATCATCAATGGCCCTCATAACGCGCATAATGCCAAACTGACATTCACTGTCGGATTTCAATTCCAATTCAGACACGGATTCGGATTCGGATTCGGATTTGGCTACGGATTCAGCTTCAGCATTGCCAATGTGACATAATCAACAATAAATTTAATTGCGCTTGACATGAAGATACTCTGTATAAAGATCTGATTTACACTCTTTGGAGTGAATGTTTAGAATTTGGCCAGAGTCTAAACGATCGTCCATAAAAATAGGTTGCTTTTGTGTTAAACATTTTTCGAATTCAGAGTTTTCCATACCTACAGAATGGCAGACGGAAGTTTTCAGTAATAATTCATAATACAAAACCCTAGCTAAAAATTTAACTGGATATAGTTATCGGAGATGCCTACTTGAATGACTCGAGGGTATTTATAAAAATAAAAAGGTAATAAAACACACACAGCAAGCAGAGCTCAGATACGCACTTGAACCTTGCGAGTACTGTTGCTGCTGCTGCAACAGCAACAGCAACAGCAACAACAATAGCAGCAACAGCAGCAACAAGAGAAACAACAACATCCTGAAAGAGGTCAAGTGATTGCCCAATGCTGCGAGCAGCTCTTCGCCTTGGTCTTCTGGCCAGTGAGTATCTCATTGTGTTTTCTCATCAGGTGCGTTGTTGTGTCGCCGTTGAAATATGATACACATTGTGTATGCATGATCGTATGATCGTATGTGGCCTCTCTTTCCCTGTTTGCCCCTCTTCAACATGGATGTTAACCATCTCCATGTCCACGCCATGTCCCATTGTCCATTTGTCCATTGTCATCAGCAGCTTGTTGACGACGACGACGACGACGACGACGACGACGACGACGAAGAGACTCGGTTGGATCGTTTGGATCGTTGACTGATCAACAGCAATACCATGGAGTTCAAACATCCCCCGAAACTCATCCGCATCCAAATCCCAGCTGAGAGACGTGCTCAGTTTCATTGAGAGGCTCATCCTGAGGAAGTCAGGTGCCTAATTGTTTCCGTTTATTGTCGCCTCTTTTTAAATGATTTTTTTATCTTCTTTCGACTTATTGATTTCGGTTGCCCTTCGTCTGTTTCTTGCTCAGCATGTATTGTGTGGTTAGTTAGCGACACCTGATCTCAATTGATAAGCCCAGGATTTCTCTGCTTCATCTCTGCTTATTCCTCTTCTTCATGTAACCTTTTGACATGGCATTGCTTGGGAATCTGCAAGCATAGGGTTTCTTTCCCCTTCTTCCCCTCATTTATCAGGTGTGACTGGACTGCGATTTGCGATCCCTAAAAACCAAAAAAAAAAGAGATTTTGATGTTTGAGAAGCATTTTAACACTGATAACTGTTTGGCTACAACAAGCAAGAAAAAAAAGCACTGATCCAACCTGGCCGAAACTGACTCGTTTAGTCCAAGCTTACAAGAATCGATTAGTTAAGGATTCTTGGAAAAGTTGCCATCAGTCAGTTGGGGTATGGAGTGTGTGTGTGTGTGTGTGTGTGTGTGTGTGTGTGTGTATGTGTGTGTGCTTGTAATTGATAATAAACAGAACTGATGTCTACTTTATATTCTACATTAATACGCCAAGTGCTATGAAAATATCTTTAAGCAATTGGAGCAAAACCAAGTGACAAGCAGCAAGAGCCTCGTGTCGATAAGACCCGGCCTCAAAGCCCAAAGACCAAAGCCCAAAGCTCAAAGCCCAAACCTGAACCCAGACCTAGTTGACTATCTGCTTAGGTATGTAGAAATGGCCGATACGAGTCCATATAACAATTGACACGCTGCATGCTAATTGGAAAATGGAAAATGCCACAAAAGCAGTCCAGCTTAGTGCTTTGTCTAATTAGCATAAAATTAACTTATAATCATTGTGCCAATTGCCGACGCGGCGACAAACCAAAAAAAAAAAAAAAAAGGAAAAAAACACAACAACAACAAAAATCTCTCGAGAAACTGTGGAAACCCTAAACCCCAAACCCAAGCCAAAACCCAAACTCGAGAAACTGGAGCAAATGGGCTGTGTGTGAGACCGTGGGAAACGGCAAGATTAATTTTATTTTAATTATTTTATCAAAACGTTTGCGGCTGTGACTTTTGTCAGCGGCTGCGGCTTGTCGATATACCCTATCTTTTTGGGGCAACGACGCATTTATTATGCGGAATGTGACACACAAAAACCAAGTCTAAACAATTAATTCAGTTTCTTGGCTGAGATAAGCGAACTGTGAATTCGACTTGTTTGTTTGCCGAATTACCTTCAATTTGTGCTGATATTTCCAAGTTTAAATACATATATAAATTTGTTGCTTATATTATGAATAACATCCGATCGCAGCTGACTAAAAGTGATTGCAAACTATTACAAAATAATTTTACAATTTTAGAGTCACATTAAAAAAAACATTGTTTATATTGAAATAATGTTGCATTTGAATTTTTAGCCTTATCAAGAATATCTTAAATCTTATTTTTATTTTTTCTAGCTGTAACAGAAATTAAAGTGTATAATGTGATTCGGTGTGTCGCATTTGACATTGGCTTTCATGTTTCATGGCATTTTATTACATGAGTTATTTGCCCTGCCGGCGTATTATCAACGCAAACTGTAGAACAGTTTGCGGAGAGGGGGACAGGGAGGGGATTGTTGGGCTGTTGGGCCTGTGCTCTGCTTCTTGTCACATAATGTGGCCCAGCAATTAAACGAAACGACTTCAAATTAAGCCAAGTAGCTGAGACGGACTGCGCACTTTGCATACCAATTTGCTGCTGCGATTTTGCCCAGAAAGCCCCCGCCCGAAATGGGGGCGAAATCGAAAACGAGAGTGTTCCACAGATATATACACATATATATATATATAGCGAAAGGGAGAGAGAGAGAGGGAGAGTGAGCAGGGATGGCAATCAATTGATAAATACAGACAGCAAAATACATTTCTGGACCACCAAAGTGTCGAGTTCATTGAAAGAGAGGACACTAAAACCAAGCTGAAGTGTGGCAATGTTTAACAAGTTCCCCATAACATTAAATGGGTACAAACGGATACCACACACACACACACATATATATATATATATATATATATATATATATATTAAGTATGATCAAAGGAGGTTAGAGGATGGACCGGTAGCTGGTTAGCTGGTGACATTGTTCAGTTCAGTCATAACTTTTATGAAGATGATTAGGCTGCACAAGCACATAAAATACAGCAACAAGAGCCAACGGCCTTAGCGGCTTTACAAAGTGTTAAGAGAGTGAGAGAGAGAGGTGAGTCGGGTCTAAACGGGTGGCCCAAAATCAGAGATACTCAACTGATAAATATCTCAGTTGAAGATCACTCGTCGTCGGCTGCTTTGGTCTCTGGGAAGTCTCTATATATGTATGTGCTGGATGGGGGGGAGTTGGGGAGAAATTGCTGCTCTGGTTATCACATCTTGTGTCTGAGCAAATATTAAACATCTCTCTCTCTCTCTCTCTCTCTCTCTCTCTCTCTGTCTCAGTCTATCTCAGTTGGGGCAGCTTCGACGCCGTTTAATGTACTCGTTGCCGTTGCCGTTTCTGTTGCTGTTTTCGGTGTTTACCTTTGGCGGCATTTTCATCTTTGTTGTGCTTTATCTCTGTGTGTGCACTGTGATGCTCCATATTCATCATAATAATGATCGTAAAGATGAGTTGAGCTTAATGTTGATCATCATTATGGCCGGAACTTGTCACATGCCAAGATGATTGCGTGGCCGACGCGACAAACGCTCTTTTATGGCCTGTTGGTTCCTGTTTGGCACAACACACTCAAAACCAAACAGAAAGATCACTTTGCCAGCAATTATTTTTGACAAATGCTGTGAATGCTGTAAAACTGACTAGTTAAGATCACCCTGCCAATTGCAATTCAAAGTTCAACTTGAGTTGGGCAATAATACAATCGATGCTGAAACCGCGGGTGAAACTCATTCAAATAAAGATTAGCTTGTCTTGTTTTTACACCCAAAAAATGAAAATTACCCTGAAAACTAGAAAGTTTTTTTTCTTTCTACAAATTTGAAAAACTTGCCTTTTTTTGTAGAAATAAAAAGTAGAAATGCAATTCTAAAATGCAATATAAGAGCTCAGTGGAAAGTCTTTCAACGAACAAAGTGTTGAAACTCCGACAAATCATAAGTTTTATTTATATTAAATTATATTAAATTAAATAAAAAAAATAAACTAACTAAAATTGTTTTCTATAAGCGAAATTTCTCATATGAAAAACACGTTGAAAACTGGACTTTTTGTTCTTTGCAAATTTTAGAAAAAATTAAACCGAAATTGAGAAAGGAAAAATGCGGATTTTTAGAATTATGCTTTAAAAATAATAAGGTGAGTTGCCACCAGGCGATTTTCTGTCTGATATATATATATATATATATATATATAAGTAGCATCAGTTTGTGATTGCAAATATGTCAATATATAATTATGTGGAAATCAATTGAAACTGACGAAAAAACCAAGGGAGGATCAGTTATGGACACCACATAGATTTTTTGTTCACACTCATAAATGTGCGATCGCATGTCGCGTGTCGTTGGCGATAAACACAACACCAACACCAACACCAACAATAACAACATCAGCAACAAGAACAACAACAACAACAACATCAGCAACCAGCAGTCAACAGCAACAGCAACAACAACGATTAATACTTAAGCTGACGCATTACGCTGCTTATTAATGGGGACTGGCAAAGTTGGTGGGTTCAATTGGGTCAAAATCAGCATAAAAATCCGTATGTGATGGGCTGGTGATTTCAACGGATCCGATCGGATCGGTTTCGGATCGTTTCGGATTGGATTGTGGTTCGGATTGAAATGGTTGGGAACTGCTTGCTGGCTGGCAAATGTGGCAACTTATTGCAATTGTAATGCGTTGAATATTGATGAGAGGGGACTGATGTGCGCAGATAGACAACTACAATATCATTGAGAGAGAGAGAGAGAGAGAGAGAGAAGGGAGGGGTGGGGGGAGAGACATGAAGCCAGAGACTAAGTCTCAATATTTACGAGCTGCGACTAAAGTGCCTTTCACACACACAGACACACACAATGCCAAATCAGCCAACATTTCCAGTTTTTTTTTTATTTTATTTTTTTTCTTGGACCCTAGCACTAAAACTGAGACTGCGAAAATGTAAATTTAAATATAAAAGTGAAATGAATGCGTGCAAATTTTTAAACATCAACACGAGATCCCAAGTGTGCAGCTCTTAAGAAAGAAAGAGACAGGAAGACGATCGCAAATTCGATTTTAATACATTTGGAGATGTGCACTTGAAAAAACGATGTTTCTTTCTACACTTGCTGCGAACTTAATACATTTTCAAAATCAAACAACATTGTATCAATGTCTACCAATCGCAGCGAACTCTTGCCTGATATATATCTCAACTTTACATATATATTATATTATATTCGTTGGGTAGATTAAAATCTTTCTCACAATTATATTCCTTTACAAAATTTGGACCACGCCACGATGAATTGACAAAGAACCGAATTCGAGAAAGAAACAAACTTAAATCAAGTTTTCAATTTCAGATTTTATATTGTAAAATGAATAGTTCTTGCATCAAGATGCGCCATTTTACGTTCCCTAAAAGAAAAAAAGAAGAAGACATATTCAGCGAGCGACTCACGAGCGATGTACTCATCTCTAGGAGTGCCCCTCCCCCCCTCTACAGCCTTGGCTGCCCTCTGGTACTTGAGTTGTGGGGTCTCTTCGCTGTTTGCTTCTGGCTGATCTATGCAAATGGGCAACGACGACACTTTGGCCTATGGAGATACGCACTCAATTTTAGCACCCCTCGCCAATTCCCCCAACCAACCCTCTATCCTAAAGTCGACACCCTACGAGGCGTCGTCTGCTGCTGTGTAAGGTTGTATGAACATTTAAAATATGCAGACCAGACCAAAACAGACCAGACCGAACTCAAAACCAAAACCAAAACCGAAAAACAAAAACAAAAACAAAAAAAACACAATCACAATCACAAAAACGGAGAATGAGAATGAGTACGAGAAATTATAGAATTGCCAATTGTCTGAAGCTAATCGAATTTCCGTTGCGCTTTATCTATTTTCTGTTGATGTTTTGGGTTTATGTTGGCGTTAAGTGCTCGTGCTAGGGAAGTGCTTCCTGTTCCAATCCCCCCGCTCACCCGCTCACCCGCTCCCCTGCTCCCGTGCATAATTGTCCAATGTAAATGCAGGCCCGTGACCTTCGATAAAGATGTCAACCGGAGAAGGGCACAAGGATCAGCCAGATTGGCTCTACCTGAGAGCACATTAGTCAGCTCGACTTCGAGCTCGACTTCCGTTTGCCATTGAGATAGTCAGTCGTCAATTTCTATACTCTGTTTCCTTATCTATGAGGTATGCTCTGCTGTCCGGTTGCCGACTATCTTAATTTGGCCCACAACAATGTCTCCTCCAACAATATTATACATTCAGTGCGGGCAATTAGGTAATGCGCACTCGAAGATCTCTAAACCAAACTGAAGATTTCCAAAGATAGCAGCAACAACTGTTGACAATAATAACAACAGCAATTGTTGCTGCTGTTGCTGCTGCTGTTACTGCTGCTGTTGCTGCTGTTGCTGCTGCTGCTGCTGCTGCGTGCGAGGCTGAGGCATGGCTGAGCATTTTAATATAGAAATTTTCTTATTATTTTAGGCCAACGGCCTACAACGGCCCCGAGGCCTCAGTCTCAGTCTCAGTCTCTGTCTCTGTCTCTCTCTCTCTCGCCGTCTTAGTCTCGTGTCTGCCTCTGCGTCGATTGCCAACATCAACATCCAATTCCAAATTCCAATTCCAACTCGCAACCAAAGCCAATCAGACAAAAGCCAAAGCTCAGCTCCGCACAGCGCTCTGCAAGCAGCCATTGAACAGGCATCGACCATCAACCATCAACCATCAACGGTGCCATCGACCATCGACCATCGACAGTGCGTCCATCCGTCTGTCCGTCTGCCTGGCCAGTCCCTCTGCCCGTCTGTCCCTCTGTCCCACTCCCAGACGCAGACAGAGAGCCATAGAAGGGCTGCCCCTCGACCACATCACCCCAACTCCCCTTTAGCGCATGAATATTGTTTTAATGTTGAATCTTGACAGCGGCGACAATTTGGTCAAAAAGAAAGTCGCATTGTCGCTGCTTTTATATGTCTGTATGTGTATACCCTACAGTAAAGAACGAGCATAACGGGTATGCGAGAGCTAGACAAAAGATATCCATAGCAATTAAGTGATAAATGTCTATTTGATTTATTTATTATGTTTGAAGAATGAATTTCGTTTAAGGTTCGGTTCATGGAATAATATAAAATTGACACAAATTGGGTTCAATTTAAATTTGGTTTGCCTTCTCGATGAGAGTGTATGCAAAATACTTATATATGTCTAAGAGAGATAAACCTAAATAAAAAGTTTAAAATATATAAATATATATATAAATTATAATACGATAAAAATTGTATAGGCCAAATAGTTGGTTACGTTAAAGTTATGTAAAGATATATGAATTAGGCCAAATTATAATTTAAAAATTAAAAAACCATCCTATTTTTATCCTGTTATATAGGAGCATATATCCTGAAAAATATTCCCTTTATTTGTTAGTAGATTTATATGGCAGACGGTATCTCTCAGTCGAGCTGCGCTGCTTTAGTAGTTGTAGTTGGTTGGGTATTGGATTTTGGTTGGCTTTCGTTAGCCACTATTGTCGGCTCACAGCCCATCACTCATTGAAGATTGGCGGCGCAGCAGCAGCAGCAGCAGCAGCAACAGCAGCAGCAGCAGCAGCCAGCGAATCAACATCGAGACACCGAGTTTGGAGAGACCGTCAAGTGGTTCCAGTTGGAGCTGTTGGTTAATGGTTGCCGTTGGAATGGTTGGAATGGTGTTCGGCTTGGAATGGTTCGCCATCGTTTTGGGGGCCCAGTTGGTTGTCGTGGCGTACGTTTGCCTGAAAGAAAGAAAACACACATCATGAATCTTTAATGAAGAATCACCAAGTTTGGCGGAGTGCGGCGGGATGAGGGGAAGGGGTGCCCGGGCACCTGGGGCACTCGGGGCACGACCATAAACGTTGCCGCACATTTTCTTTTATTGAGCCGTAAGATTCGACTTGTTGTCGTTGCTGTTGTTGTTGTTGTTGCTGTTGTTGTTGTCGCTGTTGTTGTTGTTGTTATTTTGGATGTGATTTCGTATTTGGCGCGGCGTTTGAAGACCGGCGGCCAGCAGCCATAGCTCTACCATAAAGCAACAAACCACACAGCCCATTGTCAATTGTCAATTGTCGATTGTCGATTGTCGCTTGGCGATCGTGAGAAGGGCGGCTGGAGGGGGGGAGCCAGAGACCCTCAAGCCACACAGAGACCCATCGTGCACCCATCGCAATGTTAATGTATTTGGAAATCGTGTCCGACGCGTCTCTGAGCAGCGCATTGAGAAAACCAGAATGGAAAGCTAAAACTCAAACAAACCGGCATCCAAATGCTCTATCATAAAACCAATAAAAAGTAGAAAAGCAATTTAAATTTAAATTTAAAAGTTATTGGAAATCGTCTTCAGATTTATAAACACACTTGATCTTCATCAATAATATACGAATATTAACTATATAGTTAAATCAAATTTACTTTTGTTTAATTGCCTTTAAGTTACATAATGCTATATGGCAATTAGTAAGGAATCAATTTAGAAACCATTTAATTTAAGAGTCTTCAACTCTGGCAAATCGATTAAAGCAGACGACGCACAAAAATAGTGACAAAGTCGAGTTGCTTTTCAACTTTGTGTCCCATCCTCATAAAAGAAATTTATTGACAAACTATGCATTATTAAAAAATTATATGTACTTGTGGTGTGTGGCGTGTTGAAGATTTGTTTAATAATAAATTCATTATGCGAGACGAAGGCGGAGAAATTAAGCATGCATAGAGATATGTAGGGGTACAAGTATGAGTGCGAGTATCAGTATGAGTATCAGTATGAGTATGAGTATGAGTATGAGTATGAGTATGAGTATGAGTATGGGTATGGGTATGGATATTGGCTATGGAGACCATGGAGGCTATGGTCAACGAACTGGTGGACCGTGAAAGTTGTCTGCACACGATTCTGACCCAAAAAACATAAGCACTGATTGAATGTGGTTTCAATATGATAATTGTAGAAATTAGCCAGTGATTGAGGGCCTAAAAGCCAACCAATCAAAAAAAAAAATAAAAAAAATGCATCTGAAACTAGCACTTAATACTCCAGTTACTTAGTTGACAACAAGTCTCAATCTTGATTCGATGCCAGAAATGAATGGAAAATGAAAAATGCGTTTATCACTTCTAGCCAATAAAATTGCACTTAAGTCTTAACAGGCTACAGAGTAATCTACATTATGTATTACAGGAATATGCATAACTAAATGTGAAAGGTGAAAAGATAGCAAAAAGTATCTTAAATGAATAAATATCTATTATTTCATCCTACTTTTAATTAGTATAAATGATACCCAAGCATAAATTTCTATGCCCATCGATCATTTAATAACTGCTCGATTTTATAGAGAAAACGTTGGAGATTTAAACTGAAAATAAGAATTTATATTTTCGATTTAATTATTATTTTTTTGCTCAAGTTGTAAAACTGATGTCAGCATGAGAAGCAGCCTCAGCCTCAGTCTCAGCCTCAGCTGGTGTGACATGGGATATGAGCCTTGTAAAGCTTCCTTAAGCTGGTTGGCTTAAACAAAAAAAGAAACAAAAAAGAAAAAAAGGAAGCAGTCCGTCGTCGGCATCCAAGTGCAAAGTCCAATCAAGCATTACAAGAACGCCACGTTTCCGACTTCCGATGCGAGTCTCATATTACGGCCGAAATGTGAGCAATGCCAATGGGCTACCCCTCTAAAGTGAAACTGTCGCAAGAACCACACCAACTCCCCCCCCTTCCCCTCCTCCCCTCCTCCGGTGCTGTGCTCCTCATCTGTCTGTCTGTGCGTCGATCGCAACGAAGTTTAACTGCTGCCTTCCACTTGATTAAACACTTTTATCCAAAAACGCTGAGCGACCCTCCTCAATGCCCTCCATGCAGCGACTTGGCGATTCTGTGAAATGTGAAATGTGTCAGGAGCAGGTCCGGTGTTGGCCGGTGTTGCACGGCGGTGGGTAATTTGATGCCAGACAATGATCCGCTGACGCTTTTGATCTTGTTGGCCGACTTGTTGGCCAGACTGCATTGGGCAGAGTCAACAGCCGCCAGTTACCGCAACATGACAGGTGCAGGCTACTGCTGATGATGCCCCATGCATCATCATCATGATCATGTTGATGATGATGATGATCAAGGATGCACCTTGCTGCAACTCTGCAACAACTCTCTCTCTCTCTCTCTCCCTCTCTCTGTGTGTGTTTTGTTAGGGGTTGCTGCCGAGTGATGTGCGCTCGAGTGGAATGCAAAACGTGTGTCAAGAGGAAAACAGAAACAGAAACTGAAACAGGCACAAAACGCATAGGTAGACAACGTGTAAGGGCAACAAGAAGCTGCTACATTCCTCATCCCTCAGAGCCGTTCGTTGCAGTTGCAGCGTTCATTCAACTGTTGCCAGGACACTGGAGAATTGTCTGCCGGCCAGTCTGTCGTCCATCGTCTGTCGTCCATCGTCTGTCGTCTGTCGTCAGTCGTTTCTTTGATAAATGCTCGCTGCTGTTGCTCAACTCAGTTTGTTGAACCATAACATGATCAAGCCATAGTCCTTCAGCTGACCAGTTGGCAGCTAGTAAGATCTTGCTACTTCTCTATACTCACTCAAATCCAACTTAAATTTCAACTCGAGTTATCTTCTATCTTAAAACCATAATGATAGTAGTCGATCTTAAATATTGTTAAAAATAAGCTAAAGATAAAAAGAGTTATTTTTTCAAATGAGTTAATTAGCTCATTTTGAAAAGCAAGTACTAAATATGTTTAGATCCCAATAACCCCCCAATAATCCCACCTCCATCCACCCAAAAAAATAAACTAAAACAAAATAAAACAAAACAAAACAAAATTCAATAAAGATAATAACTCATCTGAGTGTAAACAGAGGTGCGGAACAAAACGTTGGCTCATTTGGGTATTGATTACCTGGCCAAGCGACAAGCAACAACAGTCAGAACAACAACAACAACAATAAGATCATCATCAGCAGCAGGAACAACAACATTGGCTACAAGGTGTGTTGTTGGGTTGCTTCGACACGTCAACAGTCGTCAATCGGCGCTGTGTCAACAATTTAATCAGTTCAAATACAAGATACAGCGGATACAACAGATACTCAGATACAACAGATACTCAGATACAACAGATACTCAGATACAGTGCTATGAATTGCCCGTTTCGGTTACATTTGAATATGCAGCCGGCGTCCTCACTGCCACAACACAGACACAACCACCAACAGCAGCCACAGCCACAGCCACATCCACATCCACATCCACATTGGGCTCAGATAACTCAACTCAAATTAACTCCCAGCCAGCTGCGCGATTCCCTTTTCTTATTACCCTTGTAGAGGGTTTCATAATTCTGGCGTAAAGTGTGCAACACATTAAGTATATATATATTCTTGATCAGCTATCATATCAGCTATATCACTTAGCTAATATATAGCAACTATTGCTGGTCGCAAGATGAGTTCTTCATAGAAAAAACTCATTTGAACTAGTTATTCTAATAATCAACTTCGGTCCACTATATCTTATAGATATATATCAGTTATATCAGCTTTTCTTTTTATTTGGGGTAGGGTATGTCTGCCACAAAGGGTATTTCTGCGTCGGCTGCTGTAGTTGTTCTGGTTCGCTTTTCTGACAACAGCAACACATCCACTTCCTCTGCTCGGGCTTGGGATCTGGAATCAGACTTGGCTACGGTTTTATTTTGCTTGCTTTCGCTTGTCACACGCAAATATTTTCGTTGGCTAATAATAATAATAATAATAAGCAAGGAAAACCATTGGAAAAAAGCAGGGAAATGCAAGCGGACGGGTAAAAAGCGCACGCAGATGCATTTATTTTAGAGAGCTCGTGTTTGCCGTTGTTCCTGATGTGTTGTGTCCCTATTGCGGGGGATACACAGACACACAAACATTTGTGTGTGTGTTTAGATACAGATAGAGATACGGATACATACATATATATATATATATATATACGTGTATAAAAAGAGCAGATAGTTGCCATGACTATTGACAACACACACAAAAACACATGAATATTCAATCAGTTGGGTTCGCAATGTGGCGAGGGTGGTTCCCGGCACTTCCATCCGACCGTTAGGACCGTTCCAGCACAAGAGGCAGGGGGCACGGGGCACAAGGCAGGGTCTGGAACCCAGGAGCCGGGTCAAACGAGTGTCGTGGGCCGCAAAATTGAGCGCAAAACGTAAATAAGACAAAGCAAAGAGAGAGGAAGTGCGACACTAAAGAAGAACAACGAAAGAAAGAGACAGCGACAGAGAGAGAGTGAGAGAGAGAGAGAGAGAGAGAGAGAACTGCAAGGATAAAAGTTGTGAAGAAAACTTAAGAAAATAGTTTGAGAGAGAAGAAAAAGAAGCGAGAAGAAAGGGAAATACAGATATTTTGGGGATTCCAGGAGAAGTAAAAAGAAATGAGCAAAATGAGAAGAATATTTGGGGAAAAGAAGCCAGTTCCTGATGGGACAAACATAAGCCAGTAAAAAGCTGTTCAAAAAATGCAAGTTTCTCTTGTTAAGTAAATTTGGCATTTAGACTCTGTAAATTCCAAGACGAAAGCTGATCAATTCATTAATGTATACAAATCGACTTCATTACTTCCGCAAACAGAGAAAATAACTGAGCTGATACAGATCTACACACAGATATATATATATATATATATATATGCTATGGCGTATTGGGTCACTGCGTCAATAAAAATAACAAAGTCAAATCGTATCTGAACATCAGGCAATAAGCCAAAGTCGAAACACATATAAATAGATGAGTGTGTGTGTGTGTGTGTGTGTGTGTGTGTGTGTGTGTGTGTGTGTGTGTGTGTTTATGTAAGTAGGTAACATTATCAAGAATAAATAGATAACGGGTGAGCAAACGTCTCTTGGCTGATTCAATTTGATTCTGAAATCAACCCCACACATAATAAATACAAAAAGTACAACAAACGCACAGAATTATTATTAACCGTACCGAAAACAAACGAAAAGACGACAATAACAAATTCAATACACCTGGCCCCGAAATCAGGCATTGCGACGGCGTTGAAATCATCATCGTTGTCGTCGTTGTTGTTGTTGTTGTCGTTGTCGGCTTAAATCTCAAGAGCACACACACACACACACACACACACACACACACACACGTAAGCAGCACCCTCCCACACCTTCCCCCTACCAATCCGTTTACACCTCCACCAGTTCCACAGCCCCTTCATAAAGTGCTCAGTTTGTTTTGCTTTGGGGTCTAGTTTGAGTTGGTTCGGCTGGTTCGGCCTTATCGCCTGGCAAAATCATCGATCATCTCAAATTCACGATCCATCATCATTAGCGATAAGACATTGGAAATACGCTTGAAGTAATGCCGCCCCAAACACCCCACCACACACCCACCCACCCGAGGTCACACCTGGAGGCAGCGAGTGCAGATCTTGACAAGACCAAGGAATCTATTTTGAACAATGATCTATTGTTGGCCCGTTCGCACTTTAGACCCTCATTATACCCTCAGTCCAGCGAATAGCTAAATAAGGCTATACTGAAATTCTGCTCAAGTATGTAACAAGAAAAGGGAGGCATATATATATATATTCAGCATCAAGCAGCGAGTCGATCTAAAGGGACTTCAAGTTATACAGAAAGTGTATTTAATTTTCGAAATCGATTACCGATTACCGATAAAAGGTACAATATCAAAAGTATATCATTCTAGTTGGATTTCTATATATACTTTGACATAATACTGCTCGTCTATAAAAAGTTGTATGAGTATTGACTAAGACTTGGCTTCAGGGTATCTCCAAGTCGAGTCGATTATTCTTTTCTTTTTTTTTCTTAATCAACTGCGTATAGACGGACCCTTTTCTAGGGGCCTTGTAGCGTATGTTAACGTAAGTTAACATAACGGTAATGGTATCGTATCAAATCATATCGTATATCGTCTTTGATGATGGCTGGAATCATAACCTCTGGTTTTATCTTTATTGTTGGGCCCCATTGCCACACGGGCTCGGCTTTTCTTGTTGTTATTATTTTTTTCTTTTTTTGAGAAGCGTAACGTCCAATTGACTTGGCCGTAAAATCATGTCACGTGCCCGATTATATAGACCAAAATATATGATCGCCGTTGTTTAAACAACAATTTCGAATGCACTCTAACCAATGCGTCTTCTGCTCGCTTCTCTTCTCTTCCCTCGGCTCTCCGCTCGCTTCAACTTTTCTAATTTTATAAGGCCCGCACTATTTTCTACTTGCTTTTATGGCGGTACACTGAAAGAAGAAAATTGCGATAAAACGACCTTGTGAACACTTTTCACGAATCATTTATCTATTCTCTTCGGTGTTTTCAAAAAGGTGATTATAATCTGGGAATCATTTGTGACTAACTAAATTTAAATGATTTAACTAATTGATCAAGAAACAGAATCGTTAACCGATTGAAACTCAGAACCAGAATCGCAATCGATTTGAATTTCTGTTGAAGAGTTGATCCAACATCCATTTATGTTTGTATAACTTTGTAATAAGGATGGTTGTAGTTGCTTCAACTAGTGGTTGCCGACTTTTTGCAGTGTAAAAGAGCGATTATCTGTATTTGTAAGAGGTAGCCGTATAAAGCGACATACGATCTATCGATCTATTGCACAGAGATAAGGGATATTATAGTAACCAAGATAGGCAATACTATATGCATCCGTATATAGTCTTGCAATATTTTATACTATTTGTAATACACTTACACTCCAAAAACACACACACGCACACACACACACGCACACACCAACTGTCGCCATGAGTTGAGCCTTCTAAAGCCCACCAAAAAAAAAATAGAAAGAAAAAAAGTATCTCTTGGTGTCTGTCTATCTATCTAACTGTCTGTCTATCTATCTAACTGCGCTTCTGCTTGTCTGTCTGTCTTTCTGTCTGTCTATCTATATGTATACATGTTTATATTGCGGTCTGTAGTCTCAGTGGGGTTTTAGCACTAAAGACGCTGTAAACGATTTTTAAGCCCCCGCACTGACTCGGGCTGGCGCGTGATAGATTTTCTGGTTTGTTTGTCCGTTCCTGGTATATATCTTTTATATCTTTTCCACGTATGTGTTGTATCTTTGTTGGTCTTTTGTCCATAGATTGCATCACTGATCACAGTTTAGGGGATCACGCTTCCTGTCGCCAACTATCGACTACGCTGACTCAACTCCACTCAACCCGCTCACAGCTCATTCAATATTGTGAGTGAGTCACACCCAAAGAGGGCTCTACGTACTATCGTATCTATCGTATCAGGTGCCAAAAATATATATATATATACTTCAACTGCTCCAATATCTACAATATACTATTCGTAATCGTTCCCTCGGTTTTTTTTGGTTATTTTTTTTTTTTGTATTATTTAGTTTGTCTCTCGTCAATTGGGAAAATGACGATATCAATAAGTTATGTATGCGCCCAATTTCTTGTCCAAGTTTTTTCTTTTTTGTGGCTCGTAAATCAATTCTTGTTAAGTCCATTATGTAATTGAGCACCTTTCCAGTAATCATCACTTAAATATCCACGTGTATGTTGTGTGTGTGTGTGTGTGTGTGTGTGTGTGTATGTGTGTGTCTTCCAATCCTTATTATATTTGCATTTTTTATTCGTATTCCAATTTGATGTCCTACTTCCACATACCAATTTCCTAGAATCATCCTGGAATCAATACGAAGCCAACGCATAACTTATAGGCACAACCTCAAGAGACTCAATCAAGCCGTCTCCTCTTTTACACTCCACTCCACCCCCCACACACATCATTAACCCTCCATTTATATATTGTCTGTCTATTGATTATAAACAGAGCAAAAAACTGCTGCTCCACTTGCATAATGAATTTCAAATGGGGAACATATTATTTTGAAGTTGACTGAAAACCATAAATTATGATTAGTAAAAATGAAATGTATAATGGAAAATTGCAACTTATTTATTGAGGCAACATACTTTTAACGCTCAGTGTAATATTCGCAGTGTCTGACCAACGAGCGGCGAAGAATAAGAAGAAGAAGACTAGCGGCAATAGGAGCAGCTGGGGGATGAGAAGCGATGGGGATAGGCACCCAATATAAATGGGGGGTAACATCGTTTTGTCAGGGGGTTGCTTAGCTAGTTCTCTCTCTCTCTCTCTATCTCTCTCTATCTCTCTCTCTCTCTTTATTCGACTGTATGTCAGTCTATGTGTGTGTGTGTGTGTGTGTGCGTGTATCTTGCGGATACAGATATACAAGTGTGTTGTGTTGCCAGGCAACCAAAACCATGAGAATTGTACATAACAAACCAAAACTGTTTGGATGGGCTGCTCGCTCAATTGTATTATAGGGGTAAATCAACCATCCCCCAACCCCCTCACCTCTCCCAAAAGTCACCCACCCCCAATGCAGGCGCTGCTGCTGCTGCTGCGGGTGCTGCTCCCAATTGCTGCTGCTACTGCTGCTGCTGCTGCTGCTACTGCTGATGTTGTTATTGGCCAGTTGCCGCCCGCATGATTTCATCTGGCAACAACAACAAAGACAGCGACAACCTTACATAAACTGCTGCTGGATGCAGCAACAACTAGCAACAGCAACAACAACGAAACCTCCTCTGGGCCAAAATCGATTGAAATGTATCTGCAATTGTCAGCAACAATGGCAAATGTATCTGCAGCTGTGGCTGCGACTGTTTTGTGGTTCGTTGACTAAATGCGGGCGTGTGCGTTAAACACACACACACACACACACACACACACACACACACACACTGTATATATGTACATCTTTATATAAACATAAGCTATGACTAAGCGTACAAATATATATATATATCTTTTATGCTGTGTATCTTTGCCTGGGCAGAAAAAATCAATGCGCCGAGGCAGAAGCACTAACCAAAGAGCAAACGAATCACAAAAACGCAAGTCACGCGGCGCAATACAAGAGATGTGTGCACACACACACACACACACACACACATTTATATATATCTATATACATATACATATACAAATGTATATAACGTTGTAAATTGTCGGTCCTGCGCAGCAGCAGAAGCTGAGACAGAGATAGCAGCAGCCGAGAGGCTGCTGTGGTTGGTTCACACACACACACGCACGAATACACACACACACACACACACACACACACACACAGAGAGACAAGCATAGCTGTTTGCGCGAGAGAACAAATCTCATCGGGCCCAAAAGGAAGAAACAGCTAAATGAAACGAGAAGGAAACAACAGCAGCCAAAAGCTGTGCAGCGCTGTCAGCGTTGCTGCTGTTGCTGCTGCTGTTGCTGCTGCTGCTGCTGCCGCCGCTGCTGCTGCTAGTGCTGCTGCTGCTGGTGCTGCTGCTCGTTTTGCCCAATTGCCAGGCAGCAATTTATCAGCGTTCCTGCTCTGCAAGATGCGACGTCGCAGCGCTGCCGCAGCGCCTCTCATGCATTTGCAGGCGCTAACGCTCTCTCGCGTTTGCCGCTCTCTTTGCTCGTATCTATGTGGCTTATCTGTGTGTTAGCTGGCTGCGCTTGTGTGCGGTGCGTTGCGCTCTCTGCTGCTGCTGCTGCTGCCATCGCGCTCTCTCTCTCTCTCTGTTTCTCTCTCTCTGCTGCTGCTGCTGTGGCGGCTGGCTATGCGCTTTGATTACACCTGAGTTGCTGCTGCTGCTGCTGCTGTTTGGTTTTTCTTCTTCGGCAAAGTCGTTGAACGCGCCCGCGCTTCGTGTGTGTCGTGAGTTTGCCGACGTCGTTGACGCTGACGCTGACGCTAACGTTGACATCGCTGTCGCTGTCGCTGACGCTGGCGCTGACGCTACTTCAATTGAATTGTAATGAGCATTGTTTTTGTTGTAGTTTCTGCTGCTGCTGCTGCTTGCTTTTTTTTTGTTTCTTTTTGGAAAATTTGTTAAATTTTCGTCGCCAGCTTTACGGTTTTTTGCGTTTTGCGTTTTGTTGTCGCTGTGTTAATGCGTTTTACGTATTATTTTCTGTTGTTGTTGTTGTTGCTGTTATTGTTGTCATCTTTTGTTCTCTTTCGTGTTGCTTTTGCTGCTAGCAATTGTTGCTGCTTTTTGTTTCTTGTACTCGTTGCTTTCTGTTGTTTACATATTATTTGGCCTGTGTTTATGTCTCTGCCTCCCCCTTTCCCTCTCCCTCCCACTCTAACTCTCTCCCTCTCTCTCTCTCTCTTTCTCGCTCCATCTTCAACTCTAATTTGTTTAAATTGTTTTTTAATTAACTATCAGCGACATTTTCTTTTTCATTGTTTTCGGGTGATTTTCAGTCTCTGTTTTTTTTTTTTTTTTTTTTCGTTCTGAGATGATAATGTTGTTTAGATCATAATGAAGCTGTAGGGAAAGTTGATTATAGTGCCAAGCTCTCGAAAAATAATAAGAAAAATAGAAAAAGCATAAAAATAGAGTCATGGAATGGTGGACTTACTTTTAATAGATTGTTTCGTGTTGCAGATTTCTGGATTTTATTTTTTATGTATATCAATATATAATATAAGAATAATTAATGCAATTTGAATGGGAAGAAACGCTTACATTTCATCAATAATATTGTTCGCAAGCAGAATGTCAATAATCGACCACTGGCTATCGATACCATATATTGATAAACATTAATCGATAAAATCGATAAGATCCATCGATACAAATTCGCCATCAATAATCAACGGCAAACATTATGAATAATATACATATTATCAATATTAATAATCGATAATCAAAATATTAGTCAATACAATCGATAAGTGATATCGATAAAAAAAAGCGTCAAGCCTAATAATCAACTGCAAACATCTCGAATAAGATACAAATGCATGCAAAAATACATACATGTTATCGATAGCAATAATCGATAATAGGCTATCGATAACAATAATGGAGCATAATCGATGTGGCACTAAGCATACTTGGATATATTTGTATAGATGCGTGTAGAAGATATACACACAATTGTTTACTAATTAAAAATTAAATATATTTGTATGCATTTTGTAGCATTTGGATTGATAATTGTTGCCCTGGTTCGTCCTTGCCTGTGGCACCTGACTAATTGCTGCAACTTTCCCATATTCATTTGTAATTTGCCATTTGCCATTTGCCATTTCCCAATTTCCTGTACATTTCCTGGTCTGCAATGAAAAACGAAACAAATACAAAGCGACATTCGTCACTAATGTCCACCTTATAATCGCCGTCGCCGTCGACGTCGCCGTCGCAGTCAACGTCACAGTCGCTACTGTTGCTGAGACTGTTGCTGCGATTGGCGTCGCTATTTGCTGGTCTATTTTAAAAATGAAAACACGCTAACACAACGCATAAGAACCATAAATACTTAAACATATATGACTTCTAGCTCTCTGTGTGCGAATGTGTGCTTGTCCGTGCCAAATGTATCTGTATCCGCAAGTACGTATAGCTGCTGCTGCTGCCGTTGCACAGGAAAGCAATCTTTTCTTGTACACTTGAAGAAAAACATAGTGCACAGCTGTGTAAATGCAGGCCAAGGTCGATCAGCTAACTAAATTCGTATTTCAAGTGTATTTTTCATCATCTCCGAATAACTACAGAAAAGTTTCGTTTGTTTCCATTTTAAAGATTAAATTTGTAACTTTCTTTTAGCTTACCAATCAAATCATCTTTGCTAACATTATTATTTTTATTTAAATGTGACAGACTGTTCCTATGGCAGATATATGATATAGTAATCCGATTTGCCCAGCTACGACATATTAACTGCCTGCAGCAAAAAGACAGATGCATTCCAAGTTTCGATGAGAAAGCTTTAAGACTCAAGATAAATAAAAGCCTTGTCTAGTTGTGACGCTGATCAAGAATATATATATATGTATATATAGATACGTTTCCTTTAAGGGCATTACAAACTTCACGGCAAAATTATAATTGCCGTTGCAACTGCTTAAAAATACTCAGAGCAGCTTTAATTTTCTTTGTCATTTACTGTGTCATTGCCAAAAATGCTGCCAACAAGAAACCCCTCCCACTCCCCCCGCCAGCCCACCTTGCACCAACATTATTCGCTTTTGGTCAGTTTGTGGCCTCCTTTGCCGCTTATCATCCGCAAATGATTGAACGGCTGCTGTTGCTGCTGTTGTTGTTGTTGTTGTTGCTGTTGTTGTTGCTGTTGGTGTTGCTGTTGTTGTTGGTTGCTCCATAGTTGGTTGTGCGCCTTTGATGTGCGTTGCTTATCTAATCAAGCGTCGACAGTCGCCGTCGCAGTTCCACTACCAAAGCACCACCCCCAACCATTCACCCACCCCACCCCGTCACAAGATTAGCGAAGCTGCGCAGCAACTGTTGCTTATGTTGTTGCTGCTGGTTGTTGCTGGTTGTTGTTATTGTTGCTGCCAGACAGCTGCTGTGAGTGCGTGTTGCTTGTTATTCTAGTATTGGCTTCTGGTATTTTGTATTTGATATTTGGTATTTTTCTTCTTTTTTTTTTTCTTTGTTACTCTTTAGTTGTGTGTGTGTGTGTGTGTCTGTGTGTGGCACCTTGCGATAGGGGCACAATTATAGAAACATACATACGATTATTTATCATACATACTACATACGACGATGACGAGGCGTAGTTGTTGCTACAACTCGACAGAAATGAGAAGAAACCCAAGTCAAATGTGGCAATGCGGTGAATGCCCTACCACATACAGTTGCGATCAAAATATTAGTATTGCTGCAAATTCGAAATGTGTTTTGCTTCCCTCGATGCCTTGGATCATTTTAATCCCCCCAAAAAAGCTTATTTTGAAACTTAAATTGTGTTTTTTTTAAATTCTGCTTTAACCAAACATTGCAATTTCCAGCTTTGGTTCCATTTCTTATGTAGTATTATGAATCAGCACATAATATGTTGTAAATAATATTATATTTACAATAGAAATATTATTTAGTTCTAGGGAAAGTTAACAAAACAAATATTCACAAATATTATTTTGACCGGCTCTATTTAAGGACTGTAATTATTTTATTAGTCATTTTATAGCCAATCAATTTTATATTATTTACTTATCTCCAATTTTAGTTACTTGTGTCAAATAACATTTTTTTCTTATTTTTTTAACTACGTTTGAATTATTTTATTCAACAAACTTTCCATAACATTATTATTTTGACCACATCTGTACGTAAGGCATATAAGCACATCAAATTTGCTCAACAAAGTATTCTTTATTTGATGCTTAAATCGAGAATATATATTTTTTTGATATGATCTATAAAGCTGCAATGCCTGCCGAGAGGGTATCAAGCAAAGAGTGCAAATTCATATCGATTTCATATATATTTCATTAGATGATTCCAGATTCCAAGTGCCAACTGTTTGTATGTGTGTGTGTGTGTGTGTGTGTGTGATGTGTGTGTGTGTGTGTGTGTGTGTGTGTGTGTGTGTGTGTGTGTGTGTCTGAGTGAAACTCAACTGTACTTTTTCACCTGGACGCACATCTTGCGCAAGATTCAGTCATTCTGTGTGTGTGTGTATGTGTGTGTATATGTATGTGTGTGTGTGTGTGTGTGTGTGTAATCAATGAAACGGTTTGCTGATAGCGTTATTGTTAACTATATCGAACGCTTAAGCGCATTAGCATAGCGCTCTAATCTCGCAAACTGAACGCTTACAGATTAAAAGATGAAGGGAGAAAGGGAGAGAGGGGGGAGAGTAACAGCGAGAGAGATATTGAGAGTGAGAGAAAAGAATAGAGATAGAGAGATAAATAGATTATTATTATTTTATTTTTATTATTTTATTTTTATTATTTTATTTTATTTTCTATTATTTATTTTATTATAATTATATTACGCCCGACGATTTGAAATCCCACTTCAAGTTCCAATTGGATTTCTCGTAACGCATTGGAGGAGACGACTCCGACGTCCCAGATGATATATATAAATATATATATATATTCCTGACTAGCAACACAACCAGACAAGACAAGAAAGCCATTCCCATTTATCAAACTATTTCTATTTGAACTAGTCCTTCAGCCTTAAGGCTTTCTTATTGAAATTTGAAATATTCATGTCCTTTTAGCTGCAGTGCAATTGACCAAATCAAATAGATATCGGTCGCAACAAGAGTTTTTGTATAAACAACGTTCTCTGTTTACCAAATGATCCGAAACAAACTCACAAAATATGATTTCTATTATGCTCTTCACATGTGGACCAAAAATCAGTGATATATCTTTCAAATTCTTTACAAATGCAAATGATAAAGTTGGCAACACGATTTTCCCACGAAAATTCATTGAATAAATTGCGCTAGCCAAAAATGAACCGTAGTCCTAACTTTAAAGCAGTATTCAAAAACCAACCAAAATGGCAAGTTCAAAGAAAGAAAGAAACGATTCTAGCAAATGTAAATTTGTAGACAATGAGCTGAAGCATGGAGCAGTATGTGGAACTCAGCTGGAAGCAAGCTAAAAAAAAGTAAGCTGGAAGCCGCCTTTGGCGCATGACAAACCGAGACGCTTTTGTTGCGTTACGTAAGAAACGACAACAGGAAGACGTGTTCAAATTCTATTTTGTCGATTTGCAATTGCAATAATGCAAGTCAACAATAACGTGTCTCCACACGCCCCGCCCCGCCCGCGTACCCATACCTTTGTAGCAGGTATGCTGCACTCTCTGCGCTTATCAGTTGTGCACACTATATATATATATATATATATATATATACACTATATACACATGCATTATATATTAGCCATTTGAAGTTGGTAATCCCTTTGGTGCCTCTCTGAGTGCCGCCGATAAGCGATCGATTGCCCCTAGACTATATATATATATATATGTATATATATATATGTCTCTCTGTGTCACATGCATGTGGAGAAACTGAAGCTCGCAAAAAGCCATCGAATGTAATCGGGCTATTAAATGTAACATTTCTCATGATGGGCAGCGGGGCAGAGGAGGCAGCGTCAACGAAACGTGCACTCGCTGAGAGTGCCCACCCCCCCCCCCACT